>JARUPZ010000018.1:2737419-2927445 GCA_031213475.1 Nereocystis luetkeana
CAAGCAATGTCTGCCTGGTCGGTGAAAACCCGACATGCTCCGTCCCGGCATTGTAGGGATGCGAGGGTCTATGGTCATACGACTACGGCCATGCATGAGATCGAGTACATCTCGCCTATCGAGTACCCCCCCCCCCCTCATGCATGATATCGAGTGCACCTCCCCCCGCCACCCCCCTCCCCAAACTTCCTCCCCCTATGTAAAGGTTGATCTGATGCAGCTCGAGAATGCCGCCATCCAGGAAGGGATGGAGGAGCAGTTGGCCGGGAAGGGAGAAGAGCTGAGGAAAGCGGAGGAGGCTAGCTCAAGGCTGAAGGCGGAAGTCGATGCTCTGAAAGGAAAGGCGTCTGTTAACGAAAAACGGGCCTCGACGAGCAACAAGGTGAGCGAAATCAAGGGATTGTTTAGGCGGTGTTGGTTTTGATGTTGGGTTGGGCTTGGTTGGGTCTGGTTGGGTTGGCTTGGGTCCGGTGGGGTTGGGTTCGGGTTAGTTTGGTTGGGTTTTGATTGGGGTTTTGGTTCTGTTTGGGCTGGCTTGGCTTAGCTTGGCTGATGTTGTTGGTGTAGTTATTTAGGTGTTATCTAGTCTAGGCCTGGCGCAAGCATAGGGCCCGATGCCCTGGGGTGATATTTCTGGGTAGTTTTACTGATCTTTGCACGGCTGCTGATGGGTTGTGTTGGGTTCGGCCGGGTTGGGTTGGAATATAGATTGAGTTGGGTCTCGTCGTAGGAAGGGGCGGGACTGGTGGGCCGGTGGCACTCTCGCTTGCTCTTTCGCCTCTCAGTCGCTCGGCCCCTGCCTGGGTGCTAGTGTTGATGCTGCCGATGCGGGCGACGTCAGTGATGCCGGGGAAGCACCCTCGGGGTTATACTGTCGCGTTTTTTTCGGGACAATCAGGCATAACACCCGCTGCATACCGTAATCATGCGGGTAAACGCCCCCCCCCCTACATGGGACCGATTTTTCGAGCTCAACAACTCCGTCGGAAATAAGGTGCCAATACCGAATATCACGTTTTCGGACAACCCTTGGCGAGATCCATCCAACGCCACCCTTTTCGGCTTTTCGGCGCTGGCTTTCTTCTTCCTTGGGAGATGTCGAACTCGAAAAATTGGTCTTGGGGGGGGGGGGGGGGGGGGGTACCGTTTACGCGCATTTCTACGGTAGACGCCTCTTAAATTAGTCGCAGGTATTCGTTTCGGAGTGATTTGTAGGGGCCAGTGGTTTCGAATACGGATGTGTGTTGGCTGGCGTTGCTCACATGATGTTCATATTTGGTGTGTGTTGGCTGGCGTTGCTCACATGATGTTCGTATTTGGGGTACCGTATCGACTTCTCCCTGTAACTATTGCATCTAGGCTTGGTACTCTACATTAACCTGGTGTATTAGATGAATTTGTGCCTGGTGCGTGCTATGTTCGCTTTCATGGTAACTTCCGATCCACAATTTGGCAGCCCTTGTTTCGTCCCCACCTCTATCCGCGGCCCTCGTACGTATTTACCATCTAAACGCTGCGCCGCGCACACGTGTTGGCAAATATTAACGTATAATAACACCTTGCCGCTCTGTCCACATATTCCGGTCGATCGTGCTTGATTTTGCTCGGGGTTTCCTCTGGGAGGCAGGCGCTACAGCACGCGCGAGCGCAAGCGGCGGATGTCTCCGAACGCCACAACAAGGAACTGGCCCACATGCAGGCGGAGGTAAGGGAAGAAGCCACTGTTGTGGCTCGACGATGGGGGGGGGGGGGGTGATGGTGGTGGTGCATCGCGCACCTCACGGTCCAGCTGTCATGTCGGTCCTACTATTTGTTGATATTTATAGCGTCCCTTCCCTCCCTCCCTCCCTCCCTCCCTCCCTCCCTCCCTCCCTCCCTCTCTCCCTCCCTCCCTACCCCCCCCCCCCCCCCGCCCTGCTTCCCTCCCCCCCCCCCCCCCCGCTCCTTACCTCTCTCCCTCCTGCAGCTGACGATAGCGCGGCAACAGGGACCGGAGCTTCGCCGCCTTCAGGCGGACAACAAGGGCCTCAAGGAACGCATCGAACGGCAGGAAACGTTCCAGAAGAGGAGGATGGAGAAAGAGAAAAGGGAGAATCGCGTTCGATCAGGGTCGGCTCCGAGAGGAGCGGTCAGCGGCGGCGCCGGTAAGAACTACCGTACCTGGTAGCATTCTGAAGCAGAGGAAAAAATGGATGTTTTTGTTTTCCTGGGTGGTAAAAAATCGGGAAAAGAGATGTGTTGTTTTTTTTTTTTTTCTCTTGAATGGCCAGAACTGGGGAAGAACAGGGAAAGATAGACGTATTTGTGTTCTCGGTGGTGGTGGAATGGGGAAGGGGGTGGTCGGCTGTGTATCCGACGCCCCGGACGAGGTCGTGTGGGCTGGCCTCTGCTTGATGTTGGGGGCCTGTTGTCGCGAGCGCTCGCGTGCGTAGTAGGTCCGGGTTTTTGTATATATGTTTGTCCAAATTGGGTTGAACACGATGTCGTAGCGGTGTCGGTCCCAGCACTCCTGGTCGAAGCCTATGACGGTTCGCCCTAGAACGCTGGGAACGACACCGCTACGTACGACATCGTGTTGAACGCAAATGTGGAATAGTATGTACAGAACACGGACCTACTACATACACTACGCGCGCCCGCGACAACAGGCACCCAACATCTTGCCGAGGCCAGCCCACACGACCTCATCCGGGGCGTCGGCTACACTGCCGACCGCCCGCCCCAGCAAGCTGAAAAGCAAAGAGGTCATACACAGAGGTACGCCATGGCTCTGGGTCAGGTAGCTACTGTATATGTCCAGCACAATAACACCTACTAATACCACGGTAGGGAAAAAAAAACTATTATTAATAGTAGTTGGGCGGCAAATATCTGAAGTTGGGCGTCGTGGTGAGTTGAGATGTGGAGCTATGTAGAGTCGAGCGCGTCGAGCACGTTTTGGCCTAGATGCTATCCTTGGGGAAGAGTACTACTGTAGAATGTTTTATGCGCTGAAGTGGGGATACCCGGGGAAGGCCAGGGAAAGGCAGAGTTATGAGGTTCTCAACAGCAAGAAATTAGAAAATCTAAATGTTTCATGTTGTTGACGGTCGGTCATAACAGATGCGCTTGTGTTCATAGTGGTGATAAATGAGTAGATACGGATGTTCTTATGTTTTGGATTTTCTTATGTTCTTATGTTCCTAATGATACTAATTGGGTGAATTTGTTGTTGTGCTCTTGGTGGCGGGGGGCATGAGGAAAGGCGGGTGTTCTGGTGTTCTTGATGATGAGAAATGGGGAACTACAGAGTAGAATATTTTAATATTTTTCTTGCGTTGGTAGTGGTGGGAAATGAGGGAAGGCGGATGTTCTTGTTTTGTAATGGCGATAGGTACGTGAATACGTACACATGCATTTGTAATTATGTAATCAACGATAAGAAACGGGGAAATAGATATGTTCTTATGTTTTTGATAAGAAACGGGAGGATAAATATATTATTATGTTCTTAGTGGTGGGAAATGAGAAAATACGGATATTCGTATGTTCTCGCTGGTAGGAAATGGGTAAATAGTTTTGTTGTTGTGCTCTCGATGGTAAGAAATGGGGAAGTAAATACCAGGTATGTTCTTAAGTTCTCATCGATAAGGAGTGAGATACCGATGTTCTTATATTATTAGTGGTGGAAAGTGAGTGAATACGGATGCTCGTATGTTCTCAATGGTACGAAATGGGTAAATGCATTTTGTTATGTTTTTAATGATAAGAAATGGGGGAATACATACCTGGTACGTCATTTTGTTCTTAGCGACAAGAAATGGGTAAACGGAGATGTCCTTATCCCCTTTAGAACCGCAGTCCCGTTTTGGGGACAAACTACTTGAAATTTGACTGGTTTGTCCCCAAAACGGGACTGCGGTTCTAAAAGGGATGTGTTCTTAGTGGTTGGAAATGAAGAAATACTGGTGTTCTTATATTGTCACCGCGGTAAAAAACGGGTTGAGATATTTGTTTTTCATGTTTTTGATGGTAATAAATGGGGAAAAAGGAGATGTTCCATGTTCTGAATGATGAGAAATGGGGGATTATGTATGTTCGTAACGATAAGAAATGGGGAAGTAGAGATGCTCCCATGTTCTTAGCGATGGGAAAGGAGGGAATACAGATTGCTTGTGTTCTCCATGGTAAGAAATGGGAAAGTGCGTAATTTATCATGTTCTTGATGGTAAGGAACGGGGTAAGAGACATGTTCTTATGCTCTTAGCGGTGGGCAATGTGCTTCTCCCTCTTGATGATACCTGATAATATATACCCCGGTACCCCGGCATGTATAGTGCCTGGCACCAGGTATGTGTTTTCCCCGCTTCGACTGCGCCTTTCCCCCCCGCCGTTCTGACCGTGTAACGTCGTTGCTTATCGTTTTCTTGTTTCCTTGCTGCCGACGCGCCCACGCCTCATGGACCGACGGATTGATTTGGATGGGCGGATGCATGGCTGGTTGGATGGATGGATGGATGGATGGATGGATGGATGGATGTATGGATGGGCGGATGGATAACCGAACCCTGCAGGGCGCGCTCCGATCCAGCTGCTGCCTTTGCCACCCCTCCTGAGGCACCGTGGCCTCAGCAGCGAAGACGGGCACGACGAGAGCGACAGCGCCAGCGAAGTAGACGCGTCTCTACCCCGGGCCTCTTTCTCGTCCTCCTCGTACGGTAGCGCCAGGCGCGCAAGCGGCGGTGTTGGCGTTGGCGGTGGTGGTAGTGGTGGTGGTGGGTGCCCAGCGCTACCGCGGGCGACGGCTTGGAGCGACGGAGATGGTGGCGGTGGTGGTGGTGGTGGTGGTGGTGGTGGTGGTGGTGGAGGTGGTAGTGGCAGAGGGAGAGGGGGGGGGGGAGGGGGAAGCGTTACCGATACATCGCCGTTCGGACGACACCCTTTGCCTTCCCCCGGCCCCCTCCGCGACGGAACCGGAGCCGGAACCGGGACCGCGGCTAGCTACCTGTCCGCCCCAGACTCGGCGAGGAGCGCCGACAAGGACAAGGAGAACAGGGTCCAGGGTAGAAGGGCGCCGGCGTGGGAGCACAAGGGAAGCCTTGGTGGAGATGGCGGCGGCGTCGGCAAGATAAGCGTGGGAGCGGAAGAAAACGCCGCGTTCGACACGGATGGCAGAGGCGGCGGTGATGCGGGCGCGGGAGGGGGGGGTGGACGGGGGGCGGGCGGAGCTGGAAGTGGTCGCGCTGGGATCAGCAGCAGCAACAACACCACCACCACCAACAACAACAACAACAACCACAGCAACAACACGCTGCGGGCATCTTCTCCGACTGTGGAGGGTTGCGGGGTGGGGGGAGGGGGGCGTGCGCGGCCGCTGGAGAGCCGGACGATTCGCAGCGTGACAAGGTCTCCGGCGCTCGGGTCGCTCGATAACGGGCGTCACCCTGCTCGCGGGAGGTGAACAACAAGACGGAGCGTTCTACTCTTGTAGTGTTGTTTTGGGTTTTGTTTTGTTTTTGTTTTGTTTTTTTTCCGTCATGTTTTTTTTTTGTTTTGTCAGTTTTTCGATCGCGTTACTTACATCTGTTGCGAGCAGTTTAGCAGTTTAGCCGTTTTAGCACCGCGGTCCCATATGTTGGGGAGAAAGCGGTCAAATGATAAGTAGTTTGTCCCCCAAAACGGGACTAGGGCCCTAAAAGGGTTGAGTTTTATTGTGTTCTAGTCAGTTTTTCGATCACATGTGTTGCGAACAGTTGAACGTTTTGTTTTGTTTGCCAGATTTTCGATCACGTTACTTACATCTGTTGAGAACAGTTTGACGGCGGGGGGGGGGGGTTCGTCTTTTGTTTTTTTTTGTTTTGTCGTTGGTTTTGGTTTTGACTTCATCAAAAATGTATATTTTGTTTTTGTTTTTCGTTTAGGTTGTTCTTGTGGTGGCCCTTCTTGCGATTGTTTCTGAAGAGTGCGTTGCTTCATTTCATGTTTCAATGCTTTATCTGTCACGCCGGTTTTTGCGGAAGTACCAGAGGTACGTGTTCAGCGTTCGTTCTTACACCCACTATTGTGAGCAATTGTTTCCCAGGGCTCTTGAGAACTGAGTTTGTTTTTTGCCGAAATGACGCGTTTTAGTCGGACCTATGGTAAAAAAACAACACCGATAGACTCGTCAGGATGCTCCCCGGGGTCCGCCGAGAGCTATTACGGGGGGCCATAGTAAATAGGACCAAATAATGTTCGTAAAAAAGACCAAATATGTACCTGGTAGTTTGTTGCGTTTACCGTAGGTCCTATTTACTGTGGTTCCCCGGAATAGCTTTCCGCAGTGGTTTTCCGTTTATCCAGAGTCGTATTTTTTCACTGTTTGTCCATGTTTCGCCAGTTCTTAGGGCACCATGATTTCGGACCAAAAGCACAGCAAAATTTCGTTGTTTTTCTGAACCTGGTTCTGTCGAAGAATAAGGGTGTAAGAAAACTGCTTGTGACAAATGTCTGCGTATTTACGTCTTTACGCGGGCGGCATACCTGGGATTTTGATGTCTGCTGGCTAAGAGTTGTCTCAATACCATGATTACGCTTCCTCACCTTGTGTGTGCCTTGTGTGTCTGTGTGTGTGCGTGCGCGCGCGTGTGTGTGGATCGACCGGCGCAGGAGGGCTGCGGCGGCTAAGGTGGCAGCTCCGCGGTCGTCGAGCGTGGGGCTGCGGTCTCGCGCCGCTTCGGGCTGGCGCTGAAAAGTCGGGGCACTTTTCGGCAGGCAAGGACAAGGGCAGCAAGCAGTAGCGCGTGGCCAGCGCGGCAAATATGGTGGGTGCGGCGGCACACGAAAGGAAGCCGCACACACGATTGAATTGAAGCCCCTGGTGAGACGCCCCGCCCCGCCGAAGCAGGGGTGGGTTCCTTTGTAAGCTCTGTGACTGCCGTACCACGGCGATAGCATACCCCAGACGGAATCCTGGAAGTGGGGGACGTCCTCGGCGAGTGGTGGTTGCAGCTTCGACGAGGTCGCAGGCCTTATGAGATCACGGTTCCTTCGTAAGCTCTTTGACTGCTGTACCACGGCGATAGCATACCCCAGACGGAATCCTGGAAGTGGGGGACGTCCTCGGCGAGTGGTGGTTGCAGCTTCTTCGAGATCGCAGGCCTTCTGAGATCAAAGGCCCTCCTCAAAAAGGCGTGGCAAGGCACTGAAACAGCCGACAGGGGCTCGCTCCCGGTAATCCCACACACCTCTCGGCCCTGCACGCTTGGTGCAAGCAATGTCTACCTGGTCGGTGAAAAACGGGCGTGCTCCGTCCCGGCATTGTAGGGATGCGAGGGTCTATGGTCATACGACTACGGCCATGCATGAGGTCGAGTACGTGCTCGACGAGGGAATTGATTACTTGGCAGGAGGAAGGGCGGCAGGCCGCACGTGCTTATGTCGTTGTGGTGGTGGTGATGGTGGATGGCAAGTCTTCAGTGCTTCGGCGTCCGAGATCGCGCGATCCGCGCCGCGCCAGCTAGGTATCACACCTGTAGACTAGACTTTCGAGTACAAGAGCATAGGAAAGCGTTGATGTTGAGCGAGTCGTGCCTTGGCGATGCCGCGCGGATGGGGGCAGGCAGACCAGCACCCGTACGTCATATATATATAGCGTTGGTTTTTCTGTATCATGGCACCCACGGGCTGACGTGCTGTGTGGTTATTCGTTTTCTCCTGTTTTTTTTTGGGTTTTTTTTCCCCCCGTCATACGTTCTCCTTTTTTTTCAGTTCTTTTTTTTTTTTCGGTTTGCCACTGGTATTCCTGCGCGAACTTTTGGGTTGGGAAACGTTGTCTGTACACACGGGCTTCTGGCTTGGATGTGGATGGACACTTCCGGCCTTTTCTCGTGGGGTGTGAAGCAGGCCGAACGATAGTACCAGGTAGTGCGTAGTAGCTCGGAGCGACGAAGCAGTGACACGTTTGTCGCTTCGGCGTGCTGTGAAGTACCTGGTACGTGGTAGCTCAGAGCAACGGAGCAATGTAGCGTTTTGGTGCGTGAAAGGAGAGGCAGCAGTACTGGCGGCGGTGGCGGCAGTGGGAGCGGCAGCGGTGGCGGCGGTGGCGGTAGTGTGGGCGGTGGTGGGGCGGGAAGATTTGTGATTTCCTGTAGTCGTTTTCCCAATCCTCCCTCACATATTTCTCTTATGTACAGCACGGTGTTGGGTGCGTGGCGAAAAGGGCCAGTAGGGTAGCAAAATACAAAAAATGGCCAAGTTGGGTACGTGAGCGAAATTGGCCGGTTGGGTACTGAAAAGTGGCCGATTGGGTATCGAAGCTTGTCCCCAAGACAAAAGCCCAGAAGCGAGCTACCGGTATTATTATGCGTGTTGGGAAGTTGCGCGAAGATACGAGAAGCTTCGGCACATTTTTTTTTTTTTGTTTTTTCCATCTCTTTTGTTTTTGTAACATACATACACAGCCAGTACGTACGTAGATTTATTATTGTGTCTGCAGGCGGGAGGGATGGTGTATGGGGTAGGATAGGATGTGAATTTGGAAGATAGATGGATGATGTATGGGGCTGCTTGCTGCCAATGTGCGCCCGATGGAATGTGGAGAGACGGGTCGATTCGCAGCGCTGGGGCGAACGCTCGGGGGCTATCGAGTATAACTGAGCAACTTGTCTGTCTTCCTTCCCCCCCCCCGCTGGCCGGTGAAAACCCGACGTGCTCCGTCCCGGCATTGTAGGGATGCGAGGGACTTTAGGGTTATACGACTACAGCCCGTGTATGCCATGAGTACCCCCCCCCCCCCACCACCTCCTCGAAAAGATAACATATTGAAATATTGGTGGGAGCAAAATTGATAAAAGATATTGAGATTAACGTCATGCAAGGGTTTCTTATCCGGGGAAGGCTTGTCTGTCATCCGTGGACTGCTTCTTTTTTATCCGTGGACTGTGGGAAGCATATTTCTTCCCGCGTGAGCTCTCGCTGAAAAATACATGGGTGTGGCACGAACTTTATACGTGTACCAGATGTACCTTGGGGAGGAGTGCGTCGATATCGGCAAGCCCAGCTAAACCACACCTTCCGGGACTAAACGACATTTTTCCCGGATTTTTTCCCCGAAAAACACTCTCCTTCCTGGAGGGATTTGGCTTCTTTACCGCGAGCGGGGTGGTCTTGATTCGGGCAGCAGGTGAAGCGGGCGTGCGCCCTTAACCCACACAGTACGTACTGAGAGAAAGTGTCTCACGCTAATTCCAAGTATCACGTTGAAAAAAACAACAAAAATCGTTAACCCTCACGTACACTTGACTACTGAATGATGTGTCCTACATTAATTCCAAGTGTTGATGTTGGAAAAAAGAAAAAAAACGTTTCGGTAGAGTTCCATTCAGTCAGGTGAATCGTCGGGAAACGTACAGGAGGGTAAGAGTTTCCTGCTGATTCGAGGCGCATGCGCTTACCTGGCATACCAGGTATATAATATATATTGTATGCACAGAAATAAATAGTAGCCTTAATTTCACGCCGAATACCAACTCGTTTGGGACTTTGGAGGTGAAGGCTGACGATAAAAAGTGTGGTGATTACCAGGGGTGTTCACGGGTCATGACGTCCTGATCCCAACGCTCGAAATCGCACGGGTCGGTTTTGGTTACGGGTCGGGTCGGGTCGGGCCACCCTTCTAACCGACCCCGACCCTACCTGACCCGCGAGGTTAGACCCGGCGCCGTTAACAGCCTTGGTGATGAATACAGCAGTAGTAGTAGCGGCTACGTACGACTGCGTGATGGAGGGCCTGATGTGAAGTTGCCAAAATTCGTAATCGATGGTACGATCTCGATATTGGATAGATTGGTGTGAAGGTGTTACCTATACTGAGCTATATATATCATAGGGTAAAATATCGATCGATACTACCCAGCCCAGAGTAATCCTCGCAACACTCTCTCCCCCTCCCCTCTGGACGGCGGGATCTTCGGGGGGGACGTGCATTTTTGCCCTTTTTTTTCACGACATGCCGCGGCACCACCTACCTGCGGCAAAACCTTCCACGGAATCTTCCACGGCGTACCACCGGACCGGACCCTCCACGGACCTCCACACCATAACATGGGACCTATCCCTAACCCGAACCCCAACCTCGGTGCCGTGAACATTGATTGGGGTGCCGTCGTGGTTGTCATGGCATATTCCGTGGGGTTACCATGGAGTGCCGTGGCGGTTGCCGCGGGGGTTGCCGTGCTACCACCCGCGGCATGCCACGGCACCCCCCAACGGCGTGCCATGAGACCCTATGCCACACCATGGGATGCCGTGGGGATGCCATGGGTGTGCCATGGGTGTTACCATGGCCATGCCACGCAAAATTCAAATAGTGTCGTAGAACCCTGGATCTTTGGGGCGTCGGTACCGTATACGGCCGTACGCTGACCTACATACCCGCTTCGTTTCACAACACCTGAGGGGGGAACCAGGGAGATATTCGTTGTTTTTCAGGGACCGCACGCCCAAGCACATTTCTATAAAAAAAGAAGAAACGTTCGAAGTGAAGTTCGAAAGAACCCGAGTCTTAGCGACGACGTGAAAAAAAAATGTGAAGGTGCTACCTGAGCTATGTAGGGGAGTAAAAGATAGATCGATTACCCCCCAGCCAAGGGTAATAATCCTCATATACAACAAACAGGGATGATACCGATCGGAGTCCGTATGAGTTGCTGTGCAATGGGGTGCCGTTGGGCACGGGCATACGATGATCCTCTGCTGCTGCCGAACACGTTCGCGTACTTCTTTCTGGGCGCTCACGCACCTCGAAGGCAGCACGTATGCTGGTAATACCTGGTAGTTGTACCAAAGTTGTCACCATTCTGGTCGCTTTTAGGGGGGTAATTAATGGATTAGTGTCACCATGCTGGCGGCTGGTCCTTTATTTAGAGAGTTTTGGTTATTTGGCTGTGGCGGTACGTACGTGCGTACACAAAAAGAACCGGTCAGCAAACAAACGTGACTTCCTCCTCCTCCTCCTCCTCCTCCTCCTGCCCGTTCGTGCGGCGCGTACGTTTCCTGACGAAAAGAGTGCACACTCCTTGCTCCACGTCGAGCTCTGTACGTATCATCATACGTACCGCATAGCAACACGCAAGAAAGCTACGAGGACACACACACTCCTGGGGGGGGTGGGTTTCTGAATCATTTCATTTTTTTTTCTCTTATTTTCTAAAACAAGGGTAAACTGATGTAGATGCAACTGAGCAGTGAGGTCGTAGCGTACCCTGATATACATCAGGCATAGCGATAAACACTATATGATGAGAAGTTCATGCTGTGCGCATTCAGTCACTACGCCATTCCGTCCACCGTGAATAGTGTAAGGCATCATGCAAAAAAAGCACACGGGCTTTTCGAAAGAAAAAACGAGCACAGGGACATTTTCACAATCACCCCGTCGGCGCGCACGGCACGTGGCGTCTCAATACTTCAGACTCCCCGCGCATACAGCGCATGCGCGAGCAAAATGCATGCAACTAATGAACTAACTGCCTTGGCGCAGAGAAAAAAAAAAAACGCCCGTTTTTTTTTTTTCGTGGATTTTTCTTCAATTCTCCAGCGTATTGGTGAAAAAAAAGAACACAAGCTTTTAAGGTGCTCACCACAGCTTCCACAAAAAAAAAAACCGTGTCGCGTGTCAATTTTACTCGTCGCTTCCCTTGAATTATTTTCAACAGACCTCCTTGTCCTACACCATCAGCAAATCACAGGCGCATGGAGCGAACACTGAACTGCCTAGGATTGAGCACGCACACCAACCAGACAGACAGCCAAGACCGACCGACCGACCGACCGACCGACACCCCTGCCCAAACCGCCGCATCCCGTCCGGACGCTTATCCCAGCTTGACCTGGCCGATGGCCTGGTCCGACGCTCGCTTGCAGAGGCGGTGGAGGAGGGGGGGGTGTACTCACTTGTTGCTTGCTTGAGTAATTTGACCATTAACCACGCGTCCCTTTCGAGAAGGAGGAGCACCGTGCCTAGTCCTAACAGAGACACCTCCAACATTTGGGCGAAGGGGGGGGGTGGGGGGTGGGGTAATCCCTTGTTGCTTGCCTTAGTCATTCAACCATTGGTCACGCATCCCCTTCGAGACGGGGGAGCACCGTTCCTAGTCATAATAAAGACACCTTCAACATTTGGGTAGGATTTAGGTGGGGTGGGGGTTGTTTTGCATTTTTTTTGCGGTCCACCCTTATCATCATCATCTTCATCATCATTATCATCATCGTCATCATCATCATCATCATCGGAAGAACAAGCTCCCCAGCATCTCTTCCCAGTTCCGCTTTCCGCCGAGGGCCCGATCCGGCGCGGCGGCGGCCTTCTGCATGCGAGGCCGTCGCTCCGTCACCGACATGGACACGAATCGTCTCCTCGTGTCCTGAAAAGTACCAGGTAAAGCGGGGAGAGAAATTGGGGGAGTGGGGGGGGGGGGGGGGGCGTACTCATGATCAGGCATGGCCGTGGTCATATGACCATAGACCCTCGCATCCCTTGCAAATGCTGGGTAGGAGCACGTCGGGTTTCCAACGACCAGGCAGACCTTGCTTGCTTGCTTGCGCCAAGCGCGAAGCGAAACGTGAGGTGTTGGGCGAGTCGCATGAAAGGGTGAGCTGCATCCGGGCTAAGAACCGTTATGTGAGGCGTTTTTTTTTTGCATTTTTTTTGCATAGGAATGACAGCGCCAATGGATTGATTTATTTTCTGGTGTGGCCACTCCCTGAGAGCGGGGGGTGTATATAGATATGTATATACAACATTATAGATACATTTGTTGGTGTATATATATGGTGTGGGAGTGGGGTGTGTGGATGGAGTTGATGAGGCAAGGGCGGGTGTGAGAAGGGAGGGTAGGATAGGGGGAGGGGGAGGGAGGGAGGGGGGGTACTCGATGCCATACATCGGGGGGAAGGGGGGGGGGGGGAGTAGGAAGAGGAGAAGCACGGGGGAGAGGGGAAGAGGGGAAGGGCGTCGGAAGGGGCAGGAGGAGAAGGACGGGGGAGAGGGGGGGGGGGGAGGCGGACGGGAGGCGTGCGCCGTTGCAAGACGGCCACGGGTAACAATCGCGCGTTTGGACACACAACGCGTGTACCATACCAGGTAGTACCAGGGTATGCCAGAGCAGTCCAACGTCCGATTCGTGATAACGTGATAATGACATCGGCCGTCAGGTTTGCACACCTGCCGCCGCTTATCGAGGCGCGCGTCCGGAGAAACAACGGAGCCACGAGACGCACCCTATATACCGTTTGTAATGGTACACACTGAACACTGCTTTTTAACATGAATAGTGAATGTTAACCTCGGTCTGATCGAATTTCGAAGGTTGATCACAAAATCAAAACGGGTGGGTGGGTGGGTGGGGTTGGTGGGTGAATGAGTGAGTGAGTGGGTGGGTGGATGGGGTGGGGTGGGTGTAGGAAAGGCAAAAAGCGCGCAGGCTGACAGGTATATGCCCCCCCCCCCAACCGTTCGGTGGAAACCCCACTCCGAGAGCCCAAAAACGGGGTTTGTTCACCCAGGACTAAAAAAAAATGAAAACACACACACGGGGGTCGGTGGAGGGAGCACAACGAGAAGAAGAAGAAAAAGAAGAAGAAAGGAAAAAAAGAAAAAAAAAAGAAGAAAAGAAAAAAAAACCTACACCGTCCACGCGCGCGCTTGCTCGCTTCAAGTCCCAGCGTCGTGGGATGGTATCACGTTCTACCTGGTTGCTCTTCGGCTGCGGGACAGGTGCGGGAATGTTGAGCATCTGCCTCATCCCCGACGGCACGGCAGCGAGCGCACTTCCGTGCTCCCTCGGGTTCCCCTCCTCGTCGACTCCTTCGAGGTTATCTGCGTCGCGTCGTTTAAGGTGGTGGTGGTGGTGGGGGGGGTGGGGGTGGGGGGGGGGGGGGGTGCACTCGATATATCATGCATGGCCGTAGTCGTGCGTGACCATAGACCCTCGCACCCTTGAAAATGACGGGACCGAGCAACGTCAGGTTTTCCGCGAACCAGGCAGACATTGATTGCTTGCGCCAAGCGCGAAGCGGAGCGTGAGGGGTTCGGCGAGTCGCATCAAAAAGGGCGAGCTGCATCCTGCTACCGATGTGTACAGTGTACACGAGCGAAGCCTCGCTCACCGACATAGATGTTGTCTCCCAGGGTAGCGGTGACGTGATCTCGCTCCCCGAGAGCCACCTCCTGGGCCTCGAGCTTGAGCTTCCGCTTGTGCTGTTGCTTGCGCGCCTCCTCCAGCTGGTTGTAGTGCTTGCGGCTTTCCTGCGCCACCGTCAAAATAACAGAAAGACGAGGGATTAAAAAAAACACATATCAACGACAACTACAACTACAACAACAGCAAAATACCAAAACATCGACAAAAAATAACAAACAAAAAGCAAAAACGAAAAGAAACGGGAAGTTTTGTTGTGAACACGAGCGCAACAGCAAAAACTTGCTATGTTCGCCGGGCATGTCTAAGGTTACCTGATGTAGGTATAATATGCTATTCAAAAATATACCAGGTATATGGACAGTACATATACACCTGGCATATTTTAGTAACTTTTTTTTATATATAATAAGTAGAGCGAGTAAAGCGCACTTCGTTTCATCCCCCCCCCCCCCCCCCCATTCGATCGAGTACATCTCTCCTATCGAGTACCCCCCCCCCCCATTCAAAGCCCTCCGGAGGCAACTCCATTGCGCAGGTAAACCTACAGCAAATACCAGCATCACCAAAGCGGCAAAAAAAAAGAGTTGCAAAAAAGAGTTGCAAAAAAGAACAACAAAAAAAAAAGCGTGTGGTACGAGTGCTACCTACGGACGAGAAAAAAAACAGGAGCCTTCTTTCCACGCAGCGACAAGCGCCGCACAGCAGGCGGGACAACTCCCCCCAAAAAAAACGCAGGGGGGCAAGCCTTATCATTGCACTACGGGTTCGTGAGGCAAAAATAATCGAATGTAGCTCTGCGAACCCCGAACGCCTCCCAAGGTGGTGCTACCCGTAGTTACACTGTTTTTAGTGTCGGGGGTATTCCTTGTTTTCACGGTTGGGGGGGGGGGGGGGGGATATATGTTTCACGGGGGAGAGGGGGGGGGGGTGATTATTATTTTTTAGGGGGGGGGGGGGGGTGGTACATATTTGTAACCCCTTAGACTTAACCCAGATCCGAGTGCTGAACCCAAACCCTGAAACCCTCTATAAACTGCAACGCCTACACAGCTGTAGCACCAGTGCAAACTGACTCGCACGCAAAAATTACACCTTGGGAGGCATTGGGGATGTGCTATACGTGCGCGCACTTACGCACCCAGGAGTATATTCCCACACTCGGTCTGAAAACAGGGGTGACCGGCCGAAGACGCGTGATATGAAGGGAGGGGGGGGGGGGTACTCATTTTCATTATCATGCATGGCCGTAGTCGGATGACCATAGACCCTCTCGCACCCCTGCAAAGAGGGGGGGGGCGGGGGGGGGAAAGAGGGGTCGCCACGCGCGGCGGTGGGCGACTTCAGCGCTGTCTGCTTCGGTTGTCTGATTTGTTTGTGTGTGTGTTGTAGGGAGCCGCAAGTCAGCAGGACTTACACGACAGAAAAACAAAATCGTGCCATTACCCAACGATATACCAGTAGCTGACGTTTTGGGTGGTGGAGCCCTTTTAGAGCTACTGTGCAGTCCCGTTATCGGGACAAAGCGCTCAACCTCTACGCCAGCTGATGACCGGCCGACTTGCCGACTCAGGTTCGGCGAGAGAAGCGAGCCAAATCAGCCCCCTCCCTCCCAAGTCAAGGCCCCCCCCCCCTCCCGCCCCCTGCCTGGTCGGTGGAAACCCGACGTGCTCCGTCTCGGCATTGTAGGGATGCGAAGGGTCTATGGTCATACGATTACGACCATGCATGATAACGAATACCCCCCCCCCCCCCCCCAGGCCCCGCCCCATACCCCCCCCCTGACCCAAGGGGGGCCCCGCCCAAAAAAACAAAAACATATATATCCCGCATTCAGCAACCCTTCCTACAGGTAGGTATCGAAAACTCAATAAATACGTCGGATCGGATAGTCGGCACCTCCACGAGACGCATGGCTAGTCGTTCGTACCGCAGTCCGACTGATAAAAACTATTAGCTATATACCACGGTATCACAGTTAGTGACCTTCATCCTTTTACTGTACGTAGTGCCGAGCTGTGTCACGTACCCTTAACTTTGACTCTCAAGCTCCCCCAAGTGTGTCGTGCCCGCAGCGGGGGTCCAGTCCGAGATAACGACCACGGGGACCCCGAGATAACGACCAAAACCAATGGTTGATCATTTTGAGCGTCCGGAGAAGTACGGGCAGGGGATACGTTGCGTCCGTGCCGTGTGCACGCACGACCCTCCAACCCTTGTAACTCGGGGGCGCATTTTTGTTTTGTTTTGTTTTGTTTTGTTTGTTCGTTCGTTTGTTTGTTTTCATCAACCGCCAAACCTCACGCAGTTTCGTTTCCGTTCCCAATATCGCCATGTCTTATCGTCATTTTTTTCCCCCGACTCACTGGAGGCCCCTACTATTACCAACAGAGGGATACACAACGGGTGGTGCCGACTCAAGCACAGCTCTTCTCTCGTCTACTGTTTTGTGTTGTTTGCTTTTTTTCCCCTTGTTTTTTTGTTTTGGTCGTCTTCTCGGAAACTCGCCTGCTGTTGTCGTAGAGCGGCCAGCTGCTCCTCCACTACGTTTTCCTGGTCCACTCTGAAACGCCCCGGGAGGTTGGGCGTTGGGATCGGGGGGGGCGAGGGAGGGAGGGAGGGAGGGAGGGAGCGAGCGAGCCATGTTATTAATAGAAGAAGCCACGGCGGGACGAGATGCGGGACAATTTTGTCAAAATTATTACGGAAGCGCAGATTGGGCTGCATAAGAAACGCAACCACATTTTTGAGAGCCGAATTGCTTGGAAAATACGTGCTGTAGTGGTGTGGCCTCATTTTGGAGTCTCAAGAAGGTTGCCGTAAAGAAGCAGACGTCTTGATAAAATAACTCCACGTAGCCGTACGGTTTTGTGGGTGTCGTATGGGTTTTATTGGGGAATTGGAGGCGTTCATCACCCTGGTTGAGGTGCGGATCGGATCGGCTTGTGTCGAAAACTTGAAAAAAAAATCGCCACGCTGATCCACAAGGCAATACAAAATGATAACAAGAGTCCGCCCGCCCCGAGAAAACTATCTTGATACTGTAAATGAGAACGATGTAGGTACTACTGTGCAGATACGAGTATGATGATGATGATGATGGTGATGATGATGATGATGATGATGATGATGACGATGACGATGATGATGATGGTGGTGATGGTGGTGATGCCGAGGAAGAAGCCGGCGATGAAGACGGCGATATCCGCAACGATGATGGTCATGATGAGGATGGCGATGATTACGGAACATGAAGACGAAAGACGATGACGGTGATAGTGACGGCGATGTTGGCGAACAATACTGACGATGGTGATGATGGTGATGATGATGATGACGACGACGACGGTGTTTGCTATTCTTCACGTACCGCGGCACACTCGCATGTCACACCCGCAGTGGGCCACAGAAGGTGGCCAACAGCCGACGAAACTTTACACACGAAGGCGAACGCGACCATCGCCAAACCGAGGCATCCACTCACCTGCATACGCCAACAACGAAGAAAAAAAAACAAGAACAGCCCACCCCCATCCCCACCCTCCCACCCTCCCCATCCTCCTCCGAAGACGGAATACACCATACCCACTCACATCTTCGCCGCGTTTTTCGGACTTTCGTCCAGGTGCCTACCCCCCCGCCACTCCCGTAGCTTTAACCCCCCCCCCCCCCCCACCCTCCCACGCCCCATCCCCCCCCCCCCCCCAGTACACTCATTGCAGCTTCCGGAAGGGGCGAGTGGCCACACCGGAAAACAAGTCAATTCGTCCGACGCTGTCGTCCAAATGCCGGAAAGCCCGCCTGCCTCACAAGCTGTTCTCCCTAGAGGATGCAGGTCACCCCCGCATGCTACTCGCCGGACACCTCACGTTTCGCTTCGCGCTCGGAGCAAGCAAGCAGTGTCTGTCTGTCTGGTCGGTGAAAAACCCGACCTTGCTCCGTCCGGGCCTTGTAGGGATGCGAGGGTCTGCCTTATGGTCAAACGGCTACGGCCATGCATGACATAAGTACCCATTCCCCCCCCCCCCCCCCTCACCCCTACACCAGCCTCCCACCCGCACCCCCCCCTTTATAATCCCTTCCAGGGGTATATAACTACAAACCACCCACTCACTTCTTGGCGGCGTTTTTCGTTATCTCGTCCCGGTGGCCATCCTCGTACTGCTGTACTTTCGCTTGCGCCTGGCTGATCTCGTCCTTAACGCCGCTGCACAGACCGTAGACGATGTCTTCCCGGACCTCGAGGTAGTCGTTGTACGCCCGCAGGTCCCCCTCGAAATCTTCCTCCGAACGGTTGAAGCTGCCGTTTTATTTATTTTTCCCCCCGTGTTTTATCGTGTTTTATCGTGTTTTGTTTTTGTTTTGTTTTTGTGTTTTTTTTTTTTTGTGTGCGTTGGTGTTTGGTTCGTTCCGGTTTTGTTTTTGTTTCGTTGCGTTAATATAGGGCGGTGGGGGGGGGGAACGTCGTTGACGACGCATGGGAGGCGGGCGGGAAGGAGGGGGGGGGAGGGGGAGAGGGAGGGGGAGAGGGAGGGGGAGAGGGGGAGGGGGGGTAGGTTACCGTTTTGTTTGTCGGAAAGAAGCTGGTGCTTTGGTTTGGTCGTGTGGAGGACACGAGCTGTCGAAATACCTTCAACTATGTCGCTTGATCGTGGACTGAGCTGCCGCTACTGGCTCTACCCACGACAAGTTCTACCGGTTTTCGCTCCTTAATTACGCAGAGACAACGCGACGGGGAAAACCAGCAGCCAAATGTCGGCGCCAGGCAGCCGACGAACGACTTTTGCCGTGGGAGCAAAGAAATCGCCCGCAGGCTGTGCCACCAGCCAGCAAAGCCGACCGATCGTCAGCCTCGGGTCGTGCCAGGGCGCGCTTCCGAAACGCGGGCTGGCGCTGGGTCAACGATAGGCTGGCGCACCCCTGTAACATCGAGGAAAATGACCGAAATGAAAAGAGAGAGAGAGAGAGAGGCTCCCGTCGAGGCTTGTTCTTCTTTCCTTGCGGCGTCCGTCTCGTCGCCAATCTCTAAAGAATACCGGTAAACCACGTACATAGTCAACAGACCCCTTCGCTGCTGTAGTCGACAACCACGATCTCTACCCTTGATTTCAAGTAATTAGTTCCATCGATCCGTGGGTGCAGTGCTCGTAATTAAAAAAAAAAATAAGGAAAACATGGGGTTGGGGTTGGCGTTAGGAGCGATTCGACGAGAAAGGGCGGAACGCAGTCTTGTCGCGATGAAAAAAGCAAGGCACGACGAACCGTAGCTGGAAGAGGGGGAGGAGGAGGAGGAGGAGGAGGAGCCTGCTATTGTGTTACGACTACAGCAAGAGGGGTGAAGAAAACGAATGGCATGGACAGACAACAACAAAAACTACTACTGTATTACGGGGGATCATAGTTAATAGGACCAAATATTGTTAGTCAAAATGGCTAAATGTATAGGTTTTTATCTATACCATAGGTCCTATTAACTATGGTCCCCCGTAAATAGTACAAGACCAACAACAACAACAACAACAACAACACTTTTCGGGGCTTCTTCTTCACAAGAGGCGAAACAAAAACGATGAGTGAGATGATTAAACAAAAGACGAGCACACAGCAGCGTCCGCACTTGCGAAGCACAGCCCCGGGGGGCTACGTATCGTATACCTTTCCGTCCCTAAATATCACTAGATTTTCTGCGCAAAAATTCAATCCAAACGCTCCTTATATTTAGAGACAGAGTGGCACCCGATATTACTACTAGTAGTAGTGTGCGCACCTCCTGTTGCTCATCATTTCAGTGCCCAAAGTGTGACACGCGCATGACTCGCACGATTCCTGGCATCTGGTCTACTCCTACGTACCGGTCGCGTGCCCCACACTTGCGGACAGACAGACAGACAGACAGACAGACAGACAGATAGATAGATGACGATCTATACAAAATTATCCGAAGCCTTCTAGCCTGCCCCGTTATGACATGCTGTGCAGGACCTGTTCAGGCACAGATCCCAACCTACAGTAGGAGCGCACGTGCTGTGTCTATCGCGTGCCAGGTATAGATCACGCAGATTGTTCGGCTTCCGCCTGGCAACACGACCTACGGTAAATCAGGCACAGATCAGGGATCTACGGTATCTGTCCCCAGAGATCTAGACCGTCTAGGACGGGGGGGGGGGGCATAGTAAATAGGACCTATGGCACACACAAAAAACCTATATATTTGACTGTTTTTACCGACAATATTTGGTCCTATTTACTATGGTCCCCCGCAATAGGTTGAGATGGGCGACCTGTCCGGCGCGTGCACTACTGATGACGATGATGTTCTCACGATAGCTCACTCCCCTGAGATCCTGCCTGTGTCTGCCTGTGCGTCCTGGAAAAAAAAAAAACAGGCTGCAACAAAAATGCATCTCGATGGGGAGAAAACAAACAGGTGCGAAATGGTGCGCACGGCAGCAGTATCCTACCAGCCCGTCAGGGAAACGGTTGTGAAGAGCTGTGGTATACCATCCCCAACCACTTGCACACTAAAATAACACCAGGAACATACCTCATCGTATTGTATTCTGGGCGGTTGATGCAGCAGTATGTACCGGCCCCGTCACAAGGGACCGGAAAATACAGAGAAAGGGTATTTTCAACACCGTTTTCAGTATAACCGCTCCGAACTAACTTTCTTATTTCTCATTTCCCAAGGAACTGTAAGTACCAAGTTTTTTGTGCGTGGCTCTTTTTTAGGAGGTGGGCGGGGGGGGGGGGGGGGGGGGGGGGGGTACTACTTACTGTATAACCCCACAGTCGATTTCCGCCTTGTCTGGGTCACTGCAGTACACTACCGGGCAAGCCAGCCGAACAGGGCTTAAGGCTACCATTAGAGTTAATATCCATGGTTAACGCGTGCCGCAGGAAGGAAAGCAGACATAGCAGAGGAGGCGCGAAAAAAAAAAAAACGCGGGTATGTGCAGCTAAAGGACCCACATTTTGGTGATTCTCTTCCTTACGGTGATGTCCCTCGCCACCTCTAACTCGTCCAGGGTCTTCTCCGTCAGTCCCGCCCTCCTTACCTGAAACGCCCAAAAAAAAACAAATCAATTGTCGATTCAATCACTGCTGTATCAGGATAGAATTGCCGCAGCGGTTTCACTCCCTCTACTTGAGTAAGTAACCGTTTTAGGACTGCAGTCCCGTTTTGGGGACGAACTACTCAAAAAATCTAAGTGTTTTGTCCCCAAAACGGAACTGCGGTGCTGAGCGGGGTTACTTAAGCTGAGGGAGTGAAACCGCTGGGTTACATCTGAGGTTCGGTGCTTGAGCACCCAGTCGACCCCGGATTTTTTTTGTTTTTTTTTTTGTTATAAAATACATGAACCAGAATCACTTGTCCGACTTAAAATCGAAATACAGAGCAGACGTATTGCGCAGATTGCAAAGTTGAGTATGAAGTATTTAATCACAGTCGACGTAGTCAATTAATTATAAAACCACGTGTGTCCTATATATAGTCAGCGCTGACTGACAGCCCAAGTGATCGTGGTGCATACCTGGTACAAATAAAATGGTATCTATTGACAGAGTGCTTTAGACACCTGTGAGACGACGAAAAGCAAGTTGGTAGGTGCCACTAGCCAACTATAGTCGGTTAAATCAGCCAGCGAAGCCAGCTAGTGACCAGTAGACTATGCGAGCGAAAAGCGAGCCGAATCAGCCCCCCCTCTCCCCCCCGCCGGTCGAGGGGGGGGGCGCCAAAAAAATAACCAAACAATTCCCCGCATTCAGCAATTCTTCCTACAAGTTGGACTTCCAATGAGTCGGATAGTCGGCACCAGATAGTCGGCACCAGATAGTCGGCACCTCCACGAAAAAACTACAAGTATATACTTCGTATCTACTACAGTAGTCCGACTATCACTAATTACCACTGCTATACTGCTGTACGGACGGTATGCGTAGTTGATGACTTAGGTCATGCCGACTCACAGCTCTTCTAGTACGCGCCTGTGCCGGTACACTCATGCAATCCAGTATATACCAGGGGCATAATCAACTGTTGCGCTGTTGCGCTGGGGCAACATTTTGGTCAAAATGACCGTTTTCCTCAATAGCCGCGGAGGGCCTAATTGCGCGCAGCACAACAAGCGATTTTGGGCGCGCAACCTTTGGGGCCGCAGGCCCATAAAACTGTTGCGGGTTGTTTTGATCGCCACGGGACGATATTAAAATTGAAACATTGTTTTTCAAATTCGCTTTTGGCGAAAAACAACTTGAGCCCCCTTTTTGAATTCGCCGCAGGCGACTTTTATTAATAGTCCCTTCTTCTGTAGTAGAGCAAAATAAATTGAGGTTCTGATCCCGATACACGCCTTTTCAAAGTTCGGAAGGCGTTTAAACGCACATTTGTTACTTGGTTTTCGGGCATATATTCGGGCATATATCACATTTTTTTGCCTCCGCCTTCCCGGGGGGTCCTCCGGGCGTCCTCCCGGGAGGCCACTGCGGCTTGCGCGCCTGTGGCGAATAAGCGTGTTGCGCTGCGCGCGACTGACACCGGACCAGTATCATAGAACTACATACTTAGATCACAACCCCTGAGCGTGCTCGGTTGGTGCATCCCTGGCCTCTCAGAGCTCCCACTTCCAAACCGCCTCCTTTCATTACTTGCCGGACCTTTCCAGCAGTTCTTTGTTTTCTCGGTCATTTCTTCCTTTTTTCTTCTTCCGTTTCGTGTGCGTGCGTGTTCTCCGAGCACGGCATCGCGGGAGGACCCGGCACCGTCGCGGGTGCCAGCGGGTGCTGGCGGGTAGAGGGGGGGGTTGCAAGGAGCGCGGTCGCCGCTTTCGTGCCTAGGCGTCGCGTGTGCCTCGAGACACGAGGGATGCATGAACGGGCTTTGTCTGGCTTCGATTTATGATTGTTGATAGAGTATGTGCGAGTTTATAAAGGTCGTTCGCGAGGGCAAGATAATATTCAAGCGGTGCTCATTTTTGCGACCACGCTGAAGTTGAAAGAGGGAGGTATGCAGTTTGAACACCAACGTTATCGAGCTGGCGAACGACGGCCACGGTGAGCACCGGGCTTCACGCGGGGCGGGCGACGGGGCTGATTGTGGCAGAGAGTGATAAAAGCTTTACCCGGACCGAATCGGTAGCGAGGTGGTCGCGAGAGGGGCGGGCGGCGTACGAGGCTGAGAGAGAAGCTCTTCTGTGCGATTTTTTCTTTTCTTCTTTTCGACCGGGTGTAAGGTGTTCCAATCAGGCAGAAAATACTACTCGAGAGGGGACGGGGATTTTTTTTCCTTTCCGAGTTCTCGGTTTCATTTTCATTGTTTTTGCTGCTGTGCCGTGCTGTGCTTTCGCTTTCTTCGTACATACAGTACAGACATAGAGCATATCGAAAGAAGAAAATAAGTACAGACAGTAGTACCCTACCTGGGGTGTATGTACGTACGTACGACATCCGCGACGCGAAGCGTATATGTGGCATCCAAGCTGACGTCGGAGCTGTTTTTTCCTGAAGCATGGCGGCGGGACTCTTGGCATTATCAAGTCACCGGTTTGCAATTACGATCCTTGAAAACACTAAAACTCAATCGTGGACCTCTGTTCGCTTCGCATAATAATTTGATGTACTTTTTTCCTTCCTGAGCGAGCGTAGCGGGCGGCGTAGGCCGCCCGCGGAGCGAAGCGCCTTGTACGTATTAATAATTATGTCTCTGGCATATGCTGATTGCTGACGCAGTCAGTACAATATCTGCTGGTTGAGGACTGCGGCCAGCGCCCAGCCCTACCTATCGATCTATCTACCCATAGACCTACACGGCAGTACGCCTCACGTCTTCCTTCACTTTCGCACGTACACCTCGTACCTACAACTGCCTACCAGGTACTGCTGAAGTAGAGAGTAAGCCGTATTACGCCGCACCCACCTGTATTTGGCAGACAGGGCACGGAAACGTCTTGCGCCGCAGGAGCTCCTTCTCTGCACAAGCTTGGTGGCTTCCGTTGAAAGAAAGGCGCAATAGGGGGGGGCGGACGAGCGGCAGACACATCAACGTATCATATGATGGGTCGGTCTTTGGATGATGCCGACCAAGCCCACGGGTCCGCAACGCGACAGCAGCAGCTCGACTCTCCTTGCAAATTGGGAGGAGTCCGGCGCTCAATTGCAGCACAGGTATCACACTGATTGTAAGTACGTGAAGAGCGTATTACAAAGAGTATTACAGGTATTCCGTACGGAGGCAGTCAGTATACAAAACGTGACTTGAAAAATATTGAAAAGTCGAAATATCATGATTCGATACTCACAAGCGATGCCCACATTTGTTGTTGACGACCAGCTTCTGCTGCGTGATATTGTTGGCTGCGTTCTCTGCGCCTTTGCACAGCGCGCATACCAGCTCGTCGTCCATGACAAGGAGGCTTGCACACACCGCACAGCCACGAGAAGAGGGTACTTTGAACGCTTGCTTGATCCACACGGTATGTACATATCCCCTGTACAAAAACGCTTCCCAGGTTATATGAAAAACACCCCTCCCTCTTTACCGAACACCAAAAACGGTTCCCAAAACGAGTTTGAAAACCACTGGACGACAGGCGACGTCCACAGCAGTAGTGGGACATATACCAACCTGCAGGAAACAACCCCCTTCTTGACGTTTAAACGCTTCACTTGCTCGAGGGAAGCTAACAGAAGGCGAAAAGCTCGTGCGAAACCCTGCAACGTACCAAGGGTATATATACCAAAGAAAGGGCATCGCTGCTGCTCTCTCCTCTCACTACTTGCCTCTTTCAGCAACCAGCACACCGATTAAACCGACAACCGAGCAAGCACGGCAGGCGCGACAAGAGGCACCCACCGACCCGCCGACCCGGATCTGAATTCCCTCGCCATGTGTATTTTCTGCGAGAGGGCGAAAGCTTCTCTCGAGGACCCTCTAGCTGGTCTGGATGGTGGCGGCGGGTGGGGAGCCAATTCTGACGACGGTGCAGCAGCTTACAGCTCCAACCGCAGGAGGGCGAAAAGCGACTGGGAAGCTACTCTGCGGCAAAAGCGAGAGGCGGAGCGCTGCGAGGAGCTGAGGAAGCGGGCGCGCCTGCCTGTCACAGTGGTTACGGGGTTTCTCGGCGCTGGAAAGACCACGCTTGTGAACCACCTGCTGTCGGCAAGGCACGGGCGGCGGCTTGCCGTGATCGAGAACGAGTTCGGGGAGGTGGCGATCGACGATGTGCTGCTGGGGTACGGCGGCATCCCCATCGAGCGAGCGGAGGGGCAGCAGGTAACAGAGTACTGCCACGAGTATGTAGTGTTAGCTACGACAGTTTTACTGCTGCTACTGGTGGTGGTGGTGGTGGTGGCGGCGGTGGTGGCGGTGGTAGTGGTGGTGGGCTTGCTGCTGCTGCTGCTGCTGCTGCTGCTCTTTCTGCTGTATAGCTGTTGTGCTAATAATAGCTGCTGATGTAGGTTTAGCGATGGACGATTGTCTGGTGCACTGCTTACCGGTACGTATGTGATTCAGGTGTGCTTTGTCTGGAGTATACAATAGCTCGATCAACATGTTATCGCCGACAACGCTGCGTCGCGGCCAATGAAGATGGCGCGTTTCCCCGTGCTGGCACCCTGTTGCAATCGAGCTGCCCTATGAACAACACCCCGACAAGAGGAGCAAATGGCGCTATCATTCATGTCTACGTGCACCGCAGAGTTCCTCACAGCCAGTACAGCGTTCCCAGCACCTGGCCAGTGCCAACCCATTTTAGTCTCGCAGTCCCATTTTTTGGGTATTGAACCACATGGAATTAGAGTGGTTTGTCCCCTAATCGGCTAATCGGGCCTACAGTACTCAAGGGCTTACGTTTTGCCCGGTACCCCGATAAAAGTGCGATATGCCCCACGTTAAATGTTTGTATATATGAAGGGAGCCTCACCGCAGGGTAACCCGGGCTCAGAGTATCGCGGTTGCACTGGTAGTCCTGCGCTGCTCCTGTGCACTGCGGTAACCCGCTTGGTTCGCCACAATTATAAACCAGGTGCAGAAGATTATGCGTCAAGTACGCATGCTGCCAGTTGCCAGTCCCAGTACACCAGAGTATGCTGTGTCCAAACTACTGGGTACTCCCCACCGTATGTTTTTTTGTTTTTTTTTCTGCCCCGGAGAGCGAGAGGAAAACCCCTGTCCACACTTATTTCTCAAGTTTTCGTGTACCGGTTCGAACCCGGTTCGTTTCTTCCACCTTGGTCGGGCCTGCCTGTGGCCGTCATGAAAGCCCCTGTATGTACTATAATACCAGGTACAGCAGTATATCAGGTAGTATTCTTTAGCGCTGCCGCAGATCGTTCAATGCAAGTGTTGGATTGGAGGAGGCCTCCTGCGCTGGTCGGAGGGCCTCGCCGGGGTTAATTCATCTCCGCGCTGAGAGCGCTCTCAGCGCGGTCTCTCTCCTGGAATTGAGATTGATGTTGCAGAAAAAGACTGCAACGCTTGTAGGGAGGGTGGGAAGGTCTACAGTTTTGCCGGACCTGATTTACCCCGTTCTTCGCTTTTGCCGCTCGTCTCAGACGAATGACCGGGGCGGCGGCACTTTCAATCAGGCAATCGAACAAATCACTGGAACCACCTTTTTGTCCCAACGCTCGTTTCCCGCGGAGTGGTTGACGATTTTATTTTGATAGTGATAGTTTTCTGTACCGCTGCCGTAGGTCATTCGTTGCAAGTGTTACTCCTGCCCCGGCCGGTGGTCCTACCTGAACTTTGTTGTGTTCTTGGTTTATTATTGGTTATATAGGTAGCGGCCGGGTGTTGTGTTGTTGTCTCACCCCTAATTTGCTTGTATTGCGCATCTGTTCAGGCGTACTTCAGCGCGCACGCGGAAAAAGTCTGGCCCAAATGCCTGAGACAGTGGTAGCTCGTTCGCGTGCGCGAAGTCGTGATCCCGTGTCCTCTCGGACGCTGGGGCCCGTGCACTCGCCGTCGCCCGGATGTAGTACTTCGCTACTCTCCCTGCCTTCCACCCCTCGATAGTTCATGGTCTCGTCAACCGCCGTACCCGCCGACGACTTGCTCACTGAGACCCTCACGCAGAAGACTACTGGATACTCCCCACGTTATACTCCAGAATATTCTAGTTGTCCCAGTATCCCGCAGCAACCCACGGCCTACGGCTGAACGCCCATACCCAAAGTACGACTGCTGTGCCGGTACTGCTGTACTGGTACTATGGTACTCTGGTACCGAGTGCTGTTTGCTGTACTATCAATGGTATTGTACGGGTGATACGTACTATGTACCGGTTAGCTGTACAAGGCATGCAAACAAACGTCAAGTGGCTGACTCGTGCGTACTCGTACGTACCGGTGCGCGCTTTCGTTCCGTCAGGTCATCCTCATGCCCAACGGGTGCATGTGCTGCAGGGTGAGGGCCGACCTCGTGGACGCGCTCAAGCGACTCATCGCCACCGCCTCGACGCCGCAGGCGCTGGACCCCCAGGCCCCGGAACCGTCTGGCCTTATACCCGCCGATGGCGCCGGCGATGCAGCCGGCAGCAGCGGCGGCAGTAAGGCGGCCAGTACCACCAACGCGGGCGATGTAACGGGGGAAGGCGTTTCTTCTTCCTCTTCTCCTTCTTCTTCAGGTATATCAAGCCTCGCTGCTGATGGCGCGGGCGCTCAGGTTGTCGCGTCGTCGGAGCAGCGGGAGAAGAGCGCGCTGGACGGAATAATTCTGGAATGCTCTGGCTTGGACGAGTTGGCTCCTGTCCTGCAGGTAGGGCTTACATATCTTTTCACGGAGAGAGGGCGCGTCTTGTGTGCGAGGTGGTGGGACACAGCCACAGCAGTTATCACACGAGTCTTGAGGTGGCCGCGGGAAGGACACGATGCACCACCCCCCCTACCATCGCAGCTATGCGGCTATATACTCGCACCAAATGTCCGGTACCGTATGCTCATGTGATGGCGCCAGGTACCGGTACGCCTTTTTTCTTTCTGCTTTTAACCCTTTTAGAACCGCAGTCCCGTTTTGGGGACAAACTACTTGAAATTTGACTGGTTTGTCCCCAAAACGGGACTGCGGTTCTAAAAGGGTTGAGCATTTTTCTCTTCTTCTTCGTCTTCTCGTACTTGAAAGTTTTTTTTTGTTTTTCAAGTCCTGAGCGCACGTACATCATTTCATAACCTTCTCGCTCGTGCCCGCCGCTGAAACCAACGGTCAACATCGTCAACGGTCGGATATGTCTTTTCCCCCGTTGCGGCAGACGTTTTTCGCGGACCCCTTTGTTCAAGAGCACGTCCGCCTCGACGCGGTCGTGTGTCTCTGCGACTCTCCGCGGTTGCTGCGCACGCTACTGCCGCCGGTTGCTGCTGCTGCTGCTGCCACGTCGGAGCAGTCCGCGATGGGGGGCGGGCGCGGGGGAAAGGTGGACGCTGCCGACGGGTCAGGCGGCGTATCGGCGAGCGACTCGAAGGCCAAGCTGGTGATGGGACAGCTGGCCCTCTCGGATCGAGTGCTGCTGAACAAATCGGACTTGCTCACGCTAGCGGAGGTATGAATGCAGCAATAGGGTCGAAAAGAAAATCGCGCTTCCCAGTCAGCGTTGGCCATGCCGTTGCCTGCCTATGGCGTTGCTTTCGACGTATATTTATATGTGTCTCCGCCGCTGTAGATATTGTGTGTGTGTGTATGTGTGTATGTGTGTGTATGTGTGTGTATGTGTGTGCGTGTGTGTGTGTGCTTTGCTCACGCTGCGGGGTAAGCGCGTCGTGGTCCCTCTTACCTACAGCTCGTTGACGGCAGTCAGTCGTGACCCCCCCCCCCCCAAAGAGATGCGCGACGTGTTCACATTTTGTACCAAGCCGTCCCCCATTCGATCTCGTTACGTAGTCGTTTTTTTTTTATTTCGCACCCTTCTTTCCTCGATGCTCGTTCCTGACAGCCGCGAACCTGTTGTCGTTGCTCCGCGCTCCTATTCCGTTGCAATTCCCCACCTGGTGGGATGTACGCAACAAAGGGGAAAATGCTGGCGGAGGCCGTGAAGGGCAAGTTCCCGGGCGCTTCGATCACGCGTTGCGAGCGGGGGAAGGTGGACGTGGACTTGATTCTGGGCGTGGACAGCTTCTCGCTGGACAAGGCGCTGGAGGTGAGTCACGACCGACCGTCGCCGACTCCTGCGAATAGTTTCACACACACACACACTCTGGGACAGACCATCTACAGGCAGACGATGGTCTATCTTATCTACAGATGAGATCATCTGCAGCAGTTCCTCACCTGCCGGTGTGAGGAGGTTCGTGAGGGATCTGCATATAGCACTACAGATACCAACCCAAACGAAACGTGTGCTATTGGTAGAGCTGTTGATTGAGCGTGCAGAACATGCGGGGTCCTGGTCCCCTCCCGGCAGTACAAGGTCGAAAATAGACCCGCCTTTAAAATATTTAGATCGTCCACGGGGAAATCGACGATCTGCCTGGGGTGTGGGGTAGGTTGCTGCCGACCGGGGCACGCACCTGGCTGGGTGTGCGTATAAGGTGCCGGTAAAGACGATGTGTGCCCGGGGGAGAGTGGATCTGTCTTTCTGGGCGCGGTCTGGAGGGGGCGTTCTTTGTTCTTTGTCGTGCAGCAGCTATAATACTGCTGTAGACTACGAGAGAGTTACGGGCCCTCGGATGGATGGATGCCTTCGACGAGCCGAGTTTGGTACTCGATTCGGTTTGTGTGCACCCGATTCGGTTGAGTGTTCGATTCGTTCGTGCTCGATTTGGTTTGTGTTCCCGATTCGGTTGCGTGCCCGATTCATTTGTGATCGATTCGGTTTTGTGCCCGATTCGGTTGTGCTCGATTCCGTTGCTTGGTTCGGTTGCTCGATTCGGTTGCTCGATTTGTTTGCTCGTTTCGGTTGCTTGATTCGGTTACTCGATGTGGGTTCTCGATTCGGTTGTCCGGTTCGGTTGCTCGGTCCCGTTGCTCGATTTGGTGCCTATTACTTTGATGCCGAACGTTTGACACGATGTTTTAGTGATGCTTCTCCGCACACTGAACATGTCACATCATGCCCATTTCATGATGTAGACATTCGGGGTAGCTAGATCTTGGGTTTAGATAAGTTCTGCCTTGCAGGATCTGCCCGACGCCGGTTTTGCGCACATGCCACTGGGGAGATCTGTATGATTCGGCTCCTGCACAACGTATCAAAATGGTAAGTTTACAATAGGATCTACATATAAATCGTGATCTGCTGCCGGATGTATGTATCTAATCTATGCTACTAGTGTTTTGTCGGGTGGCATATATCTGTTTGACAACAGCTCTTGCGCACATGCTCGGGGGGGGGGTCTGTATGATACGGCTCTTGCTCAAGCCTATCAAAACGGTAAATATAGGATCCAGATGATGTAGATGATCTATCAGTAGATTATCCATCTGTAGATGATCTATCTGGAGACGATCTGTCTGTAGATGATCTATCTGGAGAATATCTATCAGTATATGATCCATCTGTAGATGATCTGTCTGTACTATGAGACAGCATCAAGCTTTTCCTCGCTTGTTGCGAGCTTCGACCGTACGTAGGGTAAGTCGAAGTACAAAGTGTTATGCGGGAGTGAATGCCGAGCTGATACGGGGGTAACAAATGGCATCCTCGCCGCGCTACCTCCGCTTTTTGCTCTTGCATTGAAGATGGACCAGCAGTTCGCGGAGATCCTCGCGGACCGCCCGCCCGACGCCTCGAAGCGCGATATCGATACCCGCGGCCACGGGCACGGCGAGGAGGCGCTAGAGTCCCACGGCAGCAACGGAGGTATCACGAAAGCTAGAGCTGAAGCTGCACCGGGCGGCGGCCACGTGCACGGACACGACCGCCTGGGGGCACAGAGCGTCGGCGTGGAGCTGTCGGACCGACCGATCGACTGGGCCAAGTTCACGGCTTGGCTGAAGGGTTTCCTCGAAAAAGAAGGCGATTTTATATGGCGGTTCAAGGGGGTGCTGTGGACGAGCGCCCCGGGAAGCGGGGGCGGTAGTAAGACGTGGGGCTGGGGCGCTGGGAGGCGCACGGTGGTGCAGGTAAGTTTAAGGCCATACGGACGGTCGTACAACGTATCTCTGTACCATTTTTTTTATGCTGTTTTGATGATTAAATCAATTATGCCCTTTTTTTCAGACTGCGAAGGATGTCCCACACACGGTTCAATTATTTTTCCCCCTAAAATCGTGGGTGTGGTTATGAAAGGAACATATTTTTTTAGAGATCGGAAACCGATTTGATAATAATATGGATTTTTTTGTTGTAGAGATAATTAGGCGTTTTGGTGCATACTAAGGGTTTATTAATGTAGAGTCGTTTGTGGAGCATGTGGGGACCCACCCACGTCTTGCGATCGCCAAAAAAACTAGAAACATTAACAGACGAGCTCGAGCAGCACTTGATGATGTAGGAGATGGTATGATACGATACGCTCACTGGAAAAAGAGGCGCTCGTCGGGCCGAGGAAAAAGGTTGTTGGGGACGATAACTGCCAGAAGCTCGTATGCGAGTGAGAACAGTGAACGCACGGGTGCTACAAACTCTCTACAATATATTGCTCTTGTCTCTTGCTAGCCTCTTACAGCAACAGTCTTTTCAACCCATCTATTCCATACGTGGTGTTAGTGCGCATGCCGTATACTTCATACCAGGTATATACTGAGAGTATACAACTCCTCGCATGGCACCAATAGTTTAGACCCCAAGATGTAGCGTTCCTTGAACCCAGCAGACCAGGCTGCTTCTTGCTGGCCGATGCTTGCAATCGTCAGTTTTGTTTGCCTGTCTTGTCTCTGTGACAACGCCTCCATCGAGGGTATCGTGTGTACCCGGACCATCTGCGGGGGGGGGGGGGGCAGGGCCCCCTGCCGACGCGGTCCGTGATATAAAATAACCCCCCGATGACTTTTCGGAGTTATTATGTCTATCGTAGAACGAATGATGCAGAGTAAAGACCGTTATTTTTTCTTATTAACAACAGAACAATTGAAACACGCTTATCCACATGTATGGCATTGTCGCGCTGATACCTTTTGAGCTGTATACCTGGTATACGGAATCGTCCACACCTCGAAGCGGTCAAGTGATCAGGCCCCCCAGATCTTACCAAGGGGAGATCGTGGGCAAGACCCCCTGATTTTGTGTGACCTGCACAATCCAATCAGTGATTTGGCGGCGTTGTGTCTGCGCGAAACGACGACTAGCGCACGCGTTTTTGCCGGGTGGGATCTGTATGATCTGTATGATATGTATAATCTGTATGATCTGTATGATCTATGTGATATGCATGGTCTGTATGATCTGTATGATACGGCTTATTACACAGCATATCATAACAGCAAGGGTGTACATTATTTAGATTATCTACAACAGTAGATCGCCATCTATCTGTCCGACGTGAAAAAAAAACGTCCAAGTCGTAAAAAACTGACTTGAGTTACGCCCCGCCCCAACTTCTTCTATTTGTAAATTAAAAACTACCTATCGGTCTGATCGCAATTGAATAAACTAGAAATGTGCATTTGGATAATTTCGTGGCCATCTAAGTGCCCCCAGCGTGTACGATCAGGCTGGTGCCAACTACCTCCCGTTGTACTGCTGTAGTACCCTCTCTGCCTTGCTCGCTGAAGGAAAGCGCGAGGAAAATTCTCACGCGCCTTGTTTCTGGTGCACCCCGTTTTCTCTCCCCTCCATACATGTACCGTGCTTTTTTCTGCAACACCTATACACAGGGACTCTACGGCCACTTCGAATCCGAGGTATCCGATTGGCCGGTTGGAACGACACGCCGATCTAGAATGGTGTTTATCGGTGACCTTCCTCCGGTGATGCAGGAGGCACTGCGAGCCGGCGTGCGCTCTTGTATGGTGGCAGCTCGGCCCCGCGTGCCCCCCCCCCCCCCTCCATCGTCATCATCATCGTCGTCGTCGAAGTATCAACGATCAGCCGGAGCCCCGGGCGTGGGGAAAAGGGGGGGAGGGTTCGCGTCCCGCTTCGGATCAGTGAAATTTGGGGGCGGGGGAGGGGCGGCGGGGTATGACGAGCTCTTGTTCTGAGCTGATAGTGTTTAGTGTTTGATTGTGGCTGGGGGGGTGGGGTGTGTACTCATGCCATGCATGGCCGTAGTCGTGTGACCATAGACCCTCTCATCCCCGCCATGACGAGGCGGAGGGGGGGTGTACTCGGGGGGGGGGGGGTAGTTGTATGACCATAGACCCTCGCATCCCTATCATGACGGGACGGAGGGGCGGGAAGCGTATTCGGTATGTTGATTGCCTTGACCCATTTGGCCATTGACCACGCATCCCTTTAGAGACGGAGCAACCGTTCCTTTTAGAGACACCTCCAACATTTGGGCGCTCAAGAAATTGTTTCCATAGATTACATAGACTTGTAACCATCTTTCTCCCAGGATAGCGATCCTTTTCTCGCTAATATCTAGTGTTCCATATTTCTCCATGCCACATTCGTCTATTTTCCTCATCTCGGAGGCGGCGGGGGGGGGGGGGAGGGGGGAGGCGGGGGTGTTGTTTGTAGCTGAAAATGCTCGTTTTGGGGGGTGGGGGGTGGGCATTTGTTCCTTCACGCTGAAACGAAAATGCTCCACGGTGTGGTTAGAGTTGAAGTTTTTTTAGCTACCGTAAGTGGTCCCTCTATAGTGCCGGTTGAGTCCCTCTATATTGCCGGTTGAGTCCCTCTATAGTGCCGGTTGAGTCCCTCTATAGTGCCGGTTGAGCCCCTCTATAGTGCCGGTTGAGTCCCTCTATAGTGTTGAGTCCCTCTGTAGTGCCGGTTGAGCCCCTCTATAGTGCCGGTTGAGTACTAATAGTGCCGGCTGCCCGCTATGGTGCCGGTGTAATCGCTTGGCACAGATGGGACTAACCAGTGTGATATATAGTGTGCGGCGAAAATAGTGCCGGTTGGCGCCACAGTGCCCGGGAAAAGTGCCGGTTGCCGCTATAGTGCCGGTACTGTTGGCTGGCGCTTATGATACCGGCACTATGGAGAAGGACTGCTATTTAATACTGCTGATGTATCTGAAAATGTCGTCCCATAAGGATCAAGCGTCGTGGGGCCGGAGATAACGGATTATGAGTCGCTCTTATCGTGCTGCATGTGGAATGTAAGTTTTCCTTTTTTTTTGTTTTGTTTTTTTCTTCAGGTTCCCAGTCAATGCCGTACTTAGACTTGCGGAACGCGGAGGGCCCGTGAAATTCATAAAACTTGTGCGGTCGAACCCCGTCTTCTATGTGTATTCGCGGGCACCGGTACTCAAAGGGATGCTGTGTTTTTTCGAATAAAGAAAGAAGTACGGTGTTTGTCGGCGGCGGCGGCGGCGGTGGTGGTGGTGGTGGTGTTGGTGGTGTTGATGGTGGCGTTGGTGGTGGTGGCGTTGGTGGTCGTTTCTTGCTTCAGGTTGTTGGTTAGAAGGGTTGTCTTGACCCCTTTTGAAAACTGCAGTCCCGTTTTGGGGACAAACCACTCGAGGACAAACCGCTCATGTTCTGCTGTAAGTAGTTTGTCCCCAAAACGCGACTGCAGGTTGACAGGTCGTTCCCTTCTGTCGTTGGCACAGGTGCACACCTCCGACAGATGATCTATCTAACAGATCATCGGCTCCCCGTTGAGGATCTAGATATCTTCAGGGCACAGATAGACAACCTGATCTGTATGATCTAGCTCGCGCGTTGTTCGCAGTGGGAGCAGTGTGATCTGCGTGGTCTCTACAGTAGGATATAGTTCCTCTGGGTTGGGTATATATATTGTATATGTATATATCATATATGTTTGCAATTACAGGTGCTGCACAACAATCTCTCACAGTAACCCTTTTAGAACAGCACCCCCGCTTTGGGGACAAACCACTCAAATTCCAAGCAATTTGTCCCCGAAACGGGACTGCGGTCCTAAAAGGGTTATATAACCCTTGTAGGGCAAACTGCAGTCCCGTTTTGGGGACGAACCACTCTAATTCTGAGTAGTTATTGTCCCCAAAATGGGAGTGCGGTGCTAAAAACGGTCAGGCAGGTTAGGACGTACCTCCGGTAGATGAGGTACAACAGATCGTGGTCTATCTCTCCGGCGTGTGCGTAGTAGATAGGTGTCATGCGGTAAGCGCGTTGTCAAAACCCGAACCAGTCTGATCGAAGCAATAATGGCGGACTTTTTTGTGGCCATCTCGGGAATTGTCTCTTCTATTTCACGTACGATCGGTCTGGTACATATGTGCGTACGGAACCTCGAGTTGGCTGTGATTCGTTGGCCTGAGTGGCTGCTGTCGGAGCGGATCTTCGAACTCAATTTGACAGTTTTGTTTTTTGTGTTTCCGCCATACCAGTACGTACGTATACATTATACGAGGTTTTTCTCCCGCCGACGGCGGCGGCGTTTCTTAAGCGTGGTGATTTCGAAATTTCTATGTCGGTGCGCAACAAGTTGCCTGAATGTGTGTCTTTGCCGCCATGTGTATGTGAATACACCCACACTACGTGGCAGTATTGCTCCAGACCAATCGTAGTCCATCCGAACAATAGATATGTACAGCAGTCAATGTTCTCGCCGCGTGGCAAGCGCCTGCTCGGCCGACTGTCAAGGGTGTGTGCATGTGTAAGCACCCGAGTGCTCCTTTTCGCAACTATATTAACAGTTGCCTTGTTGGTTCGTTGTTGTCTTACGATTGCCCAATGCGCGTGGTTTGGGCTGTGGTGTCTTACGGTTGTCCAATGTACGTGATTCGTTGGTGTCTTGTGATGGTCTTATGAACGTGGTCCATTTGTGTCCCATGATTTGTCTCACGATGTACGTCTCCGAAGGACATATTGTTCACGTGCATCATGCGCCCCGTGTTGTCCATCCGTAGGCGAAGGATCATGTGTCCCTCGAACGAAGAGGTACCGTCGTGTGCATTTTCAGAGGTAGAAGAAGGGACGACGATACGTGTGCCCACAGCTTGTCCGGGAGGCTCCTGAGGGTACAGCTGATAACCCACGAGTTGATTTTTTTGAGCTGGAGAGTAAAAACGATGACAACAAACATACAAACAAACACGCCAAAGACAGGCGACCCCGAAATGCATTACGTACGAGCGCGTATGAACGTGTTGTGCTTTTTTTGTGTTGGCGCCTTGCGGAAAAGGCTCTGGACCACCCTGGATTTTTCCAGGCGCCCATCGTCGAGAGCATGTACAGTGTACTGCACCAACGCGGCGGAAGAAGGGAGGGGGGGGGGGGGGGGGGGAAGCCTACCAGGCATCTTCTGTATGAGCACGGTTTGACCAGAAACTCCCCCGGGGTCGTACGTAAAACCTAAGGGTTGGAAAGAAAACAGGATGTTTGGGATGATGGCCAAACAGAACCCAACACAATACGTACACCAAACCAAGAGCCCCGAAAAAATAGACGCTATAATTATCGTAAGGGGCGAGCAATCCAAACGCAACGCAGCGCAACGCACTCATTGGTGACGCCGCACAAACGCTCGTTCATTCCGTAACGTGAAGAATTTGCTTAATATACCCGTGACATGTATGTGTTGTTGCAATGCATGGCGCGTTTTTAACGCTCTCCCTCCCCCGCACCCTTGTGCCAAAAGAGCGGGGGGCCGGCCAAAACCGACGACGGTAACAAACCTTCTGCATGTCCATTTCTTATGCAAGAACTCGACCAGTTACTACACTTTACGTGTCACTACTACATGCTACGTACGTATACAGCTGTGCAGTGCAGAGGTTCGACCCGGTCCAGCCCGCCCGCCCATCCCTAAATCACGACATCACCCAACCCCGTCTTGCGCCCATTTCATTCCTCACTACCACGACCGCCTCATTGGCTTCAGGGTTCTGTTCATGGGTCGGGTTAAACCGCGCGGGACAGGTCCGGTGTCGGGTAACGGTGACCGGACCCGATCTTCGAGAATTTCGAAACCTCCAGACCCGACCCGACCCGACTCGTCAGATTCGAAAAACTGCCATTGACCCGTGAAGAGCTCTCCCTAACTTGACACGCTATGATATTTCGAGAGGGGGAAGAAGTGGCGACAAAAACGTGACACATTCGTACGTCATCCTTGGAAGTCGGCCGAAACCGCTGATTGCCCGGGGCGGGCCGGGACCGGGCCGGCCCTTCCCCCTGTCCATCCCCAAATCAGGGTTGTCACCAACCCCGGGCCTTTGCTCTCTTCACAACCGAGATCGGTTTATTATATACGACTAACAATTCTTTACCACCCTGTCAGAGTGATCTTACACTAATTCCAACTAGTTTTCCCACGAAAACGTAAAACGAACCCTTTTAGAACCGCAGTCCCGTTTTGGGGACAAACCACTCAAATTTCAAGTAGTTTGTCCCCAAAACGGGACTGCGGTTCTAAAGGGGTTAACCGCTGAAAAAAACGCTCCCGTTCTAATTTTAAGTGTTTAATGCCTAAAAAAGGCGGGTGTGGTTTTAAAAGGGGTTGCGTATATTGTAGTACCCGCTGTGTTTATGATACCCCCTCTCCTCTGTTGCGGCTTTATGGTTTTGTAGCAAGCGTCCCCTCACCATACCTGGCAGGCGTTATCGCCTATCTTTTAGATGAATGCCTGGCCCCTTCGCTGAGAAGACATCTATCTGGCGAGGCAAGCAGCAACTAGAGAGAATACAAGAGCTTATAACTTCTAACATCGTCAACCACCTTGTGTGAGCGACCAGAGTAGAGCCAAAGGCACCCAGTGTTTTAAGGCTTAAACCGGCTAGACGATTGGTTCACCTTTTCACCAGTAGTAGCCCAACGGACTACGAGTACTACTCTGTGATACCTCAACAGCTGTAGTAACCGTTTTAGAGATGAAACGTTTCGACAAAAAAGTTTTAAAAACAAAGTATTACGGGGGCTCATAATTAGTAGGACCTGGGTCATAGCCCTCTTGGAAATTGTACGAAAAACACACACTATGGCTTATATGGACCGCATGTGCATTTGGGTTACGATGCAAAACGAATTTTGCAAAAAAAAAAAAAAATGGAAACGTTATCGTGTTTTTACTATGTTTTCGGGAGTTAACCTTAACCTCGCCGAGCCGGGGGGAAGCCCCATCAGCAGGCGGTAACTACATCAATTATTCGTATTTGGCGATGCATAAGAGCTTGAACTGACCGCACGAGCCGAGCGGTGCCGATTACATCTAAAAAAATAAAAAAAATGTCGTTGGTGTTGAGGTTTGGTGTTATTTGTATATTTCCCGCGGCAAATCTTAACCCGGCGCAGAGAGGAAATTTCGTCTATATTATACCCTAAATCGCCCAATGCTGCTCTGATATATGGAAACAATAGCTTCAAATGACCGCAAGGACAACGCGGAGATGGTGAACAAAACAAAATGAAAAAATAGTCAGTTGTTAGCTATTTATATCATAAAAAGTACAATTCCCAATGTGCGCGTCTTATCCTTAGCCTGGTGGCAGTGAGCATTTCGTTTCATTTTTCTGCACATCACCCAATTTTTTGTTGTTCGTCACAAACGATAGCTCAAAATGACCGCGTGGTTCGCGTGACGATTTGGGAACAACAGAAATGGCAAGCGATCAAGAACTGGTCTACTGAGGCCATAAGGCCTGCAACGTGCGCGTCTTACCCTTATAGCCTTGCGCCAGGGCTCATTTCGTTCAGTTTTTGCTGGTGCTCAGCAAATCCTTGTATTTTTTCGACGAACAACAGCTGTAAATAACCGCAGATATACCGCGGCTCCGCCACAAAAACAAGAAGCACAGCTGATGTTTAAAATGTTGATTATGCCACATACAGTATAGCGTACACCAGCGCCAATAAAACAAGCCAACCGAAGTGTACGTCAAACGAGCGCATCCTCGTCCGCGTCCCCATCGCCCATAAACTCCAAAAACTCCCCTGATAGCTCAAGCGCCTCCTCGGCCTCAACCCCGTCATCGTTGTTAACCCCTTTGTATCCAGGGGCACAACCCAAGTACGACTGGGGAACCACAAGGGCGCGCATGCTGCCGCTCAGGACGGGGTCGTTTACGACCCACTTATCCATCTCCTTGATTGCGTGTTCAACCAACTTGCTACAGTTCGCCGCTTTCCAACCTCCCTCCTGCCCTTTCCACGTGCTGTCTCCATACCAACCCTTCCGGACCTGTTCCCAGACCTGCGCCATGTTGCGCTTCGTCTCGAAATTAAAACTGACATATTGCTTGCCGTGCTGCCAGAACAGCTCAATGGGCTGAAAGGTCGGCATGTATGGCGGGGTCCAGATCAACTCCCAATTGTGCCTGTGCATGAACGACTCTACCTTCTCCATGAGCTTTTCGGGGTGCCGAAGCTGGAAGAATGCCCGAGTGGCCAACGCCAACTCTGCTCCTGTAACACCGTTGCCAGATTTAGAGTTCGAGTTCGGGAACAATCCAGACTCTGGTACCTCGAAGTTACGGGTCACAACCTTCTTACCGCCTTTACGGTCGGATTCTTCGCGCTGCACAGTGATTTTTCCCGCCCCATACTTGCGCAACAGAACTGTGTTATGCATGTTGGTGTTCGTTTCAGGCACCCCGACCTCAGAGTCATACCCATGGTGGTAAGAAGCGTTGTCGAGGACAAGGATCATTTTTTTGTCCCCAAAAGCGGCTTTGAAAGCTGGCGTTAGGCGTCGCTCGAGCCACTCCATGAACATGGTGTCTGTCATGGCAGCATGGTAATCCCCCGTGGCAATTTTGGCCTGCCAAAGCATCTCGGCGGTTTCCTCTGTACCCATGTCCCCACGGCCCTGTCTGCCCTTCCCCTTAGCCTTAGGTTTAAACCACCCTTCAGCGATCGGAAAATCCTCGGCGTCACGAGAGACCAACGGACCGTCCTTGGTAATGGCATGAACCATAATCACTCGCAAGCCCTTGCCCGACGTACGACCCATCCCGTCCTGCACTACACCGGCTTCATCCATGAAAAAGTACGAGTAGGCAGAACCGTGCAACTGGTGGACAAAGCTCTCATCCATGTACACGATCACTGCAGTTTCGGCTTCCTCTTCAGAAAGTGCACCGCCCATTTCTACGAGAAACCGGCGAATTCGGGCCTTCCTCTCCTCGTTGAGGGGGGGGACTTTGATCCTTCCTCGGCGGCGTCTATAGCGAAGCCTATACAACAGCCCTCCTACCGCGCGGTTCGACATCTCAACATTGCACTCTTGTTTGATCCATTCGCCTACGGTACGTCGGAAAACCTGCTTTCCGCTTTCGTGCTTGGCACTGATGAAGGCGCGCAGCTTAGCGCACTGCTCCGAGTTGAGCACTCTCCGCCCGTCCTCAGCGGCCGCTGCGCCTCGCCCCTCTCCCGACGACGTCAGAAATGCTTTCTGGTCCTCCCAATGAGCCCGGACCTGTTAATCGCGCAAGAGCGGGCGATATTGCAGTTGGCGGTGCGCACTGAGGCCAAGCAAAACAAGCGTGTCGAGGTGTTACACTTGTCGGGGGCCTCGATTTATAAGGGTACAGAGTCGTCGACACCCTCGCAAAACGTAAGGTTACGAAGGAGTCATAACTATTGATATTAATTGGCGTAGCGAAATGGGTCGCACTGCTATTCCACCGAGGGTGCGAAAGGGTTGCGGTTACGAACGGTATGTGCAGGTGTTACACGTGGGCCTCCAGCAGGTACACCAGGAATGCAGACGGCACGCAACGCGTGGCACAGACGGCACGCAACACGTGGCACTGCCACCCCACTACACGTACGAAAGGGCGACCACAAACAATGTATGGCGAAAACAATATCCCACCCCTCTCTCTCTCTACAGACAGCAGCGGACAAGGGACACACACACGGCCGTGTACAAAGGAAGGGACGGTCGTCTCAATGACTGGGAGAAATATCAGCACACTTTAACATTCAAGTAAAATACATGGCTCTACGTACGTACAATTATCACACTATAATTACCTTGAACACCTTTGATTTGCCAACGCGCATGAGCTCTGCTGTTCGCGCCACAGCCGGGTTCTCTTCCATGCCGGACTGAACAAGGCCGTAGTACAGTAGAAGGATGTCCTTGGACTGCGAAGCATCCAAGAGTCCGCCGCGAGGACGAGCCAACTCATCACGCACCACAGCTGCGGCTTCCTGTCGAGTTTGTCGCTGAGGCGTGAAGGCATTTGCAAGGGCCTCCTCCTTCATGCGCTGCTCAAACGCCGCCTCTCGCCGCTCCAAAGCAACCTCACGAGCAGTAAGCGTTGCGGAAAGCGCCACACGCTGCTGTTCCTGGTTCTCCTCCTTCTTTTCCAGTCGTTCCTCTCGTTCGGCAGCCTTCTTGGACTGCTGTTCCTCTCGTTTGGCAGCCTCTGCGTCTCGTACATCGCACGCGGCCTCCCTCACCTCAATCCTTTTGGCTTGAGCTTTTATCATGAGCGCGAGGTTAGCCGCCTCTGCCTTGTCTTTCGCGTTTTTCCTACGCTTCGTCGCGCTCCCAGGAAGAGCGGCCACACGCCGGCCCTTGGGCGGCGTCATCGCACAGGCCCTTCCAACGCACAGCGGTACTTTAACACAGTAATACTGATACGAGTACTCGTACCAGTTTTAAAGCTGTACAGCAGTACTCGCACCCCAGGCTTTTGCGCGCGCAAAGTCCTACACCGCCACACGATCCTGCGCGGGGGCGCAGACTTCTACACCACAGAGAAAGAGCGCCGTCCCTTCAGAACATCGAGGTGCCCGTATTCAGATCGGCGTGAAATTGGCACCACGACGCCGTTCCAAAAACCGCTTTGAGCACCCTGAGCGCTACTTTGAGGGGTTTTCATAAAATATTAAAAGGCGTACTGGTTCGGGGGGGAAAGTGTGAAAATTTTTGTACCCACCTAAAAAAAGTTGTTTTGAAGTGCTGTTTTTTGTTACCTTCTGCTGTCTGCTGTATTTATTGTATGGCCAGGATACTACCACCGTTAGAAAGCCACAGTTGCCATCTTTCATTACGTCCCACCAAACGTATGCACATGCCGTTAATTTACGCTGCAGATGTTTCGAGAAGCCGTCACTACATTCCGAACAGCGAGAAAAATGTTCTTTTGAGTTTTTTTTTTTTCCGAAGTTTCTGGATTTTTTTTTTTTTTTGCAAGATTTGGACCTACTAATTATGAGCCTCCGTAATAGTTGCAGCATCGATCGGCCGATGGTTGGTAGGGGGTGCCATGATTTATACATACAGCAGTGGCCCTTCCTATAAGTCCCCGTATTGGCCAGCCAACAATACCGGCACTATAGCGCCAACCGGCACTAAATGCTCCGCACACTGCCACACTGCCAAGCGATTTCACACGCGCTCATAACGGGAAGCCGCCCACCGCTCAGCCGGCACTATAGAGGGACTACTACAGCAGTAAGTACCAGGCACGAGGTATAAAAAATTCATTGTATGACTCGTAAATATAGATACACACAAAACGACACACACACGTGAGTTCCAACAAGCACCTACTTAATAGGCAACCCGTCCAGGGATACAAGGTGTCCCGACCCCTGATCTTAACACTCGCTGAATTATGCAGCTTCACCTTTTGTCCTCCTCATATACGGGATGTATACCCTGCATGAGGTCTTACAAAAACCAGAAGTGCGCGCGATCGAAGTATCTCACACAGCTCGCAAAGATGAGTTTTGGCGAAATCCTCGATCTCATCACAGCTGGTTTTTTTTTAAATAAATATATACCTGGTAGGATCGTTAGAAAGATCCGAACTTGGTAAACACTAACGCAGCGGGACTGTACGACGCCACACCGGGAGGGGGGCACTATTACGGGGAACCATAGTTAATAGGACCTATGGTGTACATTAAAACCTATATATTTAACCATTTTTACTATTAATACCAATATTTGGTCCTATTAACTATGGTCCCCCATAATAACAGCATTTACATTACGAACGCCGCTGCCTGCATAGCTGCGCGTTCACGTACGTGACGTACGTAAGAGGTCGATCAAACACCGAAACTCCCAATTTACCAAGGCTGGTATCAACTGTCTTCGGGGGTCACCATCTCTGCTCCTCGAAAGAGCCATCAAACAATTAAATCAACATCCCCTTATGTCTGGATTTATCTGTTCAGGGGTAATACGCAAGGCTAAATCAATCGCCCCTCTTCTGCTCCTACAGCGGGGCCACATGCAAGGCAACGGGGGGCGGGAGGGGGGGTCGCCTCCCGGAAACACCCTCCAGCTTATACCACCCATCCTCGGACACAGGAGCAGCAGCGCCCGCCTCCAGTGGTGGCTGGTCCTAGTGTATGCACTCAGAGGAGTGCGAGGCAGCGGGACGCTGGTGGTGGTGGTGGTGGTGGTGCTATTTGAGCCTGCAATAGACATGTCAACATCCATGCTCAACACAGAAGTGGAGGTGGTGGTGGTGGTCGTGGTCGTGGTGGTCGTGGTCGTGGTCGGGGTGTTCTGTGTCTGCACAATGCTAGGAGTCCTGCGAGGAGGAGGCACCCCACTCTTTGTCGATGAGCCCGGAGTCGGCAAGGTAGTCCATTTCCACGTGCCTGGCGGAGCGCTCTCCACCCACCCCTTCCCCGGGTTGCCTGCGCTGAGCGGTCCCGTTGTTCGTCTGGTCGAAGTCCACCTGCTCCCCCGCCAACCCGTCGCCGCCCCCGTACTCGTCTGCATCCCGGGCCTCGTCCAGCAAGTAGCCCTCGTGCGACAGGATAAAGTTGTACACGATGACGCACGAGCTCGAGATCAACTCGGCGTTCTTGCGGTTGAACATCGTGCCCACCTCGAGGCACCGAAACTTCCTCTTGAGTCGGCCGGAGGCGTTCCCCTCGACGGAGCGCTGCTCGGCGTGCTTGTGGTTGAAGAAATACTCTCGGCGCGTCGACGCCGAGGGGACGGGGGTGCGCATCCACGAGCTCTCCGCGAAGGCTGAGTCGGCGAGGAGGCACGCTCCGTCGGTGAGAAGGACGCGCTCGCTCTGCGGCAGGGCTTGGTCTTCTTCCTTCTGGATTTTTTTTAACAGTGAGGTTTTTCTGAAGAGGGCGTTGTCGCGGCGGGACCCCGGGGAGCCGGAATAGAGCCAGCGGAAGAAGCCGTCGTTGTCCACGACCGCCAGGAGGACGACGGAGTAGAACTGCTTGAAGTTGCAGTACTGGCTCCGGAGGCTTTTCGGAGGGGGGGAGATCTTGATGTGGCTCGCGTCGATTACTCCGATTACCTTCCTGAGTGGGGGGTGGGGAGTGGGGGTGTACTCATTATCATGCTAAGGCCGCAATGGTATAACCAAAACCCTCGCACCCCTACAATGCCGGGGCGGAGCACGTTGGGTTCTCGCCGACCAGGCAGACATCACTGGTACCAAGCGCGGGGGGGGCGTACTCGTGTGGTACATGGCCGTAGTCGTATGGACAGAGACCCTCGTACATCTACAAAGCCGGGACAAAGCACGTCGGGGTTTCACCGACCAGGTGGACATTGCTTGCACGGAGGGAGGGGGGGGTGGAGAGAGAGAGAAAGAGAGAGATACACATTTCTACGGAGTTCAGATGGATGGGGTAGGGGAGGGAGCACGCGACAAAGAGAGACAAACGACACCCCCCCTCCCCCCTCCTGGGTCAGATTTGAAAAACAAGCCCGGTGGGGTGGGCTGTTTCCCTGTACAGGTTTTTCAAGAGAGCAAAACATTCTTCAAGTTTCTTGGCTGGATGTAGTTTGTGATACTTCGCTTTTTTATACTCCCCTGTCTTTCGCATGGTCTCTGAACCTTCTTCATAGAGGGGGAATCGACCTTTAGATGATTTCGGCTTTTGCTGATGTTTCGGCCGACATTCCTGTTTTCTTCTTCTTCTTCTTCTTCACCTTAACGGGTTTTCAGTATCCCAGCCCTCAGAAATCTCGGCCTGCTCTTTCAAGTCCGGCCAATCCACGCACTCCTTCAAGAGGTTGTCCATCACTCGCCGAGCCACGCTCTTCGTGATCTTGAAGGCATCGTGCTCCGAGATGTTGAACATGACAGAAGTCAGGACCAACCCATGTCCGGTACCGATCCGATTCATGAAAACGCCCACGTGCTCACAGGGGTCAAACTCGGGACTCCCCTCCTCGTCCCCCTCGAAGTACTCGGTGGTCCCGTACAACTCCTTCACTAGCTTGCAGAAAGTGGATTTCCTGGAAGTCAGTCCAAAGTTGTTTTCGAGCGTGGGGTTATGATAAGTTACAATAGGCAGGGAGGGGCGAGGGGAGGCAGGGGGGGGAAGGCGGGGGGAGGGGGGGGATGAGGAAGAAGGGGGGGGGGGGGGGGGTACTCATGTCATGCATGGCCGTAGTCGTAGGGGGGCGAGAAGACAGGCCAGTCGAAGTGGACGGATATTTCAGCGCGTTTGTAGGAAAACCGAAATTCTGCTCGGCAAAGGGGCGCTTCCGGTCAGCGGTAATATTCCGGACTTCCTTGGAGTGAGACACTGGGTTAGTTAAAAAAGCTAAATATTTTACTCCCGATAAATGCTCCTCTCTTTGTATCCGGTTCGTACGTACGAAGCATGCATCCATCGACTATGTGATCCACCCCGATCTTTCGTTTGGGTTCGGTCTGACCATCATGGTGGCAAAGAGAAAAAGGCCGGCACGTAGCTGGCTTGACAAACACACAACGCACACACGTACACGCACGCGCGTCAATTCTCCCCGAATCTCTCTCCCTCTCTCTTTCTCTCTCTCTCGCACGATCTCTCTCTCACATGCAGTAGAACATGGAGTAAAAAGTCCTGGAGTCCAAATACCTCCCCCTCCTTTCCCAAAAGCGCTCTTCGTGGGGCACGGGCTTCCACTCCTCGTCCTCAGGGGGGTCCCGTTCCTCCATGAGTTCCACATAGTCCTCGTCCATCCTTACTACATACAATACAACACGCAGGCGTGTTTTCAAGTGGGTACAGGCAGGGAAAAGGGAGAAGGGGTGGGGTGGAGCGTGATGGTGTTTGATGTACGATTGCGTTTGCCATCCGACAATGCGCAGCGTGCGTGTGTCAATCGCAAAACATGACGGAAGCAAGAGAAAAAAAAGACCGCTTGCAGTACGTACAAAACAAAAGCGTTACAAAGTACGACGCACTAGACCGATTTGACGCACAGAAATCCTCCTGAAAACCAACGGTATACTCGCATGTACTGGTTGTGTCGAGGTCATCGCCTTTATGCCGTAGCCCGTTTACTGCTGGCATTACGAGGTGTGGGGTAAATGTGTAGGCCTTCGCTTGTTTCGAATAGCCGCATCTTCGACCCCCCCTTCCGATTTCCGGATGGTATTGTTAACATTGTTTAATCATCGTGTGATCTGTATCTACGACTATTCAGGGTGGGCTAATGTCATGGAGTTTATACGTGGTATGTGGCTATAGATACATGTATGATAACGTCTACTTGCTTAGAATATCTAGCATGAGTGATGTCGCACTAGGCGGTGCACATGGCAGAATAGGGGAACCCCACTAGTGTACTGGGTTCCCCATCCAAGCTAATGTTTCTAGTACCCTGCATCTATCTCCTGGGTTCTGTACCCTGTAGCTATGCTCTGGATGGAGTGAGAGCGACAGCAATGATAAGGACCAATACTATTACGGGGGATTACATTAAATAGGACCGAATATTGTTAGTAAAAATACTGTAGGTAAACATATATATACCTGGTAGGTGTTTGTGTGTACCATAGGTCCCCCCTGTGATATGACGGACGAGGAATTACTCAGGCACCGACACACCTGCACCTCTAGGGGGATACCCTGCTTGACATTCTCCAGTATCACAAATATGCGTTTTTCTGTTGCTGTCATCCCCAGGTTTTAAGCGTGGACCTTACTATCACCGGCATTGTCTGAGAATGGAAATACAAACTGGTTTCAAACCAAGGCCTCCTCATGCATCAGCACACCCCTTGTGAACACCCCCCCTGTAACACCCCCTCTCGTTGTCACCCCAGCAATCTGGCCGGGGTCCGTTCACACTCCTAAGCATCTGGCCGAGTCTGTTTGCATTCGTTAGCAAACAACGTGCCCTTACGTTCCCTTGCAACACCCCGTCGCCATCACACCCCCTCGCCCCCCCAGCAGCGGGGCTCCCGTGCATGGTGCCGATCACTGGGGGTAGGTTAGATAGCACACCTCCCTACAAAAGCACACCCGGTGATACTGCTTTCAAAGGATCAAAAGGCTATCATATCACCGGGATGTGCTTTCATGCGCGTCATTTATACGGTACATATGCCGTCATCTATCTGTTGTTGTTGCTGATGTTGTGTTGCTGCTGTTGTTGTGACAATAACTATACACTTCGAAGAACGAAGACAAAACGAGTACCTATCAGCACTACTGACTGCACGAGTAAACAAAGTAAGTGTAGTAATAAATAGACCTATCCTCCAGCTGTACTTGCACTGCTGTAGTGTTTATTGCCGGTATTGTCTCCCATGGGTATTGCTGATGCTGTGTCCGTACAGCAGTGGCTTGCTGCCCCAGGGTACCCAGCCGGGGTTCCAACAGCTTATTATAGTATCATACGGTAACATAGAATCGTACATTCATCTTTGAGCCGTTGGTCATCAAGTCAAAGGTAGAATCGTATTTCTGGATCTTTCTTTGAACCGTTGATCATCAAGCCATCATGTTTTGCCACGAAGTTCGACTCCCGCCAATTCTCGCCCAGGGGTGTGTTCCGTTTTCCGTTTTCTCTCTCCTCTTCTGCCGGCCTCTGCTGCGAATCCACTGATGATTTGATTACTTCCTGGCTGGTACCAGTACGAGTATTCGTTTTGAATTTTGGACCGGAGGCCTACGTATTGTTGTACCTGTATGTGGCCTGATAATACAAGTACCACACCTCGGGGCAAGTCGAACCATCACATGCAGATATCCTATCGGCGGGGCAGGTAAGGCGGGAGGATGTTTGTTTGTGGCCTTGGGGCTCGGGCCAGAGTTTGTCATTGCGACACAACAACCGGAAACTACAGCAAGCACGGAACACCCAACACAGCAAAAAAATCGTACGTACTGCTGTACCAGGTATGTAAGCTCAACGCGCTCCTCGGGAGGACCATGGACCATGGGGGCATGTGGCAGAGCCGGTGGCACGAAAAAACGATGGCACGCGCACCGACAGAGAGAGGCTGCAGAGAGGCTGCACAGCCCGACGAGTGCTGTACATGTGCTCGTGGTCACAAATGACGAAAAAAAACACCAACAACGACTCGCGAAAAACTAGCTACCCTGGTACCACTCTACGAGTACATAGCCGGAAATATAAACCCTACTTCAACTTTTTTTTAACATGGATATAACGGTTCGTATATTACTATCGTCTACAGTGATCAAAAATTGACCCACCTTGGATTGACGTGCTACACACAGATTTTTGAAGACGAGGTTGAGCCCGAACGTTCCTTCAGCTCCGACGCGCTACGAGCATATACGCGCTATATACAGCAGGTAGCACGCCCCTCTACCCTGTGGGGGCTCAGGCCAACACTAGGCCGTAGGTTACACTCCTCCTGTCCTTACGCACTCATCACTCCCTTCAGCGTCCTCTCTGCCCATATGGCATGGGTATTGATTGGATCTTTGACTATTACGGGGGACCATAGTTAATAGGACCTATGGGATAAATAAAAACCTACCTGGTATATATTTAACCATTTTTACTATTATAACAATATTTGGTCCTTATTAACTATGGTCCCCCGTAATAACATTTGTTCCCACTACTACTCGTATTCCGCCGCATAAATGAAACCGCTCGTGTTTCAATTTTTGCGAGTTGCGAGTTGGTGAGGAAAGCCCGACGAAAAAGGAGCAGAAGGAGAGAGAACAGGGAAAAACCAACAACGCAACTTGTAACAATAAGAAGAGGCACGTATAGGCAGAAATAAAAGAGCGCGCCGTGCTCCACCCACACCCTCCACTTGTCAGCCGCGTCAGAGTAGTAGTACCATGCTAGATTCTCGTGTTGCTTCGCATACGACGTTTTCTTTTGCTCCGGCCTGTGGTTGCCTACTTACACTATTAATACTACTACTACTACTACTACTGCTGTCGACCCCTGCATTACATTCCCGGGGGGGAGTTGCTTTCGACGATGATACCTCTGGATTGGTGAAGTTTTGGGGCTGCTGTATGCCGTGCCGCTTGCACCTGGTATACGGACGATTGAGTGCATTACTACAGTACTTTGTGTTGTTTGGTACCGCACTGCTGTATATATACCGTGCACGAATTATATTAATAAGTACAGTGCACAACAAACAAGGAGACACAGCAGAGTGTACAATTACGTACCAGGTATACGTTTTTTTAACGTTTCCAGGTTTCACTCCAGGATTTCAATCGAAGAACTTCCCGCTCTAATCTGAAGTAATTCGGTCTCGGAAGGTGGGACTCGGTTTGACCTGCAGTCAGTTGTAGGTTTGTTGTGTAACTGTTACCAGGTACCACAACAAGGTATCATTTCACTCGTTGGTATCGATTCTTCAGCGATTCAGCGATGGGTGCTATAGGGGTATAGTAGCGAGGGGTGTGTGCAGGCGGGTCGCGTAGCTGAACATGTAGGGCTCCGTTCAAGCCGTATAAGTTGGCCCTGACTACTTGTATATGCGGCTACCGATTTCCCCGCTACGCACGGTATGCGCGTCAACTTTGGGAGCCGTTTTAGGAAAAAAAAGCCGTCGTTTGGAGCCTCTGGATCGTGGGGGTCGGACAGACAGGTTTGGAGTTTCCGTCATATCTAGATGACACTACTAGGATAAACCACCTACCAGGTATCTGGTATAGAATTATGGGGTACGCCCGGGAACTAAAACTTTCACACACCTCGCACAGATCATGGCCTATCTATCTATTTATAAGTAGACCATCTATAATTAATATTACGGGGGACCATAGTAAATAGGACTAAATATTGTTAGTAAAACTAGCGAAATATAAAGGTTTTTATGTTTACCGTAGGTCCTATTTAATATGATCCCCCGTATTAGTTCCTCACCTGCCGTTGTGAGAGGTTGTGCAGGATCTATCTACCGTATCTGGTAGATAGATCATCTAATAGTAGTTCCTTACCTACCTGCCGTTGTGAGAGGTTGTGCAGGATCTATCTACCGTATCTGGTAGATAGATCATCTATAATAATAGTTCCTTACCTACCTGCCGTTGTGAGAGGTTGTGCAGTATTTTTCATACTCAAGTATTAATAGTATGTACTGTAGACAGACAGACAGACAGACAGATTTGCATTTACCAAAACAGAAACTCAGTTCTACAAACTGAGAATAGTATATACTGTAGTGATATAGATCCAATTCAAGGGAAGCATGTACTGGATCATGCAGATACTACGCGTCCCACCACAGGCAACGTGATGGAGCTAGAAAATGCCAAGACCGGAAATGGACTATCTCTGCTTCGAAAGATTTAGATCACGAAGTAGTGGGGACGGATGATCTGTCGGAGGTGTCAACACTTTCGTGACATACGAAAAAAGTTTCATACAGACCATGAGACATGCGGGGGAACGTCGCGGCAGTACGAAGAGTTTAGAGAACCATCAAGGCGTTAATAGTTAATACTATAATCGGCTGCTATGTTACGTGTTTGCGACACCGTCCGTACCAGAACCGCTGCGCGCGACTTCATACTATAACCCAACCTTGGAGCACAGGGCCTATATTGTCTGTGCCTTGTCAAAGTTAGTGGTCTTGGCCGCTGCTTCTGTCATTCTTGCCGAAGAGGTGCCGATTGACCAAAAAACAAAGCGTTTCGTACGGTGGCTCGTACTACTGCTGTGGCAACACTTGCTTGCATGTAAAAATACAGCAACCCTGTTCGTCTTAGTCCCCGCGGGGCATCGAACACCCACTACCACAGGTATATTTCACAGTTCATTATCAACAGGCGGAACGCTCCGACCTGCAGGCCTCGCGCGCGCGTGCCGCACAAGACCCCAATCCCCCGCGACAACATACCTGCAAAATGCAGTACATCGTCTACATACAATCCGATGCCCGCCCGCTCGTGTACGTGTCCACCACATTAACGCCACTATACACTGCTTTTGCCCATTGCACGAACCACCGGACCAACCGCCCTCGACGAAAGCCACACCGCTGCATAAAACAGCTACCAAAACGATCGCTGAATACAAGCCGCGAGACGAGACTGCAGAAACACCTAGGCGTGAGAGCTACGATTAGCAGTCACCATTTCAATATCTCCCCGCAACAACGTACACCAGATTCCAGATACCAGTGGAAAAAGCATATTCGGGGGTATCTACCGCCAGTGTGCGGCGGGTCCACGTGGGTCGCAACCAGAGCCCCCCCCACGACACCGAGCTTTAAAAACGCCACCTCGCGGTTTATTTTCGCTGCTGGCGCACTAACCAATCGCGCCAAAAGTCCACGTCAAAAATATCTCCACGTACGTACTCATATGTACATACATACGTACATGAACCGACCTTTCTTTTCTTTGGGAGGTGTACATAATTCCAGACTTTGAACGGCTGCACACACACAATCTGTACGGAAAGTATGCTATGAACAGGAAACCGACCTATTTTGGGCGCGGACGCGTGCGTCAAGGCCTGCTTTGGCCTGAACACACTAGTCTTAGTCTTAGTGTTGGGCGACGGTCATTCAAGGAGGGTCATGCCGCCGTCTCCCAACACATTTGCTGGGACAGCAGTCGCGGTCACAACGAGCGACAGACAGACAAGGCGGCTAAGAGACTACCGCGTAACCCTCCTGAGCCGAGGGCTGGAAGGCGCGCGGCGACTCAGAGTGCACGAAGGTGTTCAGCATGGCGAGCGCGATCTCCGGCTGGTCCATGGGCACCTATACACGTATCGAAAAAAAACGCGCGAACCGAGCGAGCGAGCGAGCGAGCGAGCGAGCGGGCGGTGAGAAAGGTGAGGGGGGGCGGGAGGGGCGAATATGGGGGGGGGGGGGGGGAGGCGGCGGCGGCAGCGGCGGGGGGAGGTGGGGGGAGGGGTACTCGATATCATGCACGGCCGTAGTCGTATGGCCATATACCCTCCCATCCCTCGTACAATGCCGGGACGGAGCACGGCGGGCGGGGGGGGGGGGGGAAGGGGGGTACTCCTTTATTGTCTGCCTTAGGCATTTGGCCATCTACCATAAATCTATTTCGACACGGAGGGATAGAGAGGTCAAGCAGGATCGGGACGAACGCATCAGGACGTGGCGAAGCCCCCCCCCCCCTGTTCCGGCATTGCAGGGATACGATGGTCTATGGTCATACGACCACGGCCATGCATGATATCGAGTACCACCCCCAGTCTCCCCTGAGAGCGGTCGCACCGCGCCCACCTCCCTAAAGGAGTTCCGTTGTGGTGAAATCTGTCAGTCAGTCAGTCAGGAAAAGTGTACACGTCGGACAGATCAGATAAATCATCTACAGATAGACCATCTATAGCCTAACCTACCGTTCTGCGGTGCTGTGGAGGATCTGTATAGCACACATCCAACCCAGGAAACATGTCCTGCTGTAGATCGTGCAAATATCCCGCTCCCACCCGGCAACGTGAGCTAGACCATACAGATCATACAGACCATACAGCTCATACAGCTCGCAGGGATCTATCTATCTTGTCCCGAAAGGTCTATATCATCAACTGGGATTCGACGGTCAGTCCGAGGTGTGGGAAAAAGTGCAAAAGAAAACACCTCCGTTGGAAGGTAGGCGACAATCGTCATCGACAACACCGTCAACCACACAATACACCCATTTGCTTATACAAGGAGTGTGTATACCCATAAAAAAAAACAGCAGCAGTGAGATCGAGGATTTCGTCGAACCTCATGTTTGCAAGCTGTGTGTGGCACTTCGATCGCGCGTAATCCGGCTTTTATATGGCCTCATGCAGGGAGTACAGTCCGTATATGAGAAGACGAAATCTGAAGCTGCACGCATCAAGGAGTGGGTGTCTATCGTTGGGAAATAAAGATGAAAATAAAAATATATACTCGGAGGTTGCACGTCCCTTGACACGAGTGAGAACCCCCCTCCCCACGCCCCACCGGGGTGTGTACTTCATACCTGTTACTACTGTTTAAATAATAAAAAAAACTTGTATCACACCAAGCTTGCAAAGATAAGTTTCAGAGGGATTTTTCGATCTCACACAGCCGGGTTTTGTCTCCATTTCTTTTTTTTGTCAAGCCACAACAGCCCGTGCCTACCACAGAGATACCCACCATGTGTCCCGCGTCGTACACGCGGAGGAAGGTAAGCCCTCCGTAAGATCGCGACAGCCCCGAAGAGGGCCCGTTATTGGTTGGGACCCAGTCCTGCTGCGGCGCGGCTCGGAAGCCGTCGCGGCCCGCCCAGTCGAGGTCCAGCGTCCACGCCTCGTTGCCCATGTAGTTGCAGATGAAGTCGCAGTCGCCGGCTGCAAGGTACAGTTTCGCGCAAGACAAGCAAAAAAACGGGGGGAATCGACGTGTAGTGAAGGTTACATTGACCCATTTACTGGTACAAAACAATCAACCCACACTATTTCCAACTATGTTTTGGCCTCAAATACGTGGGTGCATATTCTAAAGGGCCTACATTAAGTAAGGGGTAGGCGTAGGGGTCGGCTACTCCCCCCCCCCCACCTTACCCCGCTCCACTCCACCCCCTCCCCCCCCCCCCCGGCACACCACCCCAACCCTACCCCCCCCCAACCCTACGCCACCCTTCCCGCCCTCCCCCCCCCCACACACAAAACAGTCAGCCCGCACTACTTCCAACTAGTTCTTGGCCTTGAATAAGTGGGTGCAGTTTCTAAAGGGTCTTAATTAAGTAAAAGGGGTAGGCTTTGGGTTCGGCCACTCCCCCTCCCCCTACCCCACTCCAACCCACCCCACCTCACCCCCCCCCCCCCCCCCCCCCCGTCTTACCGTAGATGAGCACTGACAGGCCGTCCTCGAGCATGGGGCCGACCAGGCCATCGAACTCCCTCATCCAGTCCCCGCTGAAGTCTGAGTTAACCTTCATGTTGCACGACTCCCACGGCCCGCTGTCATCGCGGACGTTCAGGGCCTCACGTGTACTGTCCAGCCTGAGGAACTGCAGACCAACAACATCATGTAGTTGCACGCACGGGTTCACGATATACAAATATGCGCATTGGGCTTCGGGGTGCGGCGTATTCACAGTAGACATGTTTGGGATAGACCTGGCAGGCGTTGCGTGCGGCCGAGCGCGAAGCGCCGTAGTGAGGTGTCCGGCGAGACGCATGACGGGGCGAGCTGCATCCTGCTAAGAACCGCTTGTGAGGCTGGGAGGGGGAGGAGGGTGTGTGTGTGTGCTCAGTTGTTGATTGCCTTAAGACATTTGACCATCCGGCGATCACGCATCCCAGTCCGAGACGGAGCACCGTTCCTACTCCCATTGGACTCCTATTGCGATAGAGACACCCAACATTTGGGCGCTCATTACGTTGTTTCCATTCACTACATATTTGTTGTTGCTGATCTTACCCCCCCGCCTATTTCGCCCCCCTGTGGCCACCATCTATTTCCTAGGATAGCGATCGTTGTCTAGCTGCTATCTAGTGTACCGAACTCCCACATGTCATATTTTCCTCACAATCTAGCGGGGGTGGTGGAGGGGGGGGTGCTTCAAGAACAGGACCCATGTCTTTCGGCCTACGACCCCTCTTCCTGGCTGACTGACTTGACTGACTGGGTTATTGTCTGAGTGACTGAAGTGACTGAGTGACTGACCTTCTCGATGTGGGTGAAGTCGTAGCACAAGTCCGCGTCGCCGCACGGACGCCTGCCAGGAGACAGATGCAGATGTAGATGTAGATGTGGATGCAGGTACATGATGCATGCAGATAAAAGATGCACATGAGGGTGCAGATGCAGACGAAGATGTGGATGCAGGTGAGGTGAGGTGCCGGTCGCGCGCGCGCGCGCGCGAGAGAGAGAGGTTTTCGCCACCACCACCAGCGAAAACGAAAGAAAGAACGGAAAAAATAAAATAAAAATACAGCTTGTCTTTTCCAAGGAATGCTTATTATGAGCGATCGACGTTGAATTGGAAGCATATGCCGCCTGCCTGCACAATATCGGAGGGCAAACATAACATATACCTGGTACCTGGTATCCGGTACGGGCTGGTTCAAGCGAAACGACGGATATTTTTTCCATGCCGTTTTTTCGCGTCACGCCGTGTTTTTTTGCACGTCTTCTGAGAGTCCTTGCGAACACGTGACCTCACGTTTTTTTTTTTCCTATTTTGTGCCAATTTTGGACCCACCTTAGCTTTTGATCTTGGGCCGAATATTTTCGGCGGGGGAAAAAAAACGTAGATCACTCCTCGGGGAACGACGTAAATGATACGTGTGCGAAGCTACAAGGCTCCATCCCTAAAAAATGGCGTGGACATGCGCACTTTCGTGCCGAAGAAGTATAAGGCATTGCCCCGTACTGATTTAGTTTCAGAATAGGGTACCAGGTACGTTTTAGGTGATGTCTTTGGCTTAATGTTGCACATACTCGTACAGCAGGTCAGGCAATTCGATTTTGTGCGCGAAAAAATGCACCTACATGCCTTGTGGAGTACCTGGAACCGGGCCGTTCAGAAAAAAAAAAAAAAAAAAAACATTTCTTACCTACGAGCACCTGCCTGTGACCGACCGTATTTAAGGCCCGTGGTTGGTCGGGACCCGTTTTGGCCACTATTACGAGGGACCATAGTTAATAGGACCAAATATTGTTAGTAAAAATGGATAAATATATAGGTTTTTATGTATACCATTGGTCCTATTAACTATGGTCCCCCGTAATAGCGCCAGCCCGGGGCCTCGACCTAACAAAAGAGGCGGCCATGTTACCCTCTTAAGCTGTTTACGGCGGTCAGCACGATACCAGATGTGTAGGTGCCATTCGAGTGGATGCCCCTGTCGGCATTCGTGGGGGAGAGGACTTCCGCCCTTTGGACCTTGAACCAGCTCGTATTACCGGTATTAATAGCAATAAAAACGCAGAATCATCACAAAACGAATAAAAAACTACAGTGCAACAGTAAAATACCAAGCGATGCAAGCTACTATTAATATTACGGGGGGACATAGTAATCAGGACCAAATATGCTCAGGTGAAAATACTGCAATATACAGATTTTTGTGTATGTGATAGGTCCTGATTACTGTGGTCTTCCCTGAAATATTCATCCTCATATATATTATATATATATGTATACATGTATCATGCATCCCTTACGGGCACGTACATGTCCTTTGGGACTTTGATGAACTTGATTATTACAGTATTACGGGGGACCATAGTTACTAGGACCAAATACTGTTAGTAAAAATGTTGAAATATACAGTTTTTATGTATACCATAGGTCCTATTAACTATGGTCCCCCGTAATAGAGGGTTGATCCACTTGATCCAAGTATACAGAGAGGCAAAAAACTGAAGGCGAGAAAAAAAAAAAAAAACGACGACCAAAGACGACGACGACAGAAAAAACGACGAGTATAGGCCGATTACAGCATCGATCGGCACCTGCTTTTTAGGTTGGGGGGTGATAATAAATAAGGTGATAAAGGTGTTACTGATGAGATTGACGTTGCAAGCGCAAAGGAGTCGCACGCAGGACACCGGCGCAGCGAAGCATGTCCCTACAGTTGTCCTGCTCCGGAGGGGCGAATGTAGCAATCAGAAGCCTCGACGGACCCAAAAAACCCACGCATCCCCTTATCTTTCCGCACCATACTTGGTTCCCATTACTATTGATACTACTGTAAGGTTGCTCCCACGTAATACCTGGTAATGTCGTATTACAGGGGACCATGAAAAAAAAGGGACCAAATATGCCTCGTAAAAAATACTGGAATATTTAGGTGTATGTGTGCATGATAGGTCCTGATTGCTGTTAAAATGCCCCCCCCTGACAATAGTACTTCTGCACGGTCACACTTGGCTGGCGAAACCCATTTTTCCCGGGCACACACATACATATACCATAAGCATGATATATTCTGAAGTTTTTTCCTAGACCTCGAAAGGCAAACGGCTTATATAACAATCACTAAATGCTAAATACTGGCTCACTTTGCCCCTAAATCTCCAAAGAGCCTGTTCTTATATCAATATCGGGGTAAAAAAATCCTTACATATCCAGACATGGTAAAGTTTCAAGATGCCGCCACGTTGGAACCCGTCCAGCGGGATATTTGGTGGATCTCTTGTGGGTTCCGGTTCGTCGGTCGATCGGTCGGTCGGTCGCTTCAGGTATCTCGAAAGGGATTTTCCTGTTGCTTGTTTGTTTTTTGGGCGCCGCGTAAAAAAATCAGAAACCCGTGTTGGCTCGTAAAACAAAAAATCGGGAAAAAATCAACCGGCGGTCGTGACGTCAGCTACATCACCAGCTATTTATTCAGACTATGGTCGCGAGTAGCTGAGGGTTTTCCTGCTGCTCTCACGCCCTGCGGCAAATATAGAAAGCGCCAAAAGGCAAAAAAAAGAAGAAAAAAAAAAGTCTTTGTGACTGTTGACAGCTTTGTGCTTTCGCCTTCACCTGATGTCGTAGGGGTTTAAGCCACCGAGGGTGTACGGCGCGATGAGGTGCTCATTGCAGAACGCCTGAGCCGTAGCGCACATCTGTTACACGTCACACGATGCACGCCACAATACACGTCACACGTCACATCTTACACGTCACCTCACGCAACACACGTCACACGATACATGGCACACGTCACACGTCGCACGACACGTCACAAGATACACGGTATACGATACAATTCACAACTTACACTCACGTTACATGATACACGTCAAACGTCACATTTCACACGTCATACGAAGTATGCCACGCGACACACGCCACACGATGCACGTCAAACGCCACATTTCACGCGTCACATGTCACCCAATACACGTCAAACGTCACACTCCACACGTCAAAATGTCACATTTCACACTTGACACATCACACATCACACGTCACACGCCACACGACACACGGCACACGCTTTCACCCGTCAGCCGGGGGATGACACAGGGAAAAAAAAAAAAATGCAGGCCGGGCGCATTAAAGCCACGGGGCCGCTATAACAATCGGGCAAGCACTTTTAGAGGGGGGAGGAGGGGAGGGGGGAGGGGAGGGCTTCTGGGGCAGCAGCACGTAAAAAAAAAAAACCGAGCAAGCACATAAGCACCCTCTCTGGCGTATACACCACCATCCGAAAAAACTAAAACAGAGAACGGCGACGGGTCCACGTATCCACGTGTCAGGTCATGCGCTACGTATCTCAAACGGATCATGTACTAGTACGATGTGTATCTTGCTTTGATTCAAGCATGCTTTTTGCTTAAAACACGCCGAAGATTACGGCGATGACATGCCACGCATTTTTTTTTCTACGTAACGGGGCTTTGGGTTCAGGATAGCGTCTCGCGAAGGCACATCCACCCACCCACTCACCCATCCAACCCCTCACCCCACCCATCCCACCCTTCCACCCACCTGTCCACCCGCCGACCCCCTCCCCCCAAAACCGAACCTCTTCACAACCACGAACAAACCCGTTTTGGGAACAAACCTCCTTGGAGAATACGGTAGGCTTATTCTTGATAAATATGCGGACGACTAGTACCCGAGAATCGTCGATCACCACCCGCCTACATAGAGCGGCAGATGCAGCACCCACCTCCGGTACGTACTGACAGCCCTCTATCAGCTTCACGCAGGACGGGGTGTAGCCCCGCATGAGCACCGCCTGCTCGTCGGTGACCGCCTTTACGCCGTACGGGTTGTTCACCGCCATCTGTTTTTCGTCAGGGAAAAAAAAAAAAAAAAAAAACAGGTACGGCGTAACGACAAAAGTACGTACAAAAAACAAAAAGCAAAACAAAGCAAAACAAAGAGCACAAACCGAAAAACGTGTTTGCTGTTGTCATATTTGTTGTTGTACAGTGCTGCTGCTGGTAGTGTATGCGCATCATTGTTGCCGTCATTGCCGTGCGGTCTTTCGCTTTGTTGTTTGCTGCGCTTGTTTTTTCGTTGGTGGTGCTGCTGCTGTTCTTGTTGCTGGTATGCACACTGTGCCAACTGCATGCGTGTTGTGTCCTTGCTGTGTGCGCGCAAGCAATCAATCAAGCAATCAAGCAAGCAAGCAATCAATCAAGCAAGCAAGCAATCAAGCAAGCAAGCAATCAAGCAAGCAAGCAAGCAGGCACGCAAGCAAGCAAGCAAGCAAGCAAGCAAGCAAGCAAGCAAGCAAGCAAGCAAGCAAGCAAGCAAGCAAGCAATCAATCAAGCAATCAAGCAAGCAAGCAATCAATCAAGCAAGCCAGCTATCAAGCAAGCAAGCAATCAAGCAAGCAGGCACGCAAGCAAGCAAGCAATCAAGCAATCAAGCAATCAAGCAAGCAAGCAAGCAAGCAAGCAAGCAAGCAAGCAAGCAAGCAAGCAAGCAAGCAAGCAAGCAAGCAAGCTATCAAGCAAGCAAGCAAGCAAGCGGGCACGCAAGCAAGCAAGCAAGCAGGCAAGCAATCAAGCAAGCAAGCAAGCTATCAAGCAATCAAGCAAGCAAGCAAGCAATCAAGCAAGCAAGCAAGCTATCAAGCAAGCAAGCAAGCAAGCGGGCACGCAAGCAAGCAGGCAAGCAAGCAGGCAAGCAAGCAAGCAAGCAGCCGCCAAAAGAAGCCACGCCCGGCGCACCTCGGTGTAGAACGGGTACTGTATCGCTGGCGAAGTAAGGCCGTTCCCGATGCCCATCCCCTTGATGTTAATCAACGCCGCGTCCCCATGTCTGCTCCGCCCAGCCACCAGCAAAAAATACCAGACCACCGTCAGCAGTGCAAAAAGCAAAACAAAAACAAAAAAGGAGCAACGTGTCCGTCGTAGCGACAACAGCAACAAAAAAGTGGTCGGTGGAGGGGATACACCACGAGGGCGGTAGCGGGGGGAAGCGGAAACGGAGATGGCGGGAAGGATAACGGGGGGTGGGGGGCGCAGGGGGGGGGTACTCATGTCAAGCATGGCCGTAGTCGTATGCCTATAGGCCCTCGCATCCCTGCAAGAGGGGGGAGGAGGGGGGGGGGGTATTCGATATCGGGTTTTCACCGACCAGGCAGACATTGCGCGCACCAAGCGCGAAGAGCAGTGAGGTGTTCGGCGAGTCACACGAAGGGTGAGTTGCATCCTACTATTAACAAGAACCGCTTGCGAGGCGGACTTTCACATGAATGACAGCTTCACCGAGGGGGGGGGGGGGGGGGGGGGGTCATGGATCGACCCACGGATGCTATACGCCACCAAATCAAATCGAAACCTTTGACGCCGCGCTGCACACCAAACCAACAAGACGTGCGTCGTGCGTACCGGTACTGCTGTCTGCCGGCTGCTGTTGGCACTAGGCGGCGGATGTGCAACGAGCGCAAGAGTAAACGCTCACACGAACACACGAACGAGTGGGGCGCTGCTCGGCATGCGGTTAAACGGTCAAAAAAGGGGGTCTACAACCGACGAGAGGGACGACGAACCGCCCCCCCTGTTGTCACGAAACACACAGCGCGGAAGAAGACAGACAGAAAGACACACACACACACAAGCGCGCGCGCGCGCGTAGTGGCGTCGATAGCTGTCAACTACCACAACCTGGGCGAAGGTACAAGCGCCGCTTGGTCTTTCATATAGCAGTGTCTAAACTGTCCTCAACGTTTCCGCCCAAATTGGCATTACGGGGGGGGGGGGGGGGGGGGGCATACACGGCGATCAGAACTCACGCTAGGCCCAAAAATCATGCATCCCCCTAATCTTTACACCCCACATATGGTTCTGATTGCTACAGCATGTCCCCCCGGGATATGAGTATAGTATGAGTATACTTCGAAGAGCGAAGAGTACCAATGACACTAGCTACAAAAACTACAGTAGTTCGACGCCATGCATGTGGCGAAGACGGTGTGCCGCTCGCATATACTCGTAGCTCGATTCAAACGCAAGGAGGCAAAGTCACTGCCCTCGTACTGTTACGGGGGACCACAGTAAAATAGGACCAAATTTTGGCACAAAAAATAAGTGAATATATACCCGGTAGTTTTTTTTCTGTGTTTACCATAGGTCCAGTGTTAACTATGTTCCCCCCGTAATACAGCAAGTAGAAACGCTCTGAGCGTGAAAACAAGGGCGGCTTGGTCGTCAAATTTTCGTCAAGAGTGGGGCTTATGCAAAAAAAAAAAAAAAAAAAAAAAAAACATGTGGCAACAAAAAAAATAAAAAAAAATGTTCACAGAAATTCGCATGATAATACTCTTACCAATAGATACTTGGAGGGAAAAAAAAACACAAAACATGTGGCAACAAAAAAAATAAAAAAAAATGTTCACAGAAATTCGCATGATAATACTCTTACCAATAGATGGAGGGAAAAAAAAACACAAAACATGTGGCAACAAAAAAAATAAAAAAAAATGTTCACAGAAATTCGCATGATAATACTCTTACCAATAGATACTTGGAGGGAAAAAAAAACACAAAACATGTGGCAACAAAAAAAAAAAAAAAAATGTTCACAGAAATTCGCATGATAATACTCTTACCAATAGATACTTGGAGGGAAAAAAAAACACAAAACATGTGGCAACAAAAAAAATAAAAAAAAATGTTCACAGAAATTCGCATGATAATACTCTTACCAATAGATACTTGGAGGGAAAAAAAAAGCAAACCCGTGGCGAAAAAAAAAAAAAATGTTCACAGAAATTCGCATGATAATACTCTTGCCAATAGATACTTGGAGGGAAAAAAAAAGCAAACCCGTGGCGAAAAAAAAAAAAAATGTTCACAGAAATTCGCATGATAATACTCTTACCAATAGATACTTGGAGGGGAAAAAAAAGCAAACCCGTGGCGAAAAAAAAAAAAAAATGTTCACAGAAATTCGCATGATAATACTCTTACCAATAGATACTTGGTGGGAAAAAAAAAAAGCAAACCCGTGGCGAAAAAAAAAAAAAATGTTCACAGAAATTCGCATGATAATACTCTACCAATAGATACTTGGAGGGAAAAAAAAGCGAACCCGTGGCGAAAAAAAAAAAAAATGTTCACAGAAATTCGCATGATGATAGTCTACTATTAATAATAGATCCTTGGAGGAAAAAAAGTAAACCCGTGGCGAAAACAACTCACAAAAATGTTTACAGAAAATCGCATGACACATACGGCAGCCCAGCCACCACACGAGGGGCATCTCGACCTCCCACGCGCGAACGCCCTCCTCACCTGTTCCCCTGCCAAACCCTGTGGGCGATCGCCGGCGCGTAGTGCCCCCCGTACGACTCGCCGAAGACGTAGAACGGGTTGGAGGCGTACTCGGGGTGCGCCGAGAAAAACTCCTGCAAGAACCTATCAGCAGCATTTCATCAGCATTTTATGCAGAAGCAGCAGCAGCAGGAGCAGCAGCAGCAGCAGCGGCAGCGGCAGCGGCAGCAGCGGCAGCAACAAGAGGCAAACATACATAGACGGTTACAAAAAAAAAAAAAAACGGCCACAAGAACCTGTCAGCAGCATTTCATCAGCATTTGAGCAGCAGCAGCAGCAGCAGCGGCAGCGGCAGCGGCAGCAGCGGCAGCAACAAGAGGGAAACATATATAGACGGTTACAAAAAAAAAAAAAAAACGGCCACAATAAACGGCTACCAGGTATGTACACAGTAAAAACGGTCACGCATGAAAAAGAGGTTACCTTCATTTGATTGAAGAAATGGAGGTGAAAAAACGACGACGACATAGAGGCGTTCTACGATAGAGGTTCACCCTATTTGTTCTGAGGCTCCTCACTTGAGGAGCTCCCTACTTCACCCGAAAACTGATTTCAGCAAAAAAAACGATCAATAATCCTATGTCCCAAGTGTACAAAAAAAAAAAAAAATCGAAACAACATTTGGCATCCCGACGATGTTGGGTTAAGGAGCCCCCGTCATTCAGAAAAAAAAATGCGGAAATGTGCCACCTCTATCGCAGAACGTGACCATAGCGCCCTGGCCGAGGAAAAAAATAAGCGTTTGGACTCTTGATGTGAATATCAAACGCACCTTGTGTTTTCCTACCAGGGAGGTGCAAAATGAAAAAAAAAAAAAAAACGGAAACACATGGTTTATCGCTCTTTTGACGCGTCGCAATCCCGTGACAGTCTTCATTGGCTTTTGGTCATTGGCTTTTGGTAGTGATATATAGTCGTCAGGTCTGCGCCGTCCGACCCCTCAAAAAGAAAAACAGCCAACATGCGAACGGCCGTCGAATCAGGTGCATCGCTAAGCGAACCAGTACCACCGCGGTATCAGAGTCCCCCATCCCCCCCCCCAGTCATCCATATGCAAGAAAGTCCGCCTCACAAGTGGTTCTTAGAAGGATGCAGCTCTAACTCTTCACGCGACTCGCCGAACACCTCAAGGCGCTTCGCGGTTGGCGCGAGCAATGTCTGCCTGGTCGGTCGGTGAAAACCCGACGTGCTCCGGTCCCGGCCTTGTAGGGATGCGAGGGTCTATGGTCATACATACGACTACGGCCGTGCACGGTATCGAGTACACCCCTCCCCCTACCCAGAAAAGACACGAGAAGCAAGACGAGAGGAACCCCGATTCTGTTATTAACGGGGGACCATACTGAATGGGACCTAATTTTGTTAGTAACAATAGGTAAATATGTAGGTTTTTGTGTGTACCATAGGTCCTATTTAATATGGTCCCCCGTGATAGTAAGAATATCACCCCTTCAAAACTCCATCCACGTTTTTGGGGGATAACTTTACTTGGGATTAGTGTAGGGTGCTATTTGCAGTGTAGTAGAGAAGGGAAAACGCAATCTACGTAATTTTTGGGGGTGCTCAAGGGTCATCCGCCGCCCAGGCTGCCCAGGCTTCGAATTCACTGCCACACGAACCGTAGGGGGGGGGGGGGGGGGGGTACTCGATAGAAGAGATGTACTCGATCTCATGCATGGCCGTAGTCGTGTGACCATAGAGGGGGGGGGCGAGAGCTATTGCTACTTTCGGAAAGCTACCTCAAAAGCTCACCAATACATGTCTTCGCCCACCCCGTCCTCCCCGTGATCAAAGTCTCCGGGGGCCTTCCCGTAGCTGAACCCCACCCCCGCGGGCTGGTCGACCCACAACACGTTGGCCCGGGAGTTCCACGAGTCGGGGTTGGGGGTCGTTGTCTCGCCGTCGTCGTTGACCTTGCACGGTCCTGTTTTGACAGCAAACATCGATATCGACGTCATCGTTTTTCATCATCAGCGACGATAAGGGCGTGTCTGAACAGAATCGAAATCGAAAAATCGAAACGACTATAAACAAGGCGCTGATTGGTCTTTTTTGTTCAAAACATGTTCCCCTTCGTTTCTTAGGCTCCGAGAAAATGAACGATTTACCACCCACTGCAAAAAAAAATAAAAATTGACGGCTGGAAATCGAAAACGAAATCGAAAGCACGAACAGCAACACTTCAGCGCGTCCTTCGTACTGGTCAGCGACGCCGCGTCAAAATATCACATCAGGACGACGCCGTACGCAGCATCCTGCCCACAGCTAGCACGGCAACAAAGCCGCACAGACCCCCCCCCGTAAGCAGCCAGCAGGCGAAGCACAACACCAGCCCCGACCTTCTCGGGCCTTTGTGTCCCGGCGTTCGAGCCTAAGCGAACACAGTTTGAGGAAAATTGAGTATGATACTCTAGAGAACGAGGTGGGATGTTCGTTCTCAAAGTCATTTCAAGTTTGATCTCGGGGTGTCAACATTGGACGCGCCACCACCTCCATGGGAGGCCCACCGACCTCCCGGAATCGAAATGTCGTCGGGTTTTGCCTGCTTCTGCGGTGGATCTGTGTTACCGAGCGCTAGATTACCGGCATGTGTGCACAGTTGCGAACGGCCCGAGTAGGTTGTGCTCTCCGTTGCTTTTCGCCTGGATTTCTACTTTCCCCCTGTTCGTTTCTGTTCGGACACCTCGGTTAATTTTTTATCGAAATCGAAATGAATCCGATTTACGATTGCGCTTTTCGGTTCTGTTTGGACACACCCTAAGAACAACACAAACAACATCTTCAACAGCAACGACGACTACATCAGTTCATATTTCTCATACTAGCGCAGCCGATCACTAAACGTTGGGAACTGCGGTAGCAAGTAAGACACTAGCCCCGCCTGACACAGACCCCCTGCCCCCCTCCCTCTCCCCCCTTCCTACTCTGGTGCGAAACCGAAACGACGGCGGCATGCTTGGTAGGCCTTGGCTACATTCCGACTTTCATTTCGTTTCGTCTCGCTTCATTCCGTTTTTTCTTTATCTCATTTGGTTTCGCTATGTTGAAAAGTTGTTTCGTCAATGAGTGTTGTGAACCGAAAGTGAAACGTGGCTCGGTCGGTTTTTCGGTTTTTCCCCAAAACGTTCGTCGGTTTCGGTCGGTTTAAACCAAACAAAACCGAAACCGTAACCGAATATTTCTCGGTCGGTTTCTCGGTCGGTTTCTCGTCAAACATAGGCAAATGGTCAGTGTTTCGAAGGGTTCGATGTGCATGTGTTGGTATCATGTGACATAGGATTGTATGATGTCAAATGGCCCTCCTGCAGTACCTGCGTCTTCTGCGCCACACGGTACAGGCCGACATAAGAAGCGATCATACTGGTACGTCAGACGGGGCCCCTCAGACGTGCTTCTATTCTGCAGCAAACATTAACTACACATGGATACTGCAGCTAGTTGCTGGAATAAAAACCTTCTTGTAGGATTGTGAAGACACAACTTGCAGCATACGTACAGCTAACGCCATGAGCCATGAGGAAATCTACGTTGCTCAAGGGGGGGCTGTGAAGACGAAGAAGCATTCTTCATTATTGTAGGCAGAGGGCGACTGTCGCAGTGCGACAGCAATGTGGCAAACGAAGAAGCCAGCACTACCGTCTGCATCCGACGCGATTTATATCTCCCGCAGTATCGCGGGGCACAGTGCCCTGTGCCCTGTGCGACTGCTGCTGCCTGCTGCCACTGCTGTGCTTCTGTGTGCCGTGCTGCTATACTGCTATGCTGTTCCGGGATGTGGGCTGCGTGCTGGGTATGGGTTGTGTGCTGGCTGTGTCGCGTGTGGCGTATTCATACATTATAAGGGGTTTCCACACAGATATGAAGGCTTCGTTGGGGTAGGGGACGGGGTGGGGAAAACCGACCGAGAAAAACCGAGTCGGTTTTCCGGTTTCGGTTTCTTTTTCCAACCGAAAAACCGACAAATAAAAGTCGGTTTTCTGTTGGAAAAACCGACAAAAAACCGACCGAAAAAAAACGACTTTCGGTTTTCGGTTCACAACACTGTTCGTTATGTCTTCAATTTGGTTACGTTTCGCTTCATTTCGATTCGTTTCGTTTCCCTCAGTTGCGCTTGGCTTCGTTGTTTCGTTTCGTTTCACTCTGTTTCGGTTTTACTGCGGTACCGCACGGCGCAGTGCAGCCATCTGCCGCTCACCGTTCTCGGCGAGGAGAGCCAGCGTCGACGAGCATCCCGGGCCACCAGTGAGCCATAGCACCACGGGGTCGGTGGCCGGGGTGTCCTGAGACTCTGCAAGCCAGAAGAAGTACTCCTTATCTGTCGCACCCGCATCCTGAGGGATCATACGGTCAAGTACGGCAGTCTTAGTATTACGGGGGACCATAGTTAACAGGACCAAATATTGTTAGTAAAAATGGTTAAATATATAGGTTTTTATGTATACCATAGGTCCTGTTAACTATGGTCCCCCGTAATAGTAGTAACAAGTGCAGCAGTATTAGTGATACTGTAGTATTACGGGCGATCATAGTGAATAGGACCAAAGATTAATGGGAAGAATTACGAAAATATATACCAGGTAGTAAATAGGACCGAATAATAATGGTAAAAATACGGAAATATAATAGGTTTTTGTGTGTACCATAGGTCCTATTAACCATGGTCCCCCGTGACAGTACAGTGATAGGAATAGTAGTCGAGTAGAGTAGAGTGTAGTAGAGGAGAGGGAATCTAGTAGAGTAGATTCGAGTATAGTCAAGTAGAGTAGATCAGATCCTACTACAGTAGAGGAGAGGAGAGAAGAGCATACCCGGTAACAGGGTAGAGTGGGGCGTAACAGGGTAGAGTAGAGTAGAGAAGAGTAGAGTAGAAGTGATGACGTAGAATAGAAGTGGGATAGAGTAGAATAAAGTAGAGTAGACTAGTGTACGTAGCGTGTTTGATCGTAGAGAATAACAGGGTTGAGCACGTAGGGAAAAAAGAGCGAAACACAATAAGGGTGTGTCTTAACCCTCCCAGAGAGCATGGGAACGAGCGGAACGGAACGAGGGTGCTCGTCGTCATTCGTTCCGTTCCTATCTAAAAAAACGTGTTTGGGTCCACGCAGAATCCTGGGCCTCGCCAGCCCAATCGGCACGAACGGCATCTCTTGCACATGCCACGATCAATTGGTATCCACATAATCTTCGGTGGTGTCCATCTACATCAAATGATCTGCTATTTGTTCCCGTTCGGTTGGGCCGTTCGGTCCTCCCAAACAAGAAAAAGGGGTGCAACACTTCTTCTTCCTCTTCCTAGATATACTGTTTTTCTCGGGCTGCACTGAATCTATTCGTTTCCCACAACCGAACAACACCAATTCGTGCGGCAATTAATATTTCATTCGGCTCGTTCCAATGCTCTCTGGGGGGGGGGTCAAGACACATCCTAAATGTGGCCTATTTTCACCCGTATCGGAATTGCTCCCTAAAAAAAAACACATACTCCGGAGCAATCAGGATCGCTGACCTTGACATTGTAATATCCCGACAGCTGTTTGACGCCGTCCACTCCGCACAGAGCCGAGTCCACCGGTGCAGACTCCAAGCTGATTTTCAGAAAAAAACGCCCACGCACAGCAGCGAAAGTCACGGACACAAAAGAAACGACAAGGTCAGCCTTTTCAGCAGCAGCGACACTAGGGGACGCGACAAAAAGCAGAAGAACGGCATCAAAGCCCTGAAAAAGTGATCAAGCAATGGTGATCACACAGACCCACCTCTGAAGTGTCCACTCAGCGACATACACTCGGTTAAAGTATTGTGGGCTGAGGGTTCCACAAGGGGCTCTTTTCGGTGTTTTCCCTTGTCCACCCAAGCAGATGAAGCGTGAAACCCAGAAGAGAAAAAAAAACGGCACGTGATTGGTTTTACAGTTGTTTGTGACTTGTATAGAACTACATACTTAGATCACAACCCCTGAGCGTGCTCGGTTGGTGCATCCCTGGCCTCTCAGAGCTCCCACTTCCAAACCGCCTCCTTTCGTTACTTGCCGGACCTTTCCAGCAGTTCTTTGTTTTCTCGGTCCTTTCTTCCTTTTTTCTTCTTTCGTTTCGTGTGCGTGCGTGTTCTCCGACCACGGCATCGCGGGAGGACCCGGCACCGTCGCGGGTGCCAGCGGGTGCTGGCGGGTAGAGGGGGGGTTGCAAGGAGCGCGGTCGCTGCTTTCGTGCCTAGGCGTCGCGTGTGCCTCGAGACACGAGGGATGCATGAACGGGCTTTGTCTGGCTTCGATTTATGATTGTTGATAGAGTATGTACGAGTTATGACGGTCGTTCGGGAGGGCCAGATAATGTTCAAGCGGTGCTTATTTTTGCGACCACGCTAAAGTTGAAAGAGGGAGGTGTGCAGTTTGAACACCAACGTTATCGAGCTGGCGAACGACGGCCACGGTGAGCACCGGGCTTCACGCGAGGCGGGCGACGGGGCGGATTGTGGCAGAGAGAGATAAAAGCTTTACCCGGACCGAATCGGTAGCGAGGTGGTCGCGAGAGGGGCGGGCGGCGTACGAGGCTGAGAGAGAAGCTCTTCTGTGCGATTTTTTCTTTTCTTCTTTTCGACCGGGTGTAAGGTGTTCCAATCAGGCGGAAAATACTACTCGAGAGGGGACGGGGATTTTTTTTCCTTTCCGAGTTTTCGGTTTCATTTTCATTGTTTTTGCTGCTGTGCCGTGCTGTGCTTTCGCTTTCTTCGTACATACAGTACAGACATACCAGGTAGAGCATATCGAAAGAAGAAAATAAGTACAGACAGTAGTACCCTACCTGGGGTGTATGTACGTACGTACGACATCCGCGACGCGAAGCGTATATGTGGCATCCAAGCTGACGTCGGAGCTGTTTTTTCCTGAAGCATGGCGGCGGGACTCTTGGCATTAACAGGTCGCCGGTTTGCAATTACGATCCTTGAAAACACTAAACTCAATCGTGGACCTCTGTTCGCTTCGCATAATTTGATGTACTTTGTTCCTTCCTGAGCGAGCGTAGCGGGCGGCGTAGGCCACCCGCGGAGCGAAGCGCCTTGTATACTGTACCGAGTACCTGGTACCGAGTGGCAAGTCTCAAACCCTTCTGTCATACTACTGTAGGACTGCAGTCCAGTTTTGGGCACAAGCTGCTTATAATTAATTTAATTATTTCGTACTGGAAATAGAGGTAATTCTTTATTTTCCGTCTTCGGGCACACGAAATGGAGCGGTTTGTCCGCCAAAACGGGACTGCAGTCCTAAAAGCTTCATCTGCTGGGTCGACGGAAAACCGACGAAACGAGCACAATTGTCTGTGGAACTACCAGCCCCTTCGAACGAGCGAGGACCCCAAGTCGTTTCAGCTCCTGGCACCCTTGGGACAGACACGGACTCGGCACCCTGTGTCTTGGGGATGGGAACGGTTCGCTTGGCCTTACCTGCTGTGTGCTCTGCTGGTCTCCGGTAAAGCTCGCTGTTGTGCGATGCTTTCTACAGAAACCGGTTGGGTACTCGAGAGTTCCTTCTGCCGTACGAGTACTATAATACAGCATATACTACCCTGGTACAACGGAAGAAGATGTTGGTGGTGTGGCGGACCGTAAACGGCACGCCGAAGCGCAGGACGGCTACGCAGGGGTGTCCGCTCACCGACTGGCGGGGTCGCGGACTATTTCAACGGTGGCCAGTGGGGTTGGGTGTGATCGGCGTACCAGGTATGTACGAGTGGTACTCGTGTTGTTGCGTGTCCTGCTTTTCGTATATATTTGTGTATCTATATACTGCTTCAGCCATTTTTTTTCACGTGTTTCCAAAAAACCCCAACGCATACAGGTTGACGACAGCAGTTACGTGTAAATATCCTGCTGCACGAGTTCCTATTTTAATGGCGTCAACTTATACAATCTTGAGCTGTCGAAGACACACCCATCCATCCGCACGGACGGCGTGTATACGGCGCTACGTAATATTGTCAAGTCCGGAGCCTCCCAGTAGAGCCTACCATTCATTCGAGATGTGGTCTGATTGGGGGTAGGGTTGCTCTGATTGGCCTGTAGAGGGTTAATTTTAGGGTGAGGGTTAGCAGAGCCAGGTACTGCTGTACCAGGTATGTGTCATCAACCTCCTCCATTCTCAAGAAGTCCGTCCCGGCCCAACACGTGCGTGGCTGATACGACCGATCCAAGAAACAAAACCCCTGCATCAGCATACAGATATCAACATCCTGCTTGTAGCTCAGGAACATGGGACGTAAGCAAGAGGATCTGCAAATCGGTCAGGGACGACCCTGCTCAGGGCGTCATAAGATCGAAGGCCGCGAGTGTAGGTTTGTGTCTACCATCAGCCACGTTTGGCCGGGATGAGTCCCTCGATACCGGAGGAGCACGCCCCAAACTCAACAAAAAAAGCGCCAATAATCTCCGCCCGCATCCGTGAATGCTATGCTCTGATTTCGCCCTGCTGTGAAAATACTGCTGTACTGCTCTCGTACTACTCTGTCAGGTTGAACTTGAAACCAACTGCCAATTCGTGACTTTCCACCACTGCTGGCCGCGCAGGAACAAAAAACACAGACTCAAACCCAGCACGCAGAGGGAGAACAAAGGTTCCTACGTATCATCCCTTACTTCCGCATCTCCCTCTCCCTCTCTCTCTGCGCGTGACTGCGCTGCTGCGTGCTTGATGCCTGTTCGAGGAGGCAAACACACGTGTCCTGTAGCTGCGTTCTGTGTGTATTTTGGAGGGCGGTCTTTTCGAGCTCATTAGAAGGGTGAAATACCTGCCTCCGGACCACATTACACTGCCTCACCTAGAGGAGACCGTGCGGGCCACAGCGAGAGTGGACACGAGGCCTTCAAGAACAGTGTAGGTCTTCATGGTGGCCGATGTCGACGGAGGGGTAATGTGAAAAATATTGTAATCCGAGAGCCGAGAAGTAAACGAAAACGTAGGTTTTCCAAGAGTTTAGGAAGGATGTTTCTGAAGGCGCCAATTCTAACGTTACTTTTTCAGTTTTGTGTGCAATGATCTCAGCCACTCCACCCGACCGACCCGACGTACCACCCTCGTACTACTGTGCTGGTTGATAGCGTAGTGGGTGATGATGGTGGTCGAACCGCTTAGTCATGAGGTTATGCCGCTGCAGGCGTGAGCGGTAAACCTACTACTCGTGTGATATGATGAATTTTGTGACCCTCTTCAGTTTCCTGCCACCATGTACCCGGTACCAAAATATAAGGACAGTGCCTCCTGAAAATATTTGTTTAAAAGGTTCCTTATATTTAGGTACATCATTACCATTTACAATCATTTCCTACCGAAAACAACAGTTAGTTGGGGCGAACCCCCCTCCCCCCTCGGTCACAAGGGATACATATTTAGACCCATAATATACATCGGAGGCACGGTATCAAGCTGGAAACCATATCATCGCCAAACCCTCATTGTGGTATTGTATTGTGAAGGTCTTAGTCCGTTGGGCTAAAGGAAAATGGTTAACCAATTGCCTACCCAATCTAAGCCTCATAACACTCTCCCCCCCTGGAACGGACCGGATTTTACGGGTCGACGCGCCACCACACGCGGTTCTATTTTCTGGGGATCCAGAAGCATTTTTCAGGTTCTTGAAGTACCAGGTACTCCCTTATTCTTCTGGGCTATCGCTGGTGTATGAACGTCGCGAGGCTGGTAATCTGATTCATGCGGTGGATGATTGTTCTTGCAGCAGTCTGATGAACCCACGCGTCGCTCGCATGTACAAATACACAGACTCAACATAAAAAAATACTTGACTAAAAAAAAGCAGAAAAAAATACTTGACTACCACAGGTACCTGGTACAGCACAAGAAACCGAAAATTCAAGCGCCTGGAACCACATTTTCAACCTTCAGCGACAAGGTCCGGTATGTGAAGGAGGACACGAAAAGTGCTGCCGCTTTGGCACACTCACGGGAGTGCACCAAGGAGCTCGTATCCAGTCTCTGCCAATTTTTGGCTGATGGAAACGTTCGGAGCTAGAGCAGAAAAACGAAATGTCCTCGGGAAAAAAACGGCGGCAGACATGCTTCCATTGGCTTTTGCGAAGGTGTTACCTACTGAGCTATAGGGGGGTATAAAAGACCGATCGATTACCCAGTCCAAGGTAATCCTTATAACACTCCCCCCCTCTGAACGGCGGGGTCTTTGGGGCGTCGGAACCGTATACGTCCATACGCTGTGACTTATATACCCGCTTCGTTTCATTACCTGGGGTCCAGGGAGATGTGTGTGTGTGTGTGTGTTTTTTTTTTTAGGTGTGCACGAGTAAGCGTTTCTGTAAAAGAAACGTCCCCCCTGGACGACGCCAAATATGAAGGTATTACCTATACTGAGCTATATAGGGGTGAAAGATCGATCGATTACCCAGTTCAAGGAAATCCTTACAACACTTTGTTGTCGGGACTTTTTTGTGTGTTTTGTGGGCAGTGCACAACACAGGTGAAGTCTTCTCCAATATACGGGTCCAATAGACTACAAGTAAAACCTTTAAGAACATGCTTATATTTTCCACTGAAACCCTCTTACTTCCATACTAAACTTCAATGAAACTAATACGTCCATACTAAAAAAGCTAGAGGAAATCAATCTCACCCAGGACCGGGTGTAAGGTGTTCCAATCAGGCAGAAACTTATTACACGAGAGGGGACGGGGATTCTTTTTTCTTTCCGAACTTTCGGTTTTCATTTTTATTGTTTTTGCTGTGCTGCTGTGCCGTGCTGTGTGCTTTCGCTTTCTTCGTACATACGAGTGAGTACAGACATACTATATAGAGCATATATACATATCGAAAGAAGAAAATAGGTAATACCCTACCTGGGGTATGCACGTATACGTACGACATATCTGCGACGCGAAGCGTATGTGGCGTCCGAGCTGTGGCGTCGGAGCTGTTTTTTCCTGGAACATGAGGCGGCGGGACTCTTGGCATGATCAAGTCGCCGGTTTGCAATTGATTGCAATCATTAAAAACTAAATCCAATTGTGGACCTCTGTTTGCTTCGCATAATAATTTGATGGTTTTTTTTCCTTCGTGAGCGAGCGTAGCGGGCGCGGCGTAGGCCGCCCCCGCGGAGCGAAGCGCCTTGTATTATATACCTGGTATATATAGGTTGGGTTGGCGTCGGTTGGCGACGACGCTGTGAAACGCGCCTCTCGCTGCGTCAGCGAGATAACCACAGGGTACCATTTTTCTTTTGTTTTGTTTTTTTGACGGTCACCACGACGGGCGGTCGAGTGAGTTTACTATTTTTGTGCGCGGACAACCTCAACAAGAGGGATGATCGCAACACGTAGTGTGTATATGGTATGGCACGCACGAGGTAGCTACGTAGATAGTAAACTCATTGCTGTCTCTAGAAGTGGTCACATCAGAAAAGAAATCAATTAGTGGTGCCGTTCCTAACCAACCGAAAAAAAATCACGATTCGTGACTTTTTGGCATGCCAAAATATCACGATCCGTGACATTTCAGTTCTAACGAAAAAAGCCGAAAAACGTCACGTTTCGTGATATTTTCAATTTTTAAAAAATCCGATATTTCAAACCCAACGGTTTTTGCGGGTGGAGCCAACTCTAGCGAGTGGGGCACGGCCAGGCCGAGCCGGGCCGACCGCGCCTGGCCCGGCCTGTGGTATATTCGAATCACGGACCGAAGCCTGACCCAGCCTGCGAGATTCCTATTTCACCGACCGTCGGCCAAGCCCGGTTCGCGACGTTCCTTCTCGCAAGGCGTCTCCTGTCCGGCCTGGCCTGTGACATCCTTAGGTCATTTTCGCGTTTGTCTTCAAGCTGTGGCTCCTCCTCCTCGAAATTTGGAGGCCACAACCTGCTCGTTAGCTCGCGCTCAGCGGTGTCTTTGGGTAGCCGCCTGTTGCCCACAAGCGGCGGACGAAGCAGAGCCTGCCATGCCCCTATACCAACCTTCGGATACCGTTGGTGCGCGTGGGTTGCGTAGTGCCTTGATCGGGCGTGATTGGAGACACGATAAAAGTCACGAATCGTGATTTTGTTTTTTTCAGGGAAAAGCTAAAAAATTGGCGTCATGAATCGTGTTTTTTTTTGTCGTGATTAACGACAAAAAAATCACGATTCACGATAAAAATATCACGAATCGTGATTTTTTTTGTTCATTAGGAGTGACCCTTAGTTGACGCTGTCATCCTTAAGCGAGAAAATCCGCCTCTAAAGCGGTTTTAAGTATAGCGTGTTAAGTGTAAGGCAGTACGGACCTAGGGACCGAATACTGCTAGCAGGTGTGCCTCTGGCTCTGCTCTGGTCACTTACACAAGGTGCTGGACGATGTTAGAAGTTATCCTAGGTTTTTGTATTGGTTGCTACTTGCCTTGCCAGATGTCTTCTGAACGAAGGGACGAGGCATTCATCACTAAGGCAAGCGATAATGCCTGCCAGGTATGATGAGGAGGTGCTTGCTACAAATCGTAATGCCGCAACAGGGGAGAGGGGATATCATAACACGAGCCCAATCTAAAGGTCCGTATAGGCCGATTCATAGAAAACTCAAACACGAACCAAACCCATCCGGATAGTTCGGAAAATAGATCCAAGATGCGGCGCTTCACAACCCACTCCCACACCTCTAACTCGTAAGACTGAAGCCGATTACACGTGGACACTTTGCGGGGAGCGACAAGGCTTCTATGGCAGTAGTGGGGGGGCGACAGTACACCTAGGGCAATGGTGGCAGGCGACAACAAGGCTTCTCCGACAGTAGCGGGGGATCACTCCGGTCTGCCCTCTATCCCCTTCATCTACAAGCCCTCCATGTCCCCGGAGGAATGGTCTGGGCTCCGACCTCGCGTTCAGGAAAAACTGATCGCCCACGAGGCGTCGACCCGCCGGGCCTGTCAGGCTGCCGATGCTGCAGACGCTGCAGACGCAAAGGCGCGACAAGACACGGCATTCCGCGCGAAGGTGGGGGCCGCCTCCGCCACCGACGACGAATGCCGCTCGGCCGTGGGAGTCTGCTGCGGCCCACGTCACCCACCTTCGAGTACAGCTTGACGTTGCCTAACGCAACGAGGCTGACGTCTATCGCGCCCGGGAGAAATCCCGCAAGGCTATAAGGCGGCCGCCGACCGCGAGGCCTTGGAGCGGCTGCGAGTAACAACATCGGTTCCCCCCCCCCCCCCCCCCCCCCGCCCGCCTAGCATCCCGGACTGCCCCTTCATCTACAAGCCGCCAACGTTTGGTTTCACGCTCATGCGTCGGCCCGTGTCCACGATCGCGACACACACCCAGGCCGCCTTCCGCCCGGATGATACGAAGGGGGTTTATTCGGCGGGACGCTCCTCCCTTTTGGCACACACGGAGGCACTTCGAATGGGCACCCTGGACATGGTGTTGGCGAAACCGGCCACTTCGTTGCCGATGGCGACCATTAAAACGGCTTGTAACCTCCTCTTCGCCCTCAGGAAGGCGTACAAAAACGCCTTAGACACTCCCTGATGGCCGGACGGTCCCCTCCCCGCCACGGACCCCGCTCAGGACCGCAAACGCGGTTCGCACGACATTGAATCCAGGCGTCGCCGCGACTCGAGCGGCGGCGCCTCCTCCTCGCGCGGCCCCTCCTCGTGCAGGGCTTCGTCCTCGACAGGACCGGAGTCACACAAACTGGGTAAGGGCCCCCACCAGCGCTCGTCCTCCGCCAAAGCAGCGGACACCGACACAGGTAGGTGTCGTTCAGCTGAAAACTCAGACAAGTGTGGTTCATCCCTTCTCGACGTTTCTTCCGGTGGTCGTCTCCACCAACTGTCACGTACCGAACCTGCCACCGACGGCCGTGTGCTACCCGTTGTCCTCGACGACAGCGCATGCACGTCAGGCCACAGCCGCACCTGTTGCAGCAGAGAGTGACGCAGCCCACGATGCTGCCGAAAAGCGCGTTTATGCCTACATCAACGCCTACAAAATCGAACGTGTCACGCTCTGACATTTTTCACGCAGCTCTCGACAAAATCGACGCAGCCCACCAGTTGACACGGAGTGTCAAAATCGCGGCAGCAGACACACTACTGTTGGACGATGTGACGACAAATTCTTTGATGGCCTAGACTTCGCGTCTCAGGTAGGTTCCCGGGTGGGATTCCCCTATTATTATCGTACGAAGGCATAGGGAAGTCACGCTGCGTGCTCCTCCGGCAAAACTAAAACCACTCTTCTGCTAGAAGTGTCGCTGTCGACTGCTTGTGGCATGGAAATAATCACTGTTGTATGTCGGCACCTCGGTGTCTTGCTGGACGTCTTGTGTTAAAAAACTGCACCGCTGGGCTCATACAAGAGCGAATAGCCAAAATTTTCGTCGGAAAAAAAAACAGTTCTCGAACAGGTGCCAAACGCGTCCTGCCGACGACGCCAGTGCCAAGAGTAAGGCGGTATGGACCTAGGGGCCGACTACTGCTAGCAGGTGTGCCGCTGGTTCTACTCTGGTCACTTAGACAAGGTGCTGGACAATGTTAGAAGTTATCGTAGGTTATTGTATGAGTTGCTGCTTGCCTCGCCCGATGTCTCCTGAACGAAGGGGCGAGGTATTCGTCAGTAGTATAAGGTAGGCGATAACGCCTGCCGGGTATGACGAGGGGACGCTTGCTACAGATCATAATGCCGCAACAGGGGAGAGGAGGATACCATAGCAGATGCAGTTCACCTTTGAGCGACTCGCCCAACACTTCACGGCGCTTCGCGCTTGGTGCAAGCAATAATGTCTGCTTGTGAAAATGCTCCGCCCCGGCATGGTAGGGATGCGAGGGTCTATAGTCACACGACTACGGACATGCATGACATGAGTACACCCTCTCCCCCAATCACAATTGTTTCGGAGTACATATAACGAAGACACACTAATAACGCCTCCTCAATATATCCTCAGAGCAGAGAGAGGAAAAAAAAGGATTGCTTGGAAAAAAAAGAACCGAACACGACAGACTTTTCGGTAAAAAAAACGAAAAACCGACGGAGCCATCTTTCGTTTTCGGTTCACAACCACCATCATGTCTACACCTTACCCCGCAATAGACTTTGAGAAAACATGCTATAGATAGGGAAGCACTATAGCACGATACACCCAATTGGTATAATAAATAGTAAGCATCGAATGAAAACATATGAGATGCATGCTACGATGGTAGAGGTGCACGTCCACCTACTGACTGAAAATTTTGAGGCTCCTCCTCATTTGAATTTAAAGGAGCCATATAGCTGTATACACCCCACACGCAAAGCTTGACCTCAAGAAAACTGAAAGGATGTGCACCCTGTGGTGAAGGATGCCCTGTCTACAGCAGTATACCATTACGTATGCGTGGCTTTCAAGTATATATTTATCGAAAAACGTGGTGGAAAACGCGAGCAACATTCCAGCGATATTGACAATTCCTCAGTCAGTTGATTGAGATCGAGTAGGAGACCAGCAGGCCAGAAATGTATTTGCCTATTTGCACTATTAACAACAATAATCCATCATATTTACCATGCCCCCCCCCCCGTAATATCTCTAATATTATTTCATTTTGCCATGCGACAATGTCCAGGGAGGGCCTTATTCATTCAGAACGAAAAAAAAAGCCGACACAGTTCGCCGAATACCACAAAAAAATACCGTCCAATACCCCTATCATCGTAGCACGCGTCATTCTACACAATATGTCGAAAGTTGGCACAGAAAGGAGGTAGACTTGGTGCATGGGTTTCCTCTTGTTTCCGAGGTTTTCTTCTTCCGGGAAAGTTATGAGTGATCCATGTTGAAGATCATGCTGCACATTGTCGGATGGCAAGAGAAATAATAATAATATGTAGTAATGATAACGAAGGAGCAAGGACAGCAAATGGAGTAGCCAAGCCGAAAGTTGGCACAGAAGGGAGGTATAGACTTGGTGCGTGGGTTTCCTTTTGTTTCCGAGGCTTTCTTCTTTCGGGAAAGTTATGAGTGATCAACGTTTAAGATCATGCTGCACATTCATTGTCGGATGGCAAGAGAAATAATAATAATAATAATAATAATAATAATAATATGTGTACTCAATACACATCGCATTTCCGATTTTTCGGGGGGGGCGGAGGACAATAAGTTCCTCTGTCAAGAAAAGCCTTACCGTCATACAGAAAATGTTCGGTCCCAAAAGTGCAACACCCTGCTAACCCTTACCGCAACATGGCTCTCCATTTTTATTTTTTTTTCAACATCACTTCCACTTTCCAGCCATACTCGTGGGAGGTTTTACCCTCAACGAGCTCCTGGACAAGCCGTGGTCACAGGTGTCCACCCTTCTCCCCCCCGGTACGTGCCTTACTTTTTTGTCGCGCATAGGGTTCGGCATTCCCACTGCTCGTCGATTTTCATCGAAGAATGTAGCTAACTCACGCTCTCGCGCTTTCCGCTAATCAATTTCTTCTTTCTTTTTTTTTTTGCAAGAAAAAGCCACGAGCATGCACTCGGTGAGACTTGAACCCACGAAATTGATCTTGATAGGCACGTGGACCACCTACCAAGCCACCGGGGACGATAGAGCTAATTAAATTGACACTCACACGACACAGAGGAACAGTTCACATGTGAAAGCGTGTGGTGACCTTAACCCCTTTAGAACCGCAGTAGTCCCGTTTTTGGGACAAAATACTTGAAATTTGAGTGGTTTGTCCCCGAAACGGGACTGCTGTACTAAAAGGGTTAATAAACTTCACACTTACCCGCCTGCCGGAGGATGAAAAAAAAAGAGGTGAAAAAAAAAAAACACCGTCTTATGTAAAGTTATGTCTGTGATTTTTTCGTTTTTTTTTTTTTCTCTTCGTCCAAGGCACTTTTCGACAAAAAACGCCGAGTACCCCGACATGAGAAGCCCGCCCGGACACGAGCGTATCATGTATCATGTATTACCTAAACAATAATTATTACCCTTCTTTTTGTTTTAAAAGTTCTGGGACTTCGTTATTCTTCTTCCGTTTCAAAGTTCGGAAAAAAAAGGTTCGTGTTTTGATTAAAGGGGATAGTTATACTGTTAATAGTAAGGTGTACGTACGTGGTCAGTGGCTCCACGTACGTACGTACGCGAAAAAAACGCCGAAAGCACCCCCCCCCCCCCCCCCTGCGGACGCCTTCAATACGACAAACCACCAGTTAGTTACACTAACACTAGCTATTCGACGCTATCTTGCCTGCCTGCTGCTGTGGCTGCTGCTCTTCGCCCATCTGCGGCTGCTATGTAGCAGACAGAGCAGTTATTTGCATTTTCTACCGCTCGATGTTGCTGCATCTGTTTAGTCGCTGCGCGTGCATCCATCTACTTTTTTTTGTTTTGTTGTTGCTACTCTATGTACGAGACCATCTTCTTATCACTGCCTGTATGGGTCACTCGGGATAGCTAAGTAGTGGTAGTAGTAGGTAGGCGCACAACACAATGACAACACAATGACAACCACAGCAACAACGCAGCAGCACAGCATGAACGGGTGCCACTTTCCCCCCCCCCCCCGTAATCCTTTCGCAACCACCAAAAGCCTTCCAGTCGACGACCACAAAACACACAAAACACACAACACCCCGCCCACACACACACCCATCACCCGACCCGCACGCACGCACGCTGCCGCTGCCGCCGATGCTCTGCCTGCGCGGTCGCTCGATACATGCCAACTTACCGCGGAACACCACAACAAGCAATCAATACATATACCAGGTATATAGAAATGTATCATACTTCGTACTCGTTTATATTTTTGTATCCTCTAGCCCACGCGGAGGAGGAGGTGGGCCAATCGTCCATCTTGATGATGTATATACTCTACGCCGAACGTGCAGAGCGGGATACAGCAGCAAACAACGCCAAGAAGCGTGTGCTGCCGCGACTCTCGTCACCTACCTATTTTGCGTGTTGGCCCTATACGCCTCCCTTCAGCTCTACCACACGACCTACCGTATTTTTTCTACCACCTCGAGAAAGAGGAGCGGGAGAAGCAGGAGAGGGTCTCAAGGAATGGTTCCACCCCCGAAAATCTCCAAGATCCTCCTCTGGAGGACGAGCAGCAGGAGGAGAAGGGACGACCGCACCAACACCTCCCAAGATAATTCCACCCCCATCCAAACCCTTCTACCCTCCCCAGTCCCCTTATTCCCCCCTCCCCTGTGTCCCTCGTCCCTCGATCCTACATCTCAGGGAGAAGGCCGCCCGTGTCGCTGTACCGCCTCTCCTCGCCTACACCCCCACGGCCCCCCGCTCTCCGTCCGATCCGGCGCCGAACACAAACTACACCGTACCTCACAGCATAAGGGGCCATTTATTTTTCATATTTGTATTTTCTCACCCCGTTGTTCCGCCCCCGAGTAGAACTATACTGCTGCCGATCGAGGATGCAGCAGGTCGTCGCTCTGCTTCCGGCCGTCCCATTCTTTCCTCCTACGAATGTAGAATAATGCGATAAAGTCAAGGCTCTGACCCGTGAAAAAAAAAGCAAAGGTTTCAAGAAGCGGCACAGCCACTCCCCCGCCCCCCCCCCCCCCCCCCGCCAAGCCTCCCCCCTCTCCGCATTCAAAACGCCTGATGGTGCTTGCGCCGCCGGAGCACAGACAATCACGCCCAAAGGCGGCGGACGCAGAGGAGGAGGAGGCGTGGGACAACCAGTACTCTCATCGCCAAAAGCGAAAAAGCGGACAAGGAAAGCGAGTGCCTGCGTCGAGAGACCACATCCAAAACTTCGCGGATAGACTACTCCCCATCTTCGTGTCGGTCGCTGCTTTGCCCATGCTTCCCCCTCCCTCTCTCCTCTCCCTCCTCTCTCTGAGTTTACCTCTCTGCTCTGCGTCCTCCCTCCTCTTCTCCTCTGCTTTTCCTCTGTCTACTCTGCTTTTCCTCGCTCCGCTCCGCCGCCCCCTCCCCCTCCCCCTCCTCCTTTTCCTCCTCCTCCCCCCTCTCCTCTGCTTTACCTCTCTCTGCTCTGAATCACAGGACTCTCCCGCAGGCGACGACTAAAAAAAAAAGAAGAAAATGAGCGTTTTCTTTGAGCTATCTTAACCCCTTCAAAACCGTACCCACATTTCGGGGACAAGCTAAGAATACGTTAACTTAGACTCGGCGACTTGTTTTTTGTAGCGGTGCATTAAAAAAAGGTTAATTAATGCGGTGGGGAGTTTCCGTACCGCTACGGCGGTAACAGCAGCAGCAGCAGCAGTAGTCGTAGTAGCGGGGGGTTACACCTCTTTTTTCTGTTCTTGTTTCGCCCCCAGCGGGTTGGAATTGTTTTGCGGCCTGGCGCTTCTACGTACCCAAACAACGTTTTTTTCAGAGGACGGCGGTTTGACGGCCTAGACTGACCGCTCACCTATACTAAAACTAGCATATTGACGCTAAAAGAGAGGCCTTGACTCGCCCCCCCCCCCTTCGACAAATCTCTAAAACGCCTACCGCAAGGACTTAAAACCCCCTTCAAGAACCGCACCCTCGATGTTGGGGACAAGCCTACTTCGAATCAGTGTGGTAAGACTAGACTAATTGAAGACTAAAACTAAAAGCGTGAAGGCCACAAAAATAATATCTTCGTTAGCGCCAGCGCAAAAACTGAAGAAAAAGAAAGAAGGAACAAAAAAACACAAAAACACAAACACCCTGACGTCTCCGCGCATATCGCTCATACAAAATCCCGACTGGTGGAGCGTAGCGACACCCCTGTAAACTCCACCATGTACCTCCTGCTACTGCTATAACGACGTTCCGTACCGCAGGGCAGCACGGTGGTTCTTTTCTCCCTTCCCTTCGCTCCTCCCTACCGTAACCGACGCCCGACGTAGCCCATCAAGACCTCGACCGCCTCCGCCGCCGACTTCGCCTTCGCCCCGGGCATGCCGCGCCCGCACACGGCCGCGCCGAGCTCGAGCATACCCCCCCGAAGGGCCAGCAGCTGCTCCACCGACCACCCACTCGTCCTCGCGGCGATCGAGCCGTGGGATTCCAGGAGGCGGACGCACGCCGCCTCGCACGCCAGCCCCGCCCGCCTCTCCTCCGCCTTCGCCTCCCGCCTTTTCAACGCCGCCGCGGCCTTCTCCGCCTCCGCCGCCTCGGCCAAGGCCCTCTCGCGCGAGGCCTTCGTTGCCGCCGCAGCCACGGCAGCAGCAGCCGCGGCGGCGGCCTCAACCGCGGCCGCCGCCGCCGCCGCCACCGTAGCCTCGGCAGCCGCAGCAGCCGCAGCCGCGGCAGCCGCGGCCGTAGCCGCCGCGGAAGCTGCCTCCCTTTCTTCCCTGACTTTCGTCGCTTTCTCCGCGGCTTCCAAAATTCCCGCGGCGGCCTCTTTCTCTAGGGAAGCCGACATCGCCGCCGCTTCCGGCACCGCCGCCGTTGCCGTGACCGCCGCCGCGGCCTCCGCCGCCGCCATCGCCGAATCGGGGCTAACGACCTCCGCCCGCTCCCCTCCCTCGTCCACAGCGGCAGCGGCCGCCAGGCCTGGGGTCGAAAGAGCGCGCTCCTCGACGCCGCCACACGTCGCCGCGTCTCCTCTCCCACCCTCCCGGGCCGTAGCCGGCGTAGGTGTCGATACACCTTCGCCCTCTCCCTCGCCCTCTCGCCGGCCCCCCGCGTCAGCGAGTGCCGCTCCCACCGACGCGGGAAGCTTATCTCCTCTTCCCCCCCCCTCCTCCCCCTCCTCCTCTTCCTGCCCGCTGTTAGCGGCGTTCCCAGATCCGCCTCCCGGGTTACCGTTGAGCATCACCACATCCCCGCCGTTCAGCGGGAGCGGGAGGGGCACCGCTCTCGCCAGCTTCTCCAGCTCCTCCGCCGCCTCTTTTGTCGCGTTTCCGCCGAGAGCGGCGACGGCGGCGACGGCAGCGGCGCCATCGAGTCCACCATTGGCAAGATCGGGAAACACCAGCACCGGATGGGCTCCCTCCCCTCCCCCCTCCACCGCGGGACCGGGGGTTTCCAAAAGAGGGGTGGCGGTGGTGTCCGTCGCGAGGGCGCCGTTGGCGAACGCGTCGCCCACAGAGAGGGAGCTGAGGCTGCCATCGGTGCCATCGGTGCCATCGGTGGCGGCGGCGCCTGGTTGTGAGGGGTCGGTGTCGTTTTCTGCCTCGATGTTTTCGCGATCGTTCTGGCCGTGGTGCTTGTTGCCTGCCGCGGCGGTGGCCTCGTGTGTCTCGCCTTCGCCTCCCTCTCCCTCTCCCCCCTCCTTGGGGAAGGCGGTCTTGCGTTTGGTGGGCGACCGCGGCTAAGCATTTGTTTTCGCGCCACATAAAAGATTAAGGTCGCAAGGGGGGGGGGGGGGGGGGGGGGGGGGATGACGGTGGGGTAAAAGAAAGAAAGGAACCCCCCCCCCGGAAAAACGAAGGGTAAGCTTAACTTGAGGTAAAGACAAATGTGGGGAAACGACAGATAAACGGAAACGAAATTGAGAGGTAGGAGGAAACGTGGGGAAACAAAAAAAAAATCAAAAGGAAAGGGGAAAGGAAAGGCAAGATAAAAAGAAAGGAGAGGGAAAAGGACATAATGGACAGGAAAGGAGAGCTGACGGGAAAGGAAAGGTAAAAGAAAAGGAGAGATGGAAGGAGGTAATAATGAAGATAAACAGGACAGGCAATTCGGGCCCGGGGGGCAAGGAGGCAATACACCACCCTTACACGTCTACGGCAGAACCTCGCGCCACAAGAGATTCACATGCCGAACGGGAACGCAAAACACAGACGCACAAACCCCAACCTGTTCACAAAATAACAAAAAACGCGCAAAAAAAGTGTTTACCCGTTCAGCTATAGTCGTCCACCCCTTTTTAGGGCTGCAGTCCCGTTGTAGGGACAAAACCACTCAAATTCTACCTAGTTCGTCCCCAACACGGGACTGCAGCCCTAAAGGGGATGAGGCACCCCTACAGCGGTTACACAGAACAGCCGTTAAAGCGGTTACATTACAAAATGCATCCAAGATTCCGGCCGTTCTCCCTCTCACCTGGCGGGCGGCGGCGAGCTTCGGCGGCTGCACCATCTCGACCTCCACCTCCACCTGGGTGCCCTGTTCCAGAAGCTTACCCTTGTCGCCGAGCTGCACCAGTTTCCCGTCCTGGAGTGGGGGTAGGGTAGGGTGGATTGGGTTGAGTTGGGTTGGGATGGGATGGGTTGGGTTAGGTTGCGTGGGGGTTAAGGCGGAGGCTACAAGAGGCAAGTGACAGGGGACAAACGATACGTACTGCGGTGTCGACGAAGAGGTCGGGCAACAGGTGACGCGCAACGTCGGGACAGGAAAAAAACGCGACGAGTTCCTCTTGGCTTCCCCATAGTTTTTACGTGTACGTACACAGCGGGGCGGCCCCGAGCAACCACGTGCTCACGCTCGCCCGGGCTAGAGGCAAGCAACGAATGAGTATGCCCCCCAACAAATCAGCGACAACAACAACAGGACTACGGTCCCATTCCCAAAACCCCACCCCCATCCCCTCCCCCCTTCCCTCCAAGCGCAACACCCCCCGCCCCCCCCGCCGCCAAAAAAACAAACCCTCACCGAACCGGCCGATCGCCTCGACGCCCTCTTGCTTCGTTCTCCGGAGCCGCCTCCTCCTCCTCCTCCCGCTCCGCCCTGCCCCCCGCCAACCCCGCCGTAGATGTCGATGATCACGCTCTCCGACGTATAATTTGGGGAAGACCTGCCGTCTGAAGCCGACGGCACTACCGCCGTTGCCGCCGCGGAACGGCTTTGCTTGCCGTTGCACTTGCCGACGGGGCTCGCCGATCGCCGGCCGCCAGCGCGAGCGCTTCGCCGCGCTGCGATTGCCTTGCACTTGCCCTCCAGGTCGTAGCCCAGACGGCTCACGCAACTGTCCGGGGATCGAAAATCAAACGCCGCGAAAATTAGGAGTAATTGGTCGGGGCGGGATGGGGAAGATTGGGTTGGGTTGGGCTGCGTTGGGTCGGGGTGGGGAGCGATCATTTTGCTTTCTTGAGGTTGACGCAAGCCGAGACGATCGCGCCAGCAAAACCAGTTCGCGCGCACGCTCGAGAGCGGGCCTGGGTTGCAGCGCAATATGCACGTCGGAACGGGTGCAGCACACGCACGAGACGCAACCCCCCCCCCCCCCCCCCCCCCCCTCCCCCCTTTCAATGCGAAACGCCACCCCGCTTGACCGCCTGCCCATACCAATACCATGTACCAGCGCAACGACCGGGTCAAGCCCCCGACGAGATCCCAACAAACGCCTGATCAAGGTGTTCACATACCAATACAGTGAACCCACCGACGCCACTTGAGACCCTCAGATCGCTTCAGTCGCAACGCAACGCAACACAAGCGAGCCCTACTCGTAGCCGCCCACCAAAGAAAAGGAAAACCACGATACACACACAAACAAACACACACACATACCACCGTCGGCGGCGACAGGGAAGAAGGCAGACAACCAGGCACAGGCCGACAGGCAGGTGTGGGTGAACAAAGCAGGGCGGACAAAAACGCGGACGAACGCAGGCGAGACCCGAAAACTGGAAAAAAAAAATCGGCCCGCGAAAAGAAAAAAACAAACAAACAAACAAACGAACGAACAAACTATCAACAAAGGACACAAACAAAGCACAACGTGACAATATCATACACACACGCACGCGCGCGAGGCGTATCAATCCGCAGTCCGCTCCAGCAATTATTTATCCCATAAATAAACGCGCAACACGGGGCAATAGCGAGGCGAAAACGAACACGTCAGAGGAGTCACAATACCACTACCCCGTCGGACCCTGTCAGGAAAGACAGCACGTATTATAGGGCAGCGTCAGGAAGGGGAAAAAACAACACATCGACAAAACAAACAACAACCCTCTCCGACGGCGCCCCCACTTTCCACTCACTCTTGCAAGAAAGACAGGGCGGCATCCCTCAAAAAGCACGCCATGTCTACCCCAGCCGCCGCCCGCCCCAGCTGCGCCGTGACCCTGTCCACGTCCATCAATGCTCGCCTCCCAGCGTCGCTCCGCACCCCCCCCCCTCCCCCACCGCCTCCGGCAAACATCGACCCCGAAGCCGCAGTAGCAGTAGCCGTCCCTGCCGCTCCTCCCGCTGACCCCCCCGCTCCCGCAGCCGCTGCCGCCGCCGCCGCCGCCGCCGCCGCGGGCGTCTCCCCATCTTCCGGCAGGACACCCTCGGCCAGACAGAAGGCTCTGGCTCGGCCTTCGGCGTGGGCTAGGTGCCCTTTGATCCTGTCCCTTACCTCTTTAGCCTCCACGGCCATGAGCTTGAGGTCTTCTTCGAAGTCGTCGAGGGTGACGTACTCTTCGGCGTTGAGCTGCGGTAGAAGACACCAGCATGGAAGACAAGAAAAACAAAAATATATATAATAATAATCAAATTCGAGAGAGAGATACATGTAGAGAGAATCGTAAAACAGGGACGGAACACCGTGAACACGTTTTGTAGGACACCATACAGCACACGCACACATTTTTTGCTCCGTTTCTTCTTTTTTGTGAGGTGTGTTCTTTCCCGCTCCCCTCCCCTGAGAGTCATCGGAGCCTGTCTTGTGACCTCGTGCCAGGCTACTACCGGGGACCATAGTAAATACCAGGTAGGACCTACGGTATACACAAAAACCTACATAGTTCCCTATTTTTACTAACAATATTTGGTCCTATTTACTATGGTCACCCGTAAATAGGACGTTGGGGGACTTCGTGTGAGAATAAAATGAGAACAGCAACAACAACAATGAGCAGGAAGGGTCGTGGCCACACGAACAAAAAAAAAAGCAAAAAAAGCAAAAAAACAAAAAAACAAAAAAAAGCAAAAAAAATACAAAGTGATCGATTTGAAGAACAAGAAAAAAAAGTGACATTTGTCCGAAAAACAACAAACAAACAAAAGCAGAGTGCGCGAAAAAGAAGAAAAAAACACGACAACACAACAACGAAGTTGACCACGGTGAATAACTGCCGTTTGTGTACCAGGTATACCAGAAGCATACCAGAGCAGTACCTACAATATTCTTCCTGGAGCCTTGCTACCGGGATGGATGACACTTTTGAGCGCGGAAAAAACAAACAGTCGCGGGGGCTCCCCAATCTAAATTTAAGGACCACTTCGTCTTCATATTAATGTGTAAACGCTCCTTCCATTTCCGCCGAGAGTAGTATATATCAGGTGTATTGAGGATTTTACAACAAAAACAACAACAACAACAACAACAACAACAACAACAACAAAAACGTTAGGCTAGACTATTGGAGTGCTCGTCAAGTCCTCCCCCTCTCTCTCTCTCTTTCTCTCCGTTCTCTCACCTTATCCCGGATGCCGTTGAGATCCATGTATTCCCCCTCGTACTGCCGCGGTAGAAGCGGAAAGCGGCCGAGGCAGGGGCAATGACGGATACCACCGGTGCAACGACAGCAGCAGCAGCAGCAGCAACCCCATGCGTCCAAGAAAATATCAATCCCAAGAACGAACGATACATACTGTTAAAGTACGACGATGTATGGGCGTACGTATGTACATTTACGCGCGTGTGTCCGTGTATGTATGTGCCATCGTTGGTATATCATACCACCTGCAATACGTGCGCGTGTGATTGTTGGCGTATCATATCATGTCATACGCGTGCGTGTGTATGTGCAAATGGGCATGTTTTAGGGGGGGCGGGGGGAAGCGGGGGGGCAGCTATGACTCACATCGCCGATCTGCTTGAACATGGAGAATCTCCGGTCCTTTCGGAGTTGGCTGAGTACCTGCGAGGTAGAAAAACAAACACAAAAGCAACAAAAAGGGACACAATCAACAACCGACAACAACAACAACAATAAAAGTGGAGTCAGAACGGCCCCACCACCAACAAAACGCCTCTTCCAGCAGGCAAAAAAAGAAGACGGTATGTACGAAGGATCATGCGGGGATCCTGCTGTAAAACTCGTAATTCTCCACAGATCGGACGGATGAATCCCCGATTCCCATCTTTTTTGACGGTCCGTATCATCCACAAGTACGTTAAAACCAGGCTTGATTGAATCCCGCAGCTTCAGATTTTATTTGCCTCCTTATATCTCAACATCTAGATTCTGCAGCTTCAGATTTCGTCGTCCTCATACGTAAACGGACGGACTGTGCCTTTTGCATGAGGCCATACAAAAACCCGTAGCACGCGCGATCGAAGTATCACACACAAGCGTGCGAATACATGTGTTTCGACCGAACATAGCCCTGTGCGTGCGCCGGTCGTCATTCGCCGAACCAAAAAAAAGAAGAAAAGTTTTGGCTGTCGACAGACGTGACGACAAACAACTTGCTGGTTGCCAACCTTTTATCTCGATTTGTTCGCTTCGTTTCGCGTTGTAGTTTTTTTTTGTGTCCCAAGTGCAGCAAGGGTAAAAATCACTGCCGGTTTGGCGTCTGCCATCTTTTGCCCCTGGAAAGCGAAATCGCGGGGCTTGGCCAGGCCAGGCCGGGCTTGGCTTGTTTTCGCTTTGTTTTGGTTTGGGTTTGAGTTTGGGTTTTGGGTTAACCCCTATAGAACTGCAATCCCGTTGTGGGGACAAACCAGTCAAATTTCAAGTAGTTTGTCCCCAAAACGGGACCTCGGTCCTAAAAGGGTTAAGTTGGCCTGCATTGGGAAAACGAGGGAAAGCGGCGAAAACGTGAAAGAGACAGCCATCTGCAGGACTGTCTGTCGCTCTAAAAAAGTACTAGACACAGGTTGGGGGAAAAAAAGAGGAGAACCCCAACAAAAGCGCGTCATAGAAGCGCCCTGAGCACCAGGCCTGGCTGCGATGAAGAGAAGGGGCGCCCGGGTCGCCGCTCCTCGAGGGCATCGGTGCGCGCACACCTGCCAAGCCTCACCTCTCGGACGCAGATGCGGAGTTCCCTGAGGTGGTGCTCGTCCTGCTTGCGCACCACCTCGTCCTCGGGCTCCACACGCCGCTCCTCCTGAGGAACGAAAACAGAAAGGGCGAAAGGAAGAAAGAGAAAAAAAAGGTGGTTTTGCATGCTGCAGGAGGGGGGGGTGGGGTTGGGGTTGGGGAGGGGGGGTACTCGATATCATACGAGAGATGTACTCGATCTCATGCATGGCGGTAGTCGTATGACCATAGACCCTTCGCCTGGCGGTAGTCGTATGACCATAGACCCTTCGCATGGCGGTAGTCGTATGACCATAGACCCTTCGCATCCCTACGTTGTCGGGACGGAGCATGTCGGCTTTTCACCGACCAGGCAGGCATTGCTTGCAGGGGGGGGGGGGGGGGGGGAAGGTACTGGTAGCCGCTATTTTTTGTGCGGGGGAAGGGGCACCATTCCTCTTGGCTAGCGCGTCGCACCTTAACGCACCGGGGTCTCAACTAATCGCATCGTATGGTGACGGTGTCATATGCGCCAGCCAACAATGGCGGCACTATGGCGGCAACCCGAATGCCGCTGGTATTCACTTTCGTCAACCTTCGTTCGCATTCCCTCTATCAGGTCGGGTCCTAACCAAGAACGTGGCCCAAGGACGAGGGCACTAACTACTCCGTACACTGCCAAACTGCTCAGTCCAATGTGTGCCAAGCGAGTTCACCGGCACTATTATTACGGGGGACCACAGTAAATAGGACCTACAGGAACACAAAAACCTACCAGTATATATTTCCTTATTTTTACTATTACGGGGGGCCATAGTTAACAGGACCAAATATTGTTAGTAAAAATTGTTAAACATATACGTTTTTATGTATACCATAGGTCCTGTTAACTATGGCCCCCCGTAATAACAATATTTGGTCCTATTTACTCTAGGCCCCGCGTAAGAGTACTCATCCGGCGCCAAAGAGGGGCCCCTACTGCTGTTTTGTGCTTTGTATTATCAAAGACATCTTCATCTAATCTGATGGTAGAATGAATAAACAAATTAAAAAAAACAAAAACAAAGACGAAACACCCCTCCATCCAACATCCATTGCCTAAAAGCAGCCTCGGTAGTACAACAAAAAAATAAAAAAATAAAAAAAAAAGACAAAAGACAAAAGTACCCTATGTGAACCATCCATCGCATACAAGCAGCCTCAGTTCTCAATGCAAACCACTGTAAATGCGTCGTAAAACACTTCATTAAAAAATATCCCAAAAGATGAAAAACAATAACAACCACCCGGTCACCTGCGACACGAGAGGTGCCGGCGCAAGCGGCAGCGGCGGCGGGGGCGCCTTCTTGGCTCGTCCCCCCTTGCCCCCACGTGAGCAGAACGCCTTTCGCAGGGTGGCAGACAACGTCGACAGCATTTCTGCCGCATGATTTGGTAACGGGACGTAGGGAGGGGGGGAAGAAAAAAGAGAGAGAGAGAGAGAAAACACAACAAGAGCAAGAACAACGAGATAAAATAATAAATACAAAGCCCACAGCAGGAAAACAAAACACACTGGTACAAATAATACAAAGGGGGGGGGGGGGGGGGGGGAGAGAAGGAGGGAGGGAGGGAGATACGAGAAAAAATGTTGGGGGGGGGGGGGGGGGGGGAGGCGTACCCACTCGTTGCTTGCCTTGGAAATTTGACCATTGACCACGCATCCCTTTCGAGACGGAGCGGGAGCGGGGGGGGGGGGGGGGGGGGGTAGAGAAAGAAGAGGGGAAATGGGGAGGAAGGGTGGGTACTCATGTCATGCACAACCGAAGTCGTACGACCAGGGGCCGTCGCACCCCCACAGTGCCGAGACGGAGCACATCGGGTTTTCACCGGCCAGCGGGGAGGGCGTTACAAGTAGAGCACAAAAACATAGAAAAATATAGAGCAAAGGGGGGGCAGCAGACAGGGGTAGGCAACCGCGAAACAAGAAAGACGCAAAATCAAAGGTCAACGCCACGGTTTAAGGACGCGGTTAAGGACAGGGTCGAAGACACGGTCAGGCAAGCAAGCTTGTCTATGTATCTGCGAAATAGGTGGCAATCACAGGCCGGAGGAGACACGGGGCGAAGCGAGAAAAAACAAGAAGGATGGGATGGGTCGGGGCGGGACCGAAAAAAAAACAAACTGGGACGGAAATCAACCCCCCCCCCCCCCCCCGCCCCCCTGAAACAAACCTCAAGACGACGTTTATCCTCCCCTCTCCCTTCCCTTCCCTTCCCTTCCCTTCCCTTCCCTTCCCTTCGCTTCCCTCCCCCCTCTCCCTCCCTCCCTCCCTCACCCGTCACGAACTGTTCTCGCTGCTCGTCACCGCTGAAGCGCATCTCTACGGCTCCGTTCCAGCCGGCTCGCTTCCCCCCCGCCCCCCCCCCCTCCCCCTCCTCCATCGCCAGAGCGGCCACCGCCTCCATCTCCGAGCAGGGCACTGATCAGCTGCTTGCCGGAGCGCGAGGCTGGCGTAGGCAGGCAGTGGGCGAAGGGTGTTGTACACGGGGGAGGGGATGATGGGAGGGGGGAGGGGGGCAGATTACAATGACAAAAGCAAGACAGGAACCAAAAACACGAGCGGGGGAGGGGGAGGGGGGCGCGGGTGTGTGTGTGTGAGCGTGAAGGAGAGGTCACAGGGCAGAGGGTGATTTTTTTACGCACGTGTTTTATTTTTTTTGGTATCTCGTATTACGGGGGACCATAGTTAATAGGACCAAATACTGTTAGAAAAAATGGTTACATATATAGGTTTTTATGCGTACCACTGGTCCTGTGAACTATGGTCCCCCGTAATAGTCGTTTCGTCTCATCGCCGGATCACGCAACGATTTGATGGGAGTGGTCCGTCCGTCCGTCCGTCCGTCAGTCCGTCGGTCGAGTTCATGATTTATTCTGTTTGATTGAATACTTTGTTGAGCGATTGATCGACTAATCGATCGATCGGTTGATTGATTGACTTACGAGTATTTATAAATTGCTTGATTGATTGATTGATTGATTGAAGTACTAATAAATTGATTGATTGATTGATTGATTGATTGAAGGACTAATAAATTGATTGATTGATTGACCAATAAAGTATTTGATTGATTGATTGATTGATTGATCGGTTTACGTATTGATCGATTCATTGGCTACTTCGGTATTCATTTTTGTCCTGCGCCGTTCGGAAACAACTTACGACCGGAACGACCACTTTCCTCCAATCGCGCAACAAAAGCGCACGCGCAAAAGCGAAAAACAAAACCACAGCAGTGGCAACGCCTTTGCGGAATAAAAAGGGACCACGACGCACCGTGTGCCCCCCCCCCTCCCCCGCGGTAGCCATACGCTTCAGCCCCGCCCGCGTCGAAACCCAGCGGCCCCGCCGCCTCCCCACTGTCGTCGGGTTTCGTTTCCCAGGTGCTGACCACCAGAATCGGCCATGTGTCCGGAATGTCTTCCAGGAGGTTGACCAGCAGAGTCCTGGGGTTTGCACAAGAGAGGCGGGGCCGCGTTGGGTTGTTTAGGGCGGTGGCGCGGTACTAGGGGAGAATAAAAAAAAAAAAAAAAATGTACTGGAAGGGGCGACCTCTTAATAATAGTGCGGGTTGAAGAATTATTAGAAACAAGAAAAATAGGCTACGGTACTCGTGATAAGACGCGTGTAACAGAGTGTTTAGGCTAAAGGACGTTTAGTTGCGGGTTAGAATCGCTCTCTTTGCTTGAAGGAAGGCGGGTTTCTTGGTGTGGAAAGGCGTGCGGCCAAGAACAGAGACAACCATAACAGAAAAGCAGCATTAATAGTAGTAGAAGCAACAGAAGCAGCAGCAACAACAACGGCAACACCAACGCCAAGAACAGTACTAAACAGCACCAACAAAACGAACACCAACATCATCAACAACGCCAACATCACCAGCGAATATCGACACCAACACACCCGAACACCAAAACACTAAAGCAACACTGTAACACCGACGCCATTTATAGCGGCAGTCATCCGGACGCGACAGCAAAAACAACACAGCAAGTGAAGACTAATTGCGGCACAAATGCGGCGCCGTGTGGTACAATGGTACCTGCCCGAAACAAACACCAGAACGAACAATAACAACACCACCAACACCAACACCACCAAAACCGTCGCTACCACCTCCAACACTGCAACCACTACCGCCGTAACCACTACCAACACTACCAACCCCAACATCGCCAACGCCTCCACCACCACCAACACCCCCAACACTCACACCAACGCCAAAAAAAAGACGAAAAAAAAAAACGTTTGTACCAAACGCCATCAACACCAACACCAACATCTTCAAAACCGAAAAACGACAACAACAACAACAACAAAAACAACAAAGACATCGCACGCGGCGGTGCAGGAAACACACCTCAAGTGCGGGTGGACCGCCGCATCTTCGCCGTCCCACCACTGATGCGCCCCCGGCAGGTAAAGAACGCTGGGAACGTTACGCCTCGCCTCCACAAAACGGGAAACCTGATTGATATTTTTTTTTGTGTCCCGTAACGGAAGGGAGGGGGGGGGGGGGCCGGGGACGGGACGGGACGAGGCGGATAATGCTTCAGAGGAGGAGGAGGAGACACGAGGGGGGCAGACTCGACAGTGAGGTAGGGGTGAAGATACCAACATCCACATCAACTATCTCTACACAAAACATCCGCATCTACGTACATCCATCACGCGCACAATCACGCCAACACCTGCATCCACATCCGCAGTCTGCATCCGCAACCGCTGTCCGCACATCCACACAACCTACAGCTCAGTCTCCATGAACATCATCTTGTCTTATCCAAATCTTCTTCAACATCCCGCATCTACACATCCCCTATCTCCGCCCACCTCCATCTACATCCACATCCACATTTACGTCTGCATGCATATCCCACATCTGCACGCTACAGGGCATTGGCGCAAAAGCGTACCAGTGCCGCCTCCGCGGTCCTGGAGGGGTCCCCGTGCAGGCTGTGCAGCGCGAGGGAGTGAACCGGAACGCCGTCGAGGGTGTGGAGGGCCGCCGCCGCCAGCTGGCTCTGCCCGCACCTGCATACAGGATCAGCCCCCCGATGTCGCACACAGACAAGGTGTTTTTTTTTGTTATCGACAGGAGCGAGGGAGGAAGGGACAGGAGCGAGGGAGGGAAGGAGGGGGGGAGGAAGGGACAGGAGCGAGGGAGGGAGGGAGGGAGGGAGGGAGGGAGGGAGGGAGGGAAGGAGGGAGGGAGGGAGGGAGGGAGGGAGGGAGGGAGGGAGGGAGGGAGGGAGGGAGGGAGGGAGGGAGCGAGGGGGGGGGGAGCAAAGCGTTTTGTAAAACAAATAAGATAAAATACAACCACTAGCACGAAGCACACAGCACACGCAGAAAGCACAAGCTCACGCTCATGCAAAGACGCAAACTCACAAGCTCCAGCCGGAGAAACACGCCAAAGCACAAGCGCAAGTCCACGATCAACCACACACGCAAAATCGACACCTCCGAAAAAATCAAGCCCGAAAACCCAAAACCCAAGCACGCGAGCCAGCACATGACACCATCCCTATCCTCACCCGGGAGGTCCGTGCAGCGCAAGACGGGGCCTGTGGACCCACGCAGAACCCACCCCGACCCCGGCCCCCAACCCCCCCCCGACACCGCCGCCGCCGATGCCGCCGATGCCAGCGCCGCCACCCGAGGGGATCATACCATTGAGCCCGGAGCCTGCCGCGAAGGAAAGCATATAGGCATCGAATTGCGCGATAGAAAGGGTAGGGTGGGAAAGGTTTGGAGTACGGATAAAAATTGGGAAAGGGGGGTGAGTGTGCAGGGGGGGGGGGGGGGGTAACTCGGCGCCTGTTTCCATCGCGCAAGCATCATATGCGAAACGGCCGTATGCCGAGCCGCGGCACCGTTCTGTTGCTGCCATTTTGAACAGTGGGCCGAAACGAATCCACACACACACACGCCCGCGCCCTTCATGTGACTCGCCGAACACCTCACGGCGCTTCGCGCTTGGTGCAAGAATGTCTGCCTGGTCGTTGAAAAACCGGCGTGCTCCGTCCCCGCCTTATAGGGATGCAAGGGTCTATGGTCATACGACTGGGGCCGCGCATTACATCAGTTAACCCCACTCCCAACCCAACCACCAAAGCCGTCACTACTCTTGACGATGCCTGCTACCCCCCCACCCCCCCACCCCTCCCCTCCGCGCGCTCCGCTCCCGCTAGTTCCACCCGAACCCCCCAAAATCTACTCCCACCGGCACAACCATCTCCACCCCGCCTCCTCTTACCTGTTCCCAAGTCTTCATGGTCTTCGCTCTCAGACGAATCCTGGTCGCAGTCCTCGTCGGACCAGTCGCCGTCATCTTCCCCATCGTCGGAAGCGCCTTCCAAGTCTTTGCCGTGAGAACCCTGCGGGAACTGTACCTGTGAAGGAAAAAAAAACAAGGGGAAAAAAAAGAATGATAAGAAGAAGAACGTTCCAAAGAACGTTCTGGAGAAGAAGAACGCTCCAAAGAACGTTCAGGAGAACGATACGAAAAAAAATAGAAAACACAGAACACTGCATACAATACAGCAAAATCACAAAGAATGAGAACGAACAAAAGGGGAACGAAAGAAAAAAAACAAGAGCATCGTGGGTTGGGTAGTAAGGTAGCAGGCGGGCAATAGGCGAATCGAAAATCACAAAAAATACAAAAAACACCCACACACACAAAGAAGTTTGTCCTGTACGGCATCACGCCAACACAACACAGCACAACACACCACGTACCGCACCACGAAGGTCACGCCCACAAACGCCTTCAAACCGAAATCAAGACCGGGTTAAGCACCACCAAAATACAAAATACATACGTACCAACATACACAGTCAGTTGTAACCCCCCCCCTCCTCCAAACACAAAAGAACGCCGACACACCTGAAGGGGTTTCCACACTGGCCGTTAGTAAGGTCTACACCAGGACCAACAGGTGCGGCAAGCACCCTTAAATCAAGCCAAGCACCACAAAAATACAACAAACAAATACCAATACAACCAATACGTAGACAAAACGCTAAATAGTGTCCCCCCTCCCCCGTCCAAAAGAACGCCAACACACCTGAAGGGTTTCCGTCATTACCGCCAGGGAGGGCGACAGCAGGGCCGACAGGTGCGGCGGCAGGGGCCGGGCGGGGTTGATCCCCTCCCGCTGGGACGACGGAGTCAGGCCTCGGAGGGCGCCAAGGAAGTGGGATCGAGTCACCTGGTGCGGGAGGCATGCGCAGGGTGGGAAGGGGGGGACAGACAGGACATAAAAAGAGGCGTAGTGGGGTGGGGTGGGGTGAGTACATAGGCAGGCACAAACGTTGCGTTGGATGGATGAGTATGGGGTTAATGGGGAGGAGTCAAGACAGGCGGAAAGAAGTAGCGTTGAGGGGGTGGGTGAGGGATGGGTAGGAAGGAGAAGGGGGAGACAGGCAGACAATAAAGGTCACCTCATTGTTGGGGGGGGGGGGGGGGGGGGGGGTAGGCACACAAAAACGTAGCGTTGGGTGGGTGAGAGGGGGGGGGAGGACGCCGCGGCCACGATTCTTGCATCGTAGATTACACCGGGACACCCTTTTCTTCGCCCCCTGCCCCCGACGCGGGGCCGCCTTCCTTGAACCCCAAGTGAACAAGGCAACCCACGCACAAACGCGGAAGGACACGAAGCAAACACGTGCAAATACACGAAACGCGCATATACGCATGCAAAATACGGCACACGCGCACCTTGATAGACTTGGCGTCTAGCAGCAGTTTCTCCTCCGAGGCGTAGATCTGCGGGTAGCGCCTGTAAGGGGAAGGAGGCATTACAGTGGAGGGTACACCGATTCAAGAGAGGGGTACGTCACCCTGCTACTTGCACCTCTTTTTTCACATCCTGATCCTCCCATTATTTGATCCGGGTAGGGGGTCTCTCTTGTGTCGGATGACCGACATAAGATGACTCTCTTACATATGCTTGACTTACCGACAATAAATAACTTAAAACCCGGTATTCATTTCACGGCCGGATACAAAAGGGCGAGGCGAGAGTGACAGCTTCGTCGTGGGTCGCGGTACAGGGTGGTCCAAGCGCAGACATGTGACGCCTTCCCTCGTGTCCAAAGCTCAAACTTTGGACGAAAAAGTTCTAGACATTTACTGAAGGGCTATTTGCTATTTTTACGACTCGGCACAGCTCCAACAACGAAAACCGCTTGAACGGTACTTGCCTTTTGAGTCCCTACCAACCCCAGCCCTGACTTAAAACCTCCACCTGGAGAAAAAAAAAAGTTGGTGTGTACAGTACGAACATACATAGTGATTAACCCTATCGAGCATAACGGCCCAAAATCCGGTCACGGTGTCACAAGGGGCAAGTACCTCCGGACGGCCAGGAGGGTCGCCTCCGAGCACAGCGCCTTCATGTCGGCCCCGCAGTACCCCGCCGTTCGCTCGGCGAGCTCGTCCTGTCCGGGGCGCGCGTCGTGCGGGGAGTACGAAGTCGGGGGGGGGGGCAAAGCCGCGGCGGCGGTAGGGGACGGGGGGGGGGGGGGGGGCAGCGGCAACGAAAACGAGGATGATTAAGAACAGGAACACAGGCACAGGCAGAGGCACGACGACAGTCACAATACCAGACGCGAGACAATAGCAGGCAGACACAGAAGTTACAAACAAATACAGTCACAGGCGGACAAATTACACTCACAGACAGACACAAGACAGTCCCGGGCGGACACAAAAGACATACAGGCAGCCATGCGAGGCAACGAACGGGCGAGAGCTATACACAAAAACGATGGCGTAAAAACGAAACTGTGACTCGACACCGTGGCCCGCACAAGCCGAGACGAAAAACAACATATACACACATGGTTGGGACAAAAACAAAACAGTTATCTTACAGTAAGAGCCAGAACCCTACTCAAGACTTAGAAGATATCACCATGAAAAACAAACCAGGACGCACAATTTTACCATGCCAGTCGAAACATACAAAAAAAAACAAAAAAAACGACCGTGATAACCACACCTTACCGACACCGACACCAACACCAACACCGTACATCACAACCACTACCACCGCTACCACCGCCATCACCCACCACCGCTACCACCACCACCACCACCACCACCACCACCACCATTACCACCCCCCCCGTCTCACAAAAACTCACCTCGAGCTTCGGGTCCATGGGCGGCTTCCACTCGCGCGTATGCACCTTAAGTATGTCCCGCCTGGCCCTGCGCGTCGGAAGGGGGAACGCAAGCTCCCTGTCGAACCGCCCCGGGCGCCGCAGGGCCGGGTCTAAGCTGTCCGGACGATTAGTGGCGCCGATAACGATCACCTAATCATTCGTTCAACCATGCGTGCAACCCGAGGAGAACGGTACGAAAGGAGTTGCAATTGGGAGGGAGAGGAGGAGCGCGTGCGGGGGGGGGAGAGGGGGGGGGGGGGGGGCAGGAACGGCGGGGTGGGTAAGGGAGGACCGCCAGGAGCGGTCTCATCGTCCCGATCATCGTTTATTGGCAATGCATGCGTGTGTGCGTGCGTCACCTTTCCCCTTTTTTCTCTGGCTCATCTCTCTTCTCTCTCCCTCCCTCCCTCCCTCCCTCGCGTCCTCCATCCTCCCCCCGGCGACCCAGACATACAACAAGAAAAAAAAACACCATCAGCACCAAAAACATCATCGACACTTATTTTTTTGTTTTGCGTTGTGCTTCGGTTTTGCCCATGGTTTCCCTTGGTTCTTGGCCTTTCTCTGTTTACATGTGGTGGTATTGTTTCTTCGGCTCGTTCTGTGCTGTCTGCCACGTCCCCTACGACGGGAGCACGACACGGTTTTCTCTTTCTTTTTTTTCCTTCATTTTTTTCTTTCGATTAGTTTTTCCGTGTCTTTCGTTTTCTCTCTTTCATAGAATGTGTACGTCGTGCCTGTCGTATCCAGTACGATGGCATGGCATCGCTTTGTCTACATTCTGCTTGCTGCATAACGATGTAGTATCTCTGTGGCGTAGCTTTTTTAGTGACCACGGAGCTTGCATCTCTTTAGGATTGAAAAATCGGCGCGGACACTGGTTGTGCTGGATGTCGACGGGTAGAAAAACCGGCTGAATGTTAAGAACACACGCACACACCAACAGCAACGAAAACACCAACAACAGCACCAACAACACCAAACAACAAAAAACAGCACCAATACCGACACCCCTCACCAGGCCGAGAAACGGCGGCTCGCTCGAAAGGCGCCTGGCAAACGACACATCACCAACCCCGCTTCGCTACGCACGAGTACGCCCCATACCCAAAGGAAAATAGCAATCAACTTTTACCTTGCGAGAAGAATACGCCCCATACCCAAAGGAAAATAGCAATCAACCATTACCTTGCGAGAAGCGCTTTCCGAAAGAGGCCACTATCACGGGGGATCATAGTAAATAAGACCTACGGCACACACAAAAACCTACCAGGTATATATTTACCCAATTTTACCAACAACATTTGGTACTATTTACTACGGTCCCCCGTGATAGTCACTATTACAGGGGACCATAGTTAATAGGACCTGTGGTATACATAAAAACCTATATATTTACCCAATTTTACCAACAACATTTGGTCCTATTTACTACGGCCCCCCGTGATAGTCACTATCACGGGGGATCATAGTAAATAAGGCCTACGGCACACACAAAAACCTACCAGGTATATATGTACCCAATTTTACCAACAACATTTGGTCCTTTTTACTACGGTCCCCCGTGATAGCCACTATTACAGGGGGGCCATAGTTAATAGGACCTGTGGTATACATAAAAACCTACCAGGTATATATTTACCCAATTTTACCAACATGTGGTCCTATTTACTACGGCCCCCCGTGATAGCCACTATTACGGGGGACCATAGTTAATAGGACCAGTGGTATACATAAAAACCTATATATTTACCCAATTTTACCCACAACATTTGGTCCTATTTACTACGGTCCCCCGTGATAGTCACTATTACAGGGGGACCATAGTTAATAGGACCTGTGGTATACATAAAAACCTATATATTTGAACCATTTCTACTCACAATATTTGGTCCTATTTACTACGGCCCCCCGTGATAGTCACCAACCTGTCCGCGGCTGTCCAGGCCGTCCATGAGCGCCAAGAGAGTGGATACTACGGAGGCGTGAATCTGGTCCTGCTTCACGCTGCGCACTGGCGCCAGCCCGTCTATCTCGTCGAAGAAAATGATCGACGGCTGAATAAATCGTTGCGAGAGACGACAGAGGGTGCGTATACATGGAAGGGGTGCGCGGGTAGGGAAACGGGGGGGGGGGGGGGGGGGGTAAGGGGGGATAGAGGGGACCCTACGACCGTATGATGCACTTCAAAATATCATAATTAACAACACCATTATCATCAGCGCGTTCAGCACGCCAGAGGGTACGTACTGCTGTACTGCAGAAAGACCGACGCCCCCCGCCCCCTCCTCCCCGCTCCCGTCCATTTTTTGGGTTGGGCTGGCGTCGGTTGGCAACGACACTGTAAAACATGCCGCTCACTAATTGAGCGAGACAACCAGGGTACCGCTTCTTTTTTTTTTTTTGGCGGTCGGTCACAGCCGATTGTCGAGTTGGATGATTTGTGCGAGGTGAGCAACCTTTACTACGCGCAAGTGGGAATGATCGTATCACGTAGTGATCACGGTAAGGCACCCAAGAGGCAGCTACATACCGTGGTACTCCCATTGCTGTCTCTGGCAGTGGCTACACCGGAAATTAAATTAACTCATTGAAACTGTCATCCACATGCAGGTCCGCCTCACAAGAGGTTCTTAGTAGGATGTAGCTCACCCTTCATGCGACTCGCCGGACACCTCACGGCGCTTCGCGCTTGGTGCAAGCAATGTCTGCCCTGGTCGGTGAAAACCCGACATGCTTCGTCCCGGCATTGTAGGCATGCGAGGGTCTATGGTCATACGACTACGGCCATGCATGAGATCGAGTACATGTCTCCTATCGAGTGCATCCCCCCCCCCCCCCCGCTCCTGCCTGCACACCATTGAACCCCCCTTCTCACCCCAACCTCCCCCTTCTGGGATATCAAAACTGCGTTTCTTTCGCACCTTGGCACCAAAATCCTTGCAAACACCAGAGCAAACCCAGTGTAAAAAACAGGGCAAAGCCACTATTATAAATATGTGCTGTTGTTGGGAGGCGCGGCGAATTTCGGTGAAATTCGGCCACGACGATACACTGGACGGAAATGAAAAGCATCCTTACGCGTTGCTATAATATCACCCTGGTATATACGAGGACAAAAGTCACAGCAGAGGCAGCAGATGCATGCTTCGCATATACCAGTCTGGTCGGAAATATAAGCCTGATTTGAGAATAGCGAAAGTGGTACTTTAAGGACTATGAATCAGAGGTCATGCTTTCGAGCCCCAAGGAGCTCACCTGTTCACCTTTCGTTTTTCACAAAACAAAAAAAGTTCCATTTTGTTTTTTGTGTGTATTCACTCACAACATGAGTACACCTCGGACCAACATTTGTATTTCCACCGGTTGAAGGGCAATTCATTATTACAATGATCCCAAAGGCAGTTATTTACATGGGCAAAAGGACCTAAAAAACCATAGTAGAACCAAGTGTAAAAAAACTCGAATTTTAGCGCCTGTACGAGCTCCGTAAAAACACAAATATTCCTGACCGGGAAAATGGCGCAAAATTGCGCGAAATAGGGGGGGGACGATAACTGAACATCCCCGGGCCTACCAATGGATTCCTCGATAACATGGCCTCTCTGGATGGTGTTACGTACGATTGTAAAGGACTCGTAGGTTTGTGATGAACTCTATCGCTTAATTTGCAAATCAGGCTTATATTTCGGTTTTTCCAAATCAGGCTTATATTTTCGACCGGACTGGTATAGTCACTGCTGTCGTAGCATCCTCAGTGGGGGCTCAGTTTAGGATATTGAACCAAGATTGAGATCCATACGCACGATACATGCCGATAAACAAAACCACCGAAGAGATCAATTCTTCGGTATTACGGGGGACCATAGTAAGTACCAGGTAGGACCAAATTATGGGTAAAAATGGGTAAATATGGTAGGTTTTTGTGTACACCACAGGTCCTATTAACTATGGTCCCCCGTAATAGTAAGATGCGTCGAAACATTTCGTCCAGTATATGAAAATACCAGCACACCGGCAGTAAGGGGCGGAGGGTAAACAAAACGCACACGAACGGTTCTTCCATTGCCGCGCAGCGTGGTTTGTACCGAGTGGAGCAATTTCCGCAAAAGAGGGTGGACACTCTCCTCCATTCTCCATTTTCTTTGCCACGCCCGACGTTGTCCGGCAAACGCTAGAGACCAGCTTGGAGGTACTAATTCCAACAACCCGAGCGGTCCTTTTACAACGTGAATTCCGCACAGAGTGGTTGTTACAACACTACATACTGCTTGCTGGTCGTGGCGAAAAAAAAAACTAAACAGACGTACCTGGTGGCGGCGAGCCTGCTCGAACAGGAGTCGCAGCTGACGCTCCGCCTCCCCCACCCACTTCGACAGGCAGTCGGCGCCCTTGCGCATGAAGAACGAGATGCGGTGCCCGCTCTTGCTGCACGCGTTGGCCAGCGCTCGCGCCTGCCGAGTACGTACGACGCACCCAAAGCACGCACGGCAAAGCGCGTGAAGGCAAGCAGGCATCGATCGATATTTCTTGTGTTCATTTTCACAACCGCGGGTTAAGACTCTCCAAAAAACGATGAAGGGTGGAAGAAACGAAAGAGAAACGTGAAGAGAAGCACAAAAATAAGAAACAAGATAAGAAGACAAAAAACCAAACGAACACCAAACAGCCTAACGAAGAAGAGAAGAACAAGAAAAAAAGAGAACGTACAACAGTACGAGTATATCTGGTACACTGTAGTCGCAACACGAACACTAACCAAAGACAGTAACATCCGCATCACCAATATCAACAACACCAACATGAACGACAACACCAGCACCACGAAAACGCCATCACCAGCAAAATACGCCATCACCCCCCCCCCCCCCCGTCCATATGCAAGTCCGCCTCACAAGAGGTTCTTAGTAGGATGCAGCTCACCCTTCATGCGACTCGCCAGACACCTCACGGCGCTTCGCGCTTGGTGCAAGCAATGTCTGCCCTGGTCGGTGAAAACCCGACATGCTCCGTCCCGGCATTGTAGGGATGCGAGGGTCTATGGTCATACGACTACGGCCATGCATGAGATCGAGTACATCTCTCCTAGCGAGTACACCCCCCCCCCCCCCCCCCCTCCCCAAAACGCCACAATCAGTCCCACCATCGTCACCACCAACACCACCACTCCCATCCCCGCTACCAACAACACAACCACCAACACTAAACCCACCACCATCCCCACCACCACGACCAAAAAAATCACCACTTCCACCACTGCCGCGCACCCCCACACTCCCACCACCACCGCTAGCTAGCCCTATCACCACTAAAACCATCACTCCAACCACCACCACCACTACGACCATCAACCACCAAATCACGAAACTGGAAAAAAAAAAAATGCGCCGATCCTCGAACCGCACCGTGAGCGTCTTGCCCGTCCCCGGGGGCCCGTAGAAAAGAACGCCCTTCGGCGGCTGCGCCCCGAAGCCCTCGAACAACTCCGGGTATACGAGAGGCAGCATCACCATCTCCTTCAGCATCCGCACGTGTTTCTGCAGGGGGGGAGAGGGGAGTTGTTTGTAAGTCAAGGCGTTAAGCAGGGAGGGGACGGGGGACGGGGGTCGGGGAAAGGACGCGGCGGGGAAGAAAACTGAGGACCCGGTCTGGCTGGCTAAAATAGTGACTCGAATATACTCGGCGGCGGCGGTGGTGGCGGTGGTAACACATCACCACCCAAGCATGCCCGAACCATGCCCCCTCCCCCTTCTCCACAATCCCTACGATGCATATGTATTGAATGTTAGGTTGGTCATCCCAACCCCTCCCCCGCTCGCATATAATAACTTGCCCCCCCCTCGTCCCGTCCATCCCCGTCCCTTTCCCCCCTCCACACCCCACATCCACACGGTCGCACGCACCTTTCCACCGCCGATGGAATCGAAGGTGACGCTCGAGTCGATCTCCATCGGGCTAACGTCCGCCCTGAGAAGGTCTCTGGCGCTAGCCTTGTCTACGATGCTACCCTGCCCGTCGGCGCCGCCGCCGCCACCGCTACCGCCGCCGCCGTTGCTGGCTGCCCCCGGGTTGGGCCCGAAGGAGTTGATGGGCTGGATGGAGCCGAGCTCGCGCTCGTGGGCCTGTGTTGGGTGGTTGGGTTGAGTTGGGGTCGGGTCGAGTTGGGTAGGGCTGGGTTGGGTTGGGTTGGGTCGGGTTGTGTACGATGTTTCGCTGTGGGTAACAGTTGTGTTGTATCGCGCGAGCGCGCAAGAACAAACGCCAAGAACAAACGCAAGAACGCGTGAGTTGCTAAAATCAAGCCACACAGGGGGGGGGCAGTTGGCGCACCCTCGCACGAACCAAAAAAAACGAGAGAAGAAAATATACCGGGGAGACATTAAGGCAGGCCGAATCGTAATATCATCGAACCTTGCGCTGGTAGCGGTCGAACCCCCGGTCGTGGTCGGCAAAGCCAGCCCCACCCCCGTCCGAGCTCTCGCTGGAGGAATCAAAGTGGCTGCGACGGACGCCGCGACGGCGGTGCCTTCGCCCATCACCATCGCCACGACCGCCTCCGCTGCTGCCGCCGCCGCCACCGCCGGATCTCTTGCGCTTGCGCAACGGGACTCTACACGACACAAAAGGTCAGCGGTCAGGACAAGAGCGTGCATGCGTGTGGAGAAGGAGGCGGTACGCAGCGAGGGTGGCGGGGCGGGGTGCGGATGGAGTGGAGAGAGAGGGGGAGGGGGGGTCGATTGGAGGGAGGGAGGGAGGGAGGGAGGGAGGGGGGAGTGAGGTGAGCCTAGTTGTTGCTCGATGGGAAAAGGTGACCCTGCAAAAAACAATTATTATGACGTACACTGTCATTGTGAGTAGTAGCTCAACACTGAACACTCCGTCAGCCCAACTCTTAATGGCAACAGCAACAGCAGCAAAAGCAACAGACAACAACAACAACAACAACAACAACAACACCGACAACAACGAAGATGGGGCCGGCTCCCGCCTACACATCGCAATATCGGGCCGAGAAAAAAAAACGATAGCCGAAGCCGACGGAGTCGGACGGAGACACAAACGCCACGACCAGAGTCGGAGACGAAGGGAGCAAGAACGAAACACGTCGGAGAAGAGCAAGGTGTTGCGAGCGCCGCCGCCGAAAAAGGGGTTTCGAACGCAACGACGGGGGGACGGGGGACGGCCAACAGGGAGCCGGGGCGCGGGGGAGGGCAAGGAGTTGCCGCGGCTTTCTGCTCGCGGTTCCGCGCTTCCATTGCGTACTGCCGTAGTTACGGTAGACGCCGACAGTCGTTACGGTACCATCAACTACTGATAGTTGTACCCTTCGTACTCCAGTAGTCATTATAGCATCGTGTTTTGTCCTGCCGACGACGCCATTTATTGAGGTCTTAGCCCGTTGGGCTACCGGTAAAAGGTTAAACCAATCGCCTACGCCTTAATTTGAGCCTTATAACAACCGCACTTGCACTATTAACAAAACACATTTTCTTAGTCTAATTCCAAGTAAGATGCCCCCAAAACGGAAGCGCTGTCTCGAAGGGGTTGCCTGAGAAATGCTGAAAAATCCATCTCCCTCGGGCAGTGTTGAAAAACAGTACCAGGTACCAGGTATACTACTACGGGGGACCATATAAAATAAGACCTACGGTACACACAAAAACCTGTATATTTCGCTATTTTTACTAACAATATTCGGTCCTATTTACGGTGGTCCCCCGTAGTAGTAGCATAGTAGCAGACGAGTTTTCAAGCACACCGAAATCGACCCGCCGGCTTCGATACTATCGCCTCGCATCACCCCCCCCAAAAAAAAAGCGGGGAAGAAAACAGGAAAATAATAAAGAGACTACGGAGGCAAAAGACGGCGGGGGGGGGGGGGGGGGGGGTACTCATTTGTTGCTTGCCTTAGTATTTTGATCATTGACTACGCGTCCCTTTCGAGACGGGGGGGGGGGGGGGGGGGGGGGTGAAAGCAGCATTCCGGACTGCATACACGCACGCAGGAACGCCAACCCACAAGTTAAACCCGCAAAGGAAAATTGCCGGTGTTGCGCCCCACAATCAGCGAACAAAAAAAAAAACAGGAATCCTCTCGTACCTCTGCGAGCTCATGTCGTACGGGATCACCTTCCGCGTGTTCTGGACAACCAGAAAAAGCGCGGGGGGAGGGCAGAGAGGAGGGGGGGGACAAGAGATACACACTTAGGCAGGGGGCAGGGGGTTTCAAACAACCAATCAAAAGTGAACGAAGTAGGCGGGGGCGGGAAAGGGAGAGGGGCCAACGAACGCGGCCATTTTATCCAAGGAGACAAGGCAAGGCAAGTCAAGGCAAGGCAAGGCAAGCCGAGGCGAGGCAAGCCAAGACAAGGTAAGGCGACACAAGGCAAGCCAGGGAAAATCGGTGACACAAGCTTCGGCGCAGCAGCGGATTCGGAGTTGACCAAGCACCGGTACATATACGAGAGGCCCCTTGCCTGCCATCATTGCGTGTGTGCGGGCAGCACAACGCCGTCACGGAGTCGAACGGTTGCCCCCGCCTCCCGGTGGCGAGGAAAGGAGCAGGAGGAGGGGGAGAAGGGGGGCCAGGGGAAGGGAGTGACCCGTCCGCCATCCTCCATCTCGTGACCCTTGGCCTTACTCATAACCCCAACCCCACCAATTCGTTGCCCTCACCCTTGTTTAAGCCTTACTCACCCCTGCCCTTCTCCTCGCCCTTACCGACACGATTGCTATCGCACCCTTGACCCTACTCAAATCCCTACCAGTGCCCATACCGGCACCCTTGCCCTTCACCACTACCCTTACCCATACCCTACTCCCCTCGCCCCTACCCAGATATTTATCCTCACCAGTACCCTCGCCTTTACCCCTTGCTTGTACGTACATCCCTACCCGATTCCCTACCTTTGTTACCCTTCCCCATACCCTTGCCCATACTCTTACGCTTACCCTCACCCCGACCTATAGACCCGTTGTACGATAGAGGTAGCACGTTTCCGCTATCTTGTTTCTGAAAGACGGGGTTCCTTGAACCCAAATTGTAAGGATGTCAGTCGTGATTTCGAGAAAATACGTTTTGAAGACTTGGGGCATGGGATTGTTCGCCGCGATGCATTTTTATTTTTGCTGAAGGCAGTTTTGGGGTGAGGTATGGAGCTCCTCGCGTGAGGAGCGGCAGAAAATTTAGGGTGAACCTCTATTGTAGGACGCCTCTATATACCCTTGCCTTACCCGTACGATACCGTAACCTTCCCTTACACCCTCACTCTTGCCGGTACCTTTCCTACCCTTACCCCGAGCCCTTCTTTCACTCGTACCTTTACTCGTGCCCAGCCTTCAGGAGGAAGAGGAGGAGGAGCATTGAGGGGTATTGTGTTAGCGCTGACGTGTACTATACACCCTTACACATGCCCTTATATGTTACCGCTCACCCTTACCTTTGTCCTTACCCATACCCGTACCCCCGACTCGTACACCCTTACCCATACTCTTACCGTCATTCCTCTCACCCTTATCCCTACCCATACCCTTACCCTTGCCCTTACCCTGCGCGGAAGCCTCTCCTCGGCCGTAATGTTGAACACGTGACGCTTGGCAACCTCTCGCTTGCGGAGCTTGTACCGCCGCTGCTTCCGCTTCGAGGCAACCGCTCTCGCCCCCGTCGCTTCCTCCTCCTCCTCCTCCTCCTCCTCCTCCTCCTCCTCCTCCTCTTCCTCCTCCTCCTCCTCCACCTCCTCCTCCTCTCCTTCCTCCTCCTCGCTTCCGTCCTCGCTCCCCTCTTCCCTCTATATAGAGATGAACAAAACACAGAAAAATGGGAAAAACAAACAAAAGGGACCGGAAAAAAAAGTTAACATGAGCGGGTTTCGAATTCCGTAGGCTTGTCCTTCCGCGACATCGAAAACCTGTCAGCAATCGCGGGCATTCTTCCCCACGACCAAGGAACGCGGGGCGGGGGGGGGGGGGGGGGGCACAGGCTGGGATCGCTTTCGGACGGCGTCTCGTAGATTTCACATTCCACGCTTCATATTTCGTATTTCATTTCATGTTGTCAAATTTAAGCCCTAAAAAGAGCTTGCGAAAGCACGGGCAAGAAAGAGCCTGCGAAAGGGCGCCGAATCGCGAAAAGAAGAAATAACTTGCCAAAGAAATATGTTTATCCTACTACGCACACCCCGCGCCCTGCGCACCGCACGTAAACGACCCCCCTCCCCTCCCCCACCTTCTCGTACGTGAAGAACTCAGTCTGCTTCAGAGTGTTGCGATCTCTGAAGCCGTACTTCGACGTGGTGGCAGCGGCAGCAGCTGCGGCCGCCGCCGCGGCGGCCGCGGCCGAGCTGCCGCGCAGCCCCACACGCTTGCGGGTGCCGGCGGTGCCGGCCGCGGCAGCCGCCCTGCCGGCAGGGCGTCCGCTCCCACGCCCACCCGCCGAGCGCTTACGGCTCCAAGACCGGCTTGCCTCAGCTTCCTCCTCTTCCTCTTCCTCCTCTTCATCGTCTTCGCCCGAAGACGAGCAGTCGGTGCGGGCGGGCCAGCCTAGCCGTTGGTTCTATAGAGAAGGAGGAAGGGGGGGCGGGGGGGGGGGGGAGCACGGGTACTCATGTCATGGATGGCCGTATTAATAGTCGTGTGACCATAGACCCTCCCATCCCTTGCGCATCCCTAAATACAATGCCGGGACGGAGCACCTCGGGTTTTCATCTACCAGGCAGCTGACATTGCTTGCACCAAGCGCCAAGCGGCCGCGAGGTGTAGGACGATTCGCGAGAAAGGGCGAGCTGCATTGTAGTAAAAATCGCTTTGAGATACGGACTTTCTTGATTTGGATGACGGCAACCGATAACGGAATACAACAGCAGTGCTGCAACTACAGCAGCTACCCGCAGTCCCGCCCGGTGTCTACTTACAGCTGCCTGAAAGCTGTACCCAGGTAAAACACATACCATCATCGTATCATATTAACAGGCATAATGTATCCTATACTTATTTTAAGACATTTATATCCTCGTACCAAATATCAAAGCACCAGGTACCAGGTACCGTACACTGTACCAGGAACAGAGTAGAGGTATCACCCGACGAGTACCCGTCTTAAACGGGTACCCGCCATCTTGGGGAAACAAATACCCGGGTACTCGCGAGTATGAACGGCCATTTTGGGCGGGCACCCAGGTACTTTTAGGACTGCAGTCCGGTCTAGGGGACTAAACTTTGAATGGTTTGTCCCCAGAACGGGACTGCAGTCCTAAGTGGCTTATCCGCGGCTACCCGTCTCTAACACCCAAGTACCCGTCTAATAGCCGGGTACCCGAGTGTCCGGGCGTCACATACTCGGCGAGTATGAAGTGTTGCTCGTACCCGTGACAGGTATGAGCAAGCCGGGAAATACTCACAAGTACCCGGGTAATTGGCAAAAGGGTGAACAATTCTACAGAAAGGGTACATTTAACCCTTTTAGAACCGCAGTCTCGCTTTGGGGACAAACCACTCAAATTTCAAGTAGTTTGTCCCCAAAACGGGACTGCGGTTCTAAAGGGGTTAAGGCCCGCTAAAGATGTCGGTAAGAAATTGAGGCTCGGCCTTTCACGAAGAATGAGGAATTCGGCGTTAGAAAGGTAGCTCAAATTGGCCGACAAGAGAATGGAAAATACAGCCTAAGAAACAGCAGCGGTCGACGCCCACACGAGATAAGAAACGAAGTCCTATTGGGAAACGCAGAATAAAGTAAGAAACCCGGACTGCAGCCTTTCTTACAACTCCCGCAAGACACCCTGGAAATCAACCGGATGTATACGTATAATATCCAATCCCCTGCCGCCAAAATTCCCCCAGAAATAAGAAATGTCCCGTTTAAGAGATGGAACGGTTGAAAAAAGCCCATACAAATAAGAAACATCTGTTCCAGAAATGCCTACGAACTGTACAAAGAAGGCGTTGAGCCTCAACACCAAACTGACAATAGCGGGTCTTTAAAACCGCAGTCTCGTTTTGGGGGCAAACTACTTGAAATATGAGTGATTTGTCCCCATATACAACGGGACTGCGGTTCTAAAAGCCTGTACGAACACCTCCACAACACCAGCATATACTCATTTCCATATTGTATTTTACTTGCTTGGCCGCTTCCGTACGTACGCAAAACCAAAATACAAAATACCTGCAAAATACCAAAATACCAAGGTACCTGGTACAAACAAGGCAACGCTTTCGGTTGATTTATCTCCGTCTCTCTTTCTTCGTGTTCTCTTAATCTCCCATATCTCGCTGTTTTTCTCTCTCCCTCTCTCTCTCTACCCCATGCTGGTGCCGTGCTCGGAGGGCGTGCCCTCAGGCCACTTGCCGTCCACCCGCCCGCCACCCCACCTCCCCGACACCATTGCTCACCGCAGCGTCCAGGCCCAACAAGGCGTTGAGCTCAGCGTTCGCCCTGCTTGAGGCAACACCACCACCGGTCCTGCTTTTGTTGCTCCCGTCTTTCCTTGCAGTGCCTCCTTCCCCTCCTCCTCCTCCTCCTCCTCCTCCTCCTCCTCCTCCTCCTCGAGTGCTGCGCCGAGGGGGTGTATCGACGACCTCCTCCCCGGCCCCTCGCTGAGCCCTATCCTTGCGAACGGGAGAGCCCATCGCTGGCGGCGGCGGCGGCGGCAGCCTTTCCAGAGACGTTTGCGGTGACGTTCGCCGCCCAGACGACAGCCTCCGGGTGGAGACGGATGCGGCGGCGGTGGTGGCGGCGGCAGCCGAGCCTCGCGTGCCGTGGGTGGTGCTTCTGCTGCTTTCGCCGCCACTGCCGCCGGAGAGGTGCTCGAGAGAGGTCGTCGCCCGTGAAGACGACCGAGATGATCGATGCGCTCGAGGCGGGGAGGTGGGTTGTTGCTGAGCCGCTGCTGCTGCCGCTGATCCTGCTGCGTCGCCGCTCGGGGCGGAGTCGCTGTACTCGTCGGCGTCTCCTGGATGCTGCTGCTGCTGTGGTTGCTGCTTCTCAGCCGGTGCTTTCGATCTCGTGCCCACCATCGTTATTGGCTGGCGAACTGGCGGACTGCTGCTCTGCTGCTGATGAGTGTGGCACCTCTCTGAGAGGATGGCGTTTGAAAAACACGAAAAAGAGCAAAAAAGCACAAAATCACGATTTTAAAAAAGAGCCTATAGAGATTTCGCAGGCGGGAATGGAGAGGGACGGCCCAACACGTTGTTTATGACGAGAGCACGCAGCAACTCGAGTTGCCTGTGTTCTGCGTGTGCGTGCTAGCTGTCTTGTGGCTGGAGTGCGTCCTGCGCTCGTGCCAGCGTCTCTTCGCCAATGAGAGTTGTCCAGAGCATTGGTGCCGTGGCGGCGTCCGGCCTTTTTCGCTCTCCGTGGGCTTCTCCTCTCGCCCCTCACTTACGAGGCGCCGGTGCTGGACCAGGTGTTGGTGCTGGTATTGGCCGTGGTCAGCACTACCTTCACCACCACAATGTTCCTCGACGATCGCCTCCCCCACTCCTGCCAATACGACCTCACGGGCCCCAATCGCGAACGTGCTCAGCAACAACAAAATCAGCAACAACGACTGCAGCAACAACAACAACCGCCGGCCCTTTCCGCCCTAGCGCCCTAGCCGCCGCCGACGCCGACACCGACAACCCAAACGACGAAATCCACGACTCCGCGCCCGCGACGGCGACGACGATGACGACGACCCTCCTCGTCGGCTCCCAGCAGGACGCAGCGTCCCGGGCAATGGTGGGTGCCCTCTTGTCACGAGGCAACTGGGTGGAAACCACGCCCGGGGTCGAGCCCAACGGGGAACAAAACGGGAAAGCGTGGAATCACGCCCTCTCTCGGACGTCACTCTGGTCGGTCGAGGGCAGCCTGCTTGGCCTCGACGACGCGGACCTCCGCTGGGCTTCGGCGGGGCCCGTACATGAGCTAGAAGAGGAACAGACGAGAGATCAGCGTCAAGGGGGAGAAGGAGGAAGGCCTGGCCCGGGGCCGAAGCCAGGGAGGCCCGGGCGGCCGGGACGGGCGGGGCGAGACTTTCCGAGCGACGTCGTGTTCCTTAGCAAGCACGTGGCAAAGTCCGGGGTGCCGGCCTTGTGTGTCCACCCTATCGGGGTGCCGAATGTGAGAGCCTGAAAGAAGGAAGAGACAAGGAGCTAGCTGGGGGGAGGGGCGGGGGGGGGTGCTTGGCGTGCGCTCGTATGTGTGGGTATTTTGAGGAGGGGGGGGGGAGAGGGGGCCAGGAGGCGGGGGGCTCTTCCGTGCGCTCGACTGCGTGCAGGTGTTTTGCTAGCGGCAGACTCGATTCGACGAGGGAAAACAGGGGAAGGCTGATTCGATTGACGGTGCGCAGACGGATCGAGGCACGCCTTTGACTGGCTGGCCGCGCGTTGAGTGTTTGTGTATGTATGCCCATCCTTGGCACTCGTATTTTATTGACGCTTCCCCTCTGTTATATGCAACCTAAAGTAATACCCTGTCGAGCGCCCCATAGAAAACAACAACAACAACAACAACAACAACAACAACAACAACAACAACAACAACAAGGGCAAAGTTCTCGCGTATTAACTGGCGGTTGCCCGTCAACTGCAGCAAACAGCGGTCGGAGGCGGAAACAAGGCTCTCTCGTTTAGTGCCAGTACCTGCCAGTTAACTCTGCCACTTGTGTATGTGCGCGTGTTTGTTATATCAGCCATCGTCAACGAACGCCGCGGGAGGTAGGCCCGGCCAGTGCCCACCGCCTTCCCCGCGCCTGGCCGGCTGCCTGCGGGAGCTGGGCCGCGCGACGCGGGAGGCGGGGCTGGAGACCTCGTTCGACGTCACGCTGGAGGTGACGCACCACGGCCCATGGTTGGAGACCCCGGCAAGTGAGTGATATGTATACCTGGTACCTGGTATGTATATATTAGAAATCGCGCTTATTTCGCGAAATATCCAAAAACCATGCTTTCATTCCGAAACAGAGGGGGGCAGCATACGGAGTGCATGTTGGAACCTCTTGTGTCACTCCAAAATCGAAATCGAAATGTCACACAGCGTGCAGAACTCGAAGCAGTCTCGACGCAGTCCTCGAGCTCACAGCTGAGGTTATCATTTTTTTTGTTTTTGCCGAAAACATGCCACTCTGGACAGAAATGTGAGCACCGTTTGCTCTCAATACTAATATTTGTAATGCAACGGTCATTGCACTTCCGTCCACAGATTGGCAAGGTAGAGGATACACGTGCAACAGTAGTATAACCTGCTAAGAGAACGAGACCCGAGAAAAGCCAGAGGGTGATATTTATCGGCGAACTATTAAGTCCGGAAGCTGTTGTGTATAGAAGATATTAGGGGGGGAAATATTCTGTAGTAATCAGAACCGAATATGGTGTGTAAACGTAGGGGGATCGTAGAGTACCCTTTTGGGGGGGTCCATCGTGGGTTTCGGAGTGCCATGACCTCCCGTAACTGCGTAATACGCATCCTTTCCCTGACAATAAATCGATCAATCCAGCCATAGCAGCCCTGCTTCTTATAGTGCTCTAAATGCCCTGTACTGTACCATTTTGGCCGGGAATATAGCACACGTGTGGGCTGTGATGTGTATGTCAGACTGGGATTGTATTCCCGGTCAGAGTGGTATCGGACTTTGATCCTCCAACTGGCGAAGAAAAAAAAATAGGATATACATTTGCGGTGAGCACCATAAGGTCGGCAGAGTTCACCATTCACCACTTATTCGAGATTTGATCTGATTGGTCAAGGGTCACGGTTAGGGTAGGTTGGTCTGATTGGCTTAGGGTTAGGGCTACTGTAATTCAATTTCGTCCCGTTGCGTGTAGTCACCAAATAATTGTCGAATAAGTGATAAAATCCCCTCCGTATGGTGTGAAAGCGGTGCATGCTTGACCGTCAGTCCTCCCCGCCCATCAACCCTTATCCCCCCCAAAAAGAAACTATCGATTCTTCGTTGGAAGAAACTGCCTGGTGGGGGAAGTGGCTGAAGAACTCCGATGCCTGCGAGTCGTCGCCTATGCACGAAAGGCGGTTGTTGTGTGTATTCGCAGACACGCCAATTGTTTCTTCGCCCTCGGTCTTCTGCTGTGCTCTGCTCCATATACCATGATATGGCCCGCTCTGCTCTGCCCTCTGCCCTGCTCTGCTCTGTGGTCTGCTCTGCTCTGCCTCTGCTCTGTCTCTGTCTCTGCTCTGCTCTCTCTTACCCTGCTCTGCTCTGCCTTGCTCTGCTCTGCTCTATCTGCTCTTCTCTTGCTTTGTCTGCTCTCCTCTGCCCTACTCGGCTTCGACCCGCTCGCGTTGGTGAATCGTTCGCCGCGGAGCAGTGTTTGTCGAAATCGGCTCGAGCGAGGAGCACTGGGGGAGGGCCGACGCGGCGGAAGTTTGGGCGAACGTCCTAACAAGGTGAGAAGGTGAGGAGGGGAAGGGGGGGCGGGGGGGAGGGGGGATGAGGGTCCCACGAAGGGGTTGAGGACTGAGCAAACAGGCCATGCACGCCGATGGCGTTCGCTTCCGTTTTTTTTTTTTTTTTACCATCTTCCGCCCCCTCTGTTTGTTGTGATTGTTGCTGTTGTTGTGTTGTTGCTGCTGTCATCGTTGTTGCTGTTGTTGCTGTTGTTGTGGCGACTTGCATGCAACATGTATCGCGCCTTGGTATTGCAATTTTTCTCAAGCGTGTCCCTGAAGGAACATCAGTCAAAATGGAAAACCCACGCGCGGGGAGATGGCCCTCGCGCACCAGCATCACTCCCGTGCTCTTTTTTTGGGAGGGGATATTCACACACGAATACAAAGCGCGATCGATCGACCGATCAATCAAAGCTCGTAGGGTGGCGGCGAGATTTGCCGAAGCGCACGGGGAGGCCGATACTCACCAACACCTACGGCGCGACCAATAGCGGTTCTTGTCCCCCAAAAAAGTGTGGAAAAGTGTATCGGCTCCTGACCTCAACTTATAGAAACCACAGCGATTCTTGACCTAACGAAAAGTCATGGAGGGTGCAGCGACTGCTGGCTCCTGACCTATCCAAGCACGAAAAAGGTGCAGCATTCCCCGGCCTACCGTTGAGGAGGGTGCCACGCACGCGTTTCCCCCCCCACTACCCCGAAATGCGACACAGGATTCTCGGTCTGGACGGATCACCACCGTCACAGGACAACTGGTCGGACATGGACGACGAAGCCCGCGCCGATCGCGCCGCATTTGTTGGGATCGGGGGGGGACACTACGCCCCCAAATTCGGCGACCTAGCGCGGCGAGAAGACGGTGGTCGATACCTGGGCCACATGCTGGCGTCGTACGCCCTCGACTTCGGGGAGGGGGGGCGGTGGCGGGACGCGGTCACGGAGGCGGTTCGGAGCACCCGAGCGGCGTTTCCCGGGGCGGGGGGAGGGTTCGCCGGCGGGGTCGGGGCGTTGGTGGACAAGAAGGCGTTTCGCTCGCGAGAGCGCGCCGCGCTGTTGGAGCACCTGGGGACCCTCGAGGTGGAGCACAGGTTCAAGAGCTCGGAGTGCTGAGTGGTGGTTGATCGACGCCGACCCGACGCGGCACGGCGCGCCCGAGATCGATGGATGGCCGTGGGGGCCGTAGACCGACCTCGATCCGGCGCGCCCGAGATAAAAAAAAAGGTCGCATGGCGCGTATGGTGACCTCGACTCCGCGCCGGCTCAGCGCGGCGCACCCGATATCGAAGAAGGGCTGGAAGGCGCGTTCACCGACGCTAACCCGGCACGACGCACCCGAGATCGAAGTAGGGTCGTCTGGCCCGTAGACCGACCCCGATCCGGAACGGCACCGCGTGGCCCGAGATCGGAGAAGGCTCCCAAGGGCGGGAAGGGCCGTGGCATTTTTGTAGGGGCCGTCATGCGTTGTCCAGCGGCCTTTATTTCATATCGGGGCGTCGTTGTTCGGTGGTTTCTTGTACGGCGGCGTTTTTTGTTGAGACTGGTTCAGGGGTGATTCGGTTTTAACAGTCACTACTACTGTTCGGCAGTCTCTTGTGAAGCTGTCGTCGATACACGATGGGGCTACCTTTTTTTTTCTTGCCTTCGTGGATTATTCCGCCGATCCTGACAAGATAGGAGTTCTGGGTTCCGGGGTGCGGGATAGCCACGCGTTGCTTCGGGTGCTCGCTCGAGAAAAAGTTCGCTGTATCGGGGACTGCACCGTAACTACAGGTACCCATTTAGCTCAATATGAACATACCAGATACCTGGTAGGTGGCGTACAAAAACTGTCGAAAAATTGTATACCACGCTAAAACCTACACGCTCCATACTGGTGTATAGCACGCGCGATCGAAGCATTACACCAAAAGCTTGAAAAGAGACGAGTTTAGATGAAAAGAAGAAAAAAACACTCTCACAGTTTTTTTTTTTTTTTTCCAACCACAACACTAACCGTGACTTCTTATTGCCATTTTCCCAGGGTTGTTTGTTATTGTTCACGGGTCAGTCAAACCTCACGGGTCAGATGGGGTCGGGTCAGAGTGACCTGGCCCGACCCGTGATATTTTGATCACCTCCTGACCCTACCCGTGAGATTTCGAAGACCTCTTAAACCCGACCCGAGGGTCGGGTCCTATGACCCGTGAAGATTTTTTCTCCCTCTGGAGGCCCAAAGAGGCCCCGTAGCCATATGGCCAACGAGCTTGTCGGGGGGGGGGGTCATACAGCTGCAAGTGCAACGGTAGTACCCGACACGGACCTACGAGTCTTGTGCTTTCGAACAGCGAGCCTAGGCGTGTAGGAGAGACAGCAACCACAAAATGGCATGATAACATAATTGGCTGCGTGTTTCGAGCGTGAACCTACTACAGTAGTTGAGAGTCGCAGAGGTTACGCTTAGCAAAACCAAAAAACGCGTGGGCGTTGTAGGTACAGTGGTAGTGCTCGTATCTACTACTCGTACTACTACTCAAGAAAGCACAATATCAGCCGATCACCCGTTGACGTCAAATTCAACAAAATGGAAAATAAAAATACCGTACGTAACTTGTCACTTTTTTTCAGCCGCTAGGTTCGCAAGCAAGAAACGTTCATCCGACAGACACGGGAACAAATAGTGTAATACATACTGCTGCAGTACAGAAAACAACTAACACTAACAGGGAAACGTGGAAACAGGAATGCTGCCCCAGCCATGATGTCTAACTTTCGGGAAAGGATGCATTCCACACCAACTTCAGTCTAGCGGCTACCGACAATCGTTTTCACACGAAAATCTCAGGCTGCCTTTCTTACTGCTCTCTCGTTGCTAGATGTCCTGTACTACTGTAAGCAATTCTCGAGGGAAAACACTAACCAATCAACGCCGCGGAAAAGTCTGCCTGATTTGTGCCACACAGATTTCCAACCCCAACCAACCAACCCCCCCCCGCCCCCCCGAAAAAAAACACTACGCGGTTGGTGTACCAGGCGTTTGTAATGCCAACCAGCCGAACCCCCATAAAACACACGACACCATTGAAAACGCACAGCAAGCCCGCCGACGATGGCGGCGGCGGCGGCGGTGCAGTTAAGGAATCGCAGATAAAAATCAACGAAGAATCGCAGCCAACTCACTCAAGAATCACAGACAAACCGTGTAAGAATTCGCAGACAGATCGGATTGAGAATCGCAGACAGCTCAACTGAGAATCGTAATTATCTCTTGTCATCAAATCGAACTGAAAAAATAACCGCAGACAACAAATCCCACAACTAGTAGGAATCGCAGACAAATCCCACACCTAGGGCCCGCAGACGATACAACTATGAATAGGAATCACAGACAAGCAACTATCAATAGGGGGGGGGGGCAGGCGTACTTTTTCATAGCTCCATCGCAAAGCAAGAAAGAAACCCACGATCAGTCGGTTACTGCTATGTGAGACAAAGTTGACGTACCACGTCGACCGCAGCAGCGGCGACGGCGGCGGCTGCAGCTGATGCCTTCTTCCGTAACTAAATCCTGATACCAGCAGAAAGCAGCACAAGCCGTCCTGACCGATATCGCTCATCACTCGGCGTATGATATGCAAGCTTCACCGTTAGCTCGTCAATCGAAATCTCAAAGGGGGGGAGGGGTCACACAGAGAGTGGAAACCGTAAATACCGAGGCCCGCAGCCTGTCGACTAAAAAATACATTATCACGAACACATGCGCGGGTATGGATACGCCTATAGCCGGCGGCGCGTCGCTCGAACTACGAGCCCATTAGCGATGCTCCAACCATCCACCAGGGATGCTCAAACCCTTCCCTCCACCTCCCTCCCCCCCCCCCAAAAAAAAACGCGTTGCAAACCCCCAAACAAGAATATACCGCGGCAACGGCATCGAACGGGTATCAGCTAGTTAATACTTCGCGTTCAGCACCCGCGCGCGAGCAGGGTCATCGCTTCTGCGCCAATAGCGCCGTGTCCGCCTCCTCGTCCTCCTCCTCCCTCCCCCCTCCCCCGCCTCCGTCGCCGCCTCTGTCACCGCCGAACTGGTCCTCGGCGGCGGCGGCGCCGCCGCCGCCGCTCGCGGCTTGCGCCGAGCACACGGCCGCCATGGAGAGAAGGGCGCCACACATTCCCGTCGCAACGCTCCGAGACTCAGACAGGAACATGAGGAACACGAAGAGGGTTGTGGTGATTACCAGCTTGCTCACTGTCAGAATCAGGCCCCGCACCTGCCGAGAGAACAGAAAGGCACGGCAGCAAGCAAGTGGGCGAGCGAACGAAGCAAAGCAAAGCCAAGCAAAGCAAAGCAAAGCAATGCAAAGCAATACGTGGGATCAAGCAACGAGCCGTATCAAGCAACGTACGGGGTAACACAGCCTGGGAAATCAGGGCAAAAGAAGTTAAGAGAGCGAGCGAGAGCCGACAAATACCATGCAAGCAAGCAAAAGAAGACAAACAGGCACGTGAGTACGTTTTAACCCGTTTTAGGACTGCAGTCCCGTTTGGGGGACAAACTACGAACATGGAAGATGTGCGGTTCGTCCTCAAAACGGGGCTGCAGTCTTGAAAAGGGGCTAGCCCCTGTACAATGGCATACAACCTACGTTCTGGGGACAAAACTAGTTGGAAATAGTTCTGGGGGAAAAAAACGTGCTGCGGTTGAAGGTGTAGCAAGCGTCAACGTAAACAACCAAATAACTGAACAAACCAACAACCGAGCACCCAAAAACCGAACCAACCCATCAACCAACCAACCAACCAACCAATCAACTAACCAACCAACCAACCAACCAAACAGCCCACCTACGAACCAACCAAACCAACCAATCGCGCCAATCGCTAAAAAAAACTGATTTTACTGAAGAAAACAAAACTCACCTCCTGCGGAATGTACTTGCTCCTGATCACGCCCATTGCGTTCAGGTAAACCCCCACGCACACCTCGTACCCCAGTAGCGAGCACTGCAACCCGAGGTGCGGCAGCAGGCCCGTCGAGATCGCGAAGAAGCAGCAGGCGCCCCCCACGCTGGCCAGCAGGCACATCCGCTCCGCCGTCGCCGCCGCGGGGGCGAGGGACGTCGCGAGCTTGTACACAACGGACCCGATCATCACGCAGGCCTGTTCGCGTCGTAAGTTGAGAGAGGCCGACCGAGAGAGAGACAGGGGGGAGGGGTGACATGGGGGGACACGGGGGGGGGGGGTACTCATTACCATGCATGGCCGTAGTCATATGACCGCATCCCTACGAATGCCGGGACGGAGCACGTCGAGTTTTCGCCGACCAGGCAGACATTGCTTGCGCCAAGCGCGAAGCGAAACGTGAGGTGTTGGGCGAGTCGCATGAAGGGAGAACCGCTGTTGAGGCGGATGTTCTAGCATGTGGATGACAGCGTCAATGAGTTCATTTTTTTTCTGGTGTGACCACTTCCAGAGACAGCAATGAGTTTACCATGTAACTGCCTCGTGGGTGCCTTACCATCTACACACGGTGTGATACGATCATCGCCCTTGCGCGGAGTGAAAGTTCTCCTCGCTCAAGAATGATCTGACTCGACCGCCAGACGTGGTGACCGCAAAAAACAAACAAAAAAAGGTACCTTGGTTATCTAGCTCACGTAGTGAGAGGCGTGTTTTACAGCGTCGTCGCCAACCGACGCCAACCCAACCTATACACATATATATATATATATATTTGTTACATCACTTTTACTTTCCAGCCTAGCTCGTAGGAGGTTTTACCCTCGGCGATCTTCTGGACAAGCCGTGGTCACAGGTGACGTCGCTTCTCCCCCCCGGTACGTGCCTTTATTTTTTGTCGCGCATAGAGTTCACCATTCCCACTGCTCGTCGATTTTCATCGAATGTAGCTAACTCACGCTCTCGCGCTTTCCGCTAATCAATTTCTTCATGCAAGAAAAAGTCCCTGCGAGCATGTGCACTCGGTGAGACTTGAACCCACGAAATTGATCTTGATAGACACGCGGACAACCTACCAAGCCACCAGGGACGCCGGCTCTGTGAGTATATACCAGGTGCCAGATATATACTATAGGGGGGGGGCGAGAGGGCGAGAGAGAAAGAGCACGGTGTGGTCAGCAAGAGACAAAAAGAGAGACAGAGAGAGGGCACGTCCAACAACAGCCCAGACGAACGGGGGGGGGGGGAAGGGGGGGGGGGGGGGGGGGGTCGGACGCCGACTATCGGTCATCCGTTGAGCGACCCGACAACTAATATTATTCAGTGCTACTATTAATACTACTGTGAACAAGGGGTGGGGAGGCTCACCAGCTGCTGCGAGAAGACCATGCCCCAGGGAGGCTGCTGCTGCTGCTGCTGCACCCCCCCCATCTCCTGCGACGCCACGGCGGGCAGGGTCAGCAGCGGGGTCCACAGCAGCGCGAACGCGAAGGTCGCCGCCTCGAAGCACCCCTGCGCCACCGCCACGAGGGCCACCTTACCCCCGCCGGGCGCCCCCAACGCGTACAGCGCGCGAGACCACATGCGCCCGACGTCGGCGCAGGCCGGGCACGGCTTGTGCGAGTCCCTCCGCCAGGACAGCAGCAGCAGGCCGTTCACCCCCACCATGAGGAGGGAGACCTTGAAGGGCCCCAGGGGGCCCCCCGCTAGCGCGAACGCCGCGGTTACCGGGGGGCCGACGGCCAAGGCCAGGAAGCTCATGGCCATCGAGAGCCGGTTGAACGTGTGCGTGAACCAGTCGAGAGGGAAGCCCTGACCGACGTGCTGGGAGGGTTGAGTGGTATGTATGGCGGAGGCGGAGGGGAGGCGGGGGAGGGGGGGACGTAAATCACAGGCAAGAGCGACGGCGAGCAGCGGAACGCCATCTACATATACCAGGTACATATTTAGAAAGAGCCGAATTTCCCGGGCCGGATTGTTCTACGACTCCCGTACGATTCCTCGGTCACGTATGCAAAATCGCGGTCAACAGATCGGAATCGAGGTCCGCAGGTCGGAATCGCGTTTCGTAGGTCGGAATCGTGGTCCGCAATCCGAACAAATCGAAATCGGCGCAGCCGCGTTTCTGGCCAGTTTCTGGCCCGTTTTGATTCCGGGCTGCGGTCAGGGGTTAACGTTCGGCTAGGGTTGCGGGTGAGGGTGCGGTAGCGGATGGATGCGGATGCCGTTGGGGGGGCAGCGGTCAACCCGGCGGCAGCGGTCGTTTTCGGGCAGCGGTAGTCGGACGTCAGTTTGGACGAGTGGGTACCGCTACGAAGCGCGTGTTTGCCTACAACGTTTTTGTCTTGTAAGACGCAACAAAACGGCACCTATATTCACACTCATCTGGTGCACGTGTGCGTAACATACCAGGTACGGTAATATGATACTGCTGTACAGACAAGATGCGCCCACGCGAGACGAACACAAGGCGCACCGAAGGCAGTCAGGCAATGAGGATGTCTCGACCTTAGCAGACGGCAGTCGCCGGCAAGAACGAGCCGCGATTGTGGCTACGGCGTCCTCCCTCCCTCCCTTCCTCCCTCGCTCCTTCCGTCCCTCCCCCCCTCATCCTGTTCCTCTTTCCCCTTTCCCCCCTGCCTTCCTCCCTCCCCCCCCCCCCCCCCCCGATTTTACATAGGTTGGGTTGGCGTCGGTTGGCTTCGACACTGTAAAATATGCCGCTCACTACGTGAGCTAGACAACCAGGGTACCGTTTATTTATTTATTTTTCGGCGGTCGCCCACAGCTGGTTGACGAGTTAGATCATTTGTGCGAGGTAAAGAACCTTCACTCCGCACAAGTGCGAATGATCGTATCATGTAGTGTTCAAGGTAAGGCACCCAAGAGGCAGCTACATACCGTGGTACTCCCATTGCTGTCTCTGGAAGTGGCTACACCAGAAATTAAATGAACTCATTGAAGCTGTCATCCATATGCAAGTCCGCCTCACAAGCGGTTCTTAGTAGGATGCAGCTCACCCTTCATGCGACTCGCCGGACACCTCACGGTGCTTCGCGCTTGGTGCAAGCAATGTCTGCCTGGTCGGTGAAAACCCGTCATGCTCCGTCCCGGCATTGTAGGGATGGGAGGGTCTATGGTCATACGACTACGGCCATGCATGAGATCGAGTACATCTTTCCTATCGAGTACACCACCCCCCCCTCCCTCTCTCTCCCCCCCCCCTCCCTCCCTCCTTCGGCTTCTTCCCTCTCTCCATCCATCCCTCCCTCTCCTCCTCCCTCCATCCCTCCCTCCCTCACTCCCTTCCTCCCTCCCACCTCCCTTCTCACCTGCTCGACCATCCAAGCCTCGAAGGAGGAGTGTAGGAGCGACGCAGCGAAGCCAGCGAGCACCCTGCTCGTCACCAAGCCACCAAACGCGGGGTGGACCAGGAGCATCGCAGACCCAGCCTGGAGAGCGAGGCAGGCCGCGCATCGCAGCTTGTGGGGCACGAAGCCCCCCACGACCTCGAGCAGCACCGACAGGGACAGCTGAGAGGCCACCCCGGCGAGATACATTCTCACTACGAAACCCTCCGGGTGGTATTCGCGGAGGAGGACGAAGAGGTAGGCCGCCTGGAACCACTCCGTCAGCAGCGCGAGAAGGTACACCTCTTTTTTTCAGCAACATGCACAGACAGCAGAAGGTACAAACAGACAACGTATGCGGGGGGAAAACGGTGTGCGCACCGGTTGGCGTGAGGCATTCGTGTAGACACAAACACACTTGCTGTACGGAGAATGGTAGGAGCAGCGGCTGGCGTAAGATGCGGTGCGAGTGCACGTGCGACAGAGAACTTCGGTCCGTAGGCGGCCATCGTTGGTGGTGTTGGTGGTGTTGGTGGTGTTGGTGGTGGTGGTGGTGTTGGTGGTGATGGTGATGGTGGAGAAACGGCGGAGAAATGGTCGGTGATTTAACTTGTTACCTGGTACCTGATAGTTTTACAGAGGCGGATTTGTGTCTGTCTGTCTGTCTGTCTTAGCTGGCTTGGCTGGCCAAAAACTGACTGCCTATTGGCGTGCTCAGGGCGGCGACCTTCAGTGTACCTGAAATGCTGGTTATACGCATTAATACGTACGTACGTACGTACGTACGTACGTACGACGTACGATACCAGGTACACGCATTGCGTACGGTATCATTCTTGCTGTGGCCGTTTCGGGGAAGCGTGGGATCCCTCGATTTTGGTGGATCAGGTCATCAGATTGGCGTGGGATCATGGTGTCCAGTGGACCCCGCCAGCGGCTACAATATCGGTAGTACACCCAGGGTCAGTTTTGGAGGGCTTCCGGTTGGGGCCATGTCTTGGTGGGGTCAGGGTGGGTGCAAATTAATATATCAGCGTAGCCGGTGTGCAAGCATACGTGGAGCGGCAGGGACCAGGTACTGGAACATATGTACGACCGTAACGATGGAATATGTTCACACATCCGACGGCCCAGAAGCCCCATTTCATTATCCCGATCATTCGGGGCACAAAACACATTCCTGACTTATATTGTTAGTTTTTTTCTGATTCAAGAGAACAAAGCTGTGGGATCGATATACGTTTTTTCCCAACTTTTTTCCTTCAAAACCTCATCGTATTTACAAGGTTGGGTGTGATACAACTTCGATCACGCTGTTCCAAAATTTATCAACAAAACAAAAACCGTTTATTTTCCGGGTGGCATATATCTGTACGACAAACACGGCTCTCGAGCGCAAGCTGGTATCTCTTACATAGTATGATAGATAAGGCTCTTGCGCAACATCTCGTACCATACCGGCAATTACAGGATCAATCCTACAACATTTACCGCACTAATTCGTCATCTCTCCGATGTGGCCTTTGCGAAAAGACCGCCCGCAGAGAGGGCGAGCTACAGTACGTCGAAAAGCGCGAGGAACACCGTTTACGTACAGTACGCTATATAGTACCAGGTACTCTGCTGTACCAGAAGGCTATATCGCCTCTTTTAGGACCGCAGTCTCGTTTGGGAGACAAATTACTTAGCCCTTGAGTGGCTTGTCCCCAAAATGGGATTGCGGTTCTAGAACAACTGCTGGGGTGTGTGAAGCTCACCAAGCAGCAGTTGCGAATACTTACGACATGTCTTGCGTCTTTCATCGAAGACCCGCCCGAGAAAACTCGAAAATGTGATGCATGACACCCTCTGGCACCTACCAGATGACCTGGTATACACGGGGGGTAAAGTTTGCTTCTTCTATATATATGGTTCCTGGTATGTACCATCTACTATAGTGCTTTTTCTTTATTCATTTTCTCTTTTTTCTTCGCATGCATCATCTTCGCTCTTCTTTTCTCTCTCCCTCCTATTAATAGTCGTAACCCAGATCCGGGGTCATATAGCAGGCTCTCCCCCCCCCCCCCCCCCCTTCGCGCTGGGTGCAAGCAGTGTCTGCGCTGGGTGCAAGCAATGCCTGTCTGGTCGGTGAAAACCCGACATGCTCCGTCCCGGCATTGCAGGGATGCGAGGGTCTATGGTCATACGACTACGGCCATGCATGAGATCGAGTGCATCTCTCCTATCGAGTACACCCCCCCCCCCCCCCCCTCCCCCCTCCCCACTCGTACGATTCGTGTGTTCATTTTGATCGCGAGAAGACTTGAGCCCTCTCTTCCCTCGTCGACTCCATGTTCATATTATTATTATCAATAATAATAATAATCATAATAATAATAATAATAATAATAATAATAATAATAATAATAATAATAATAATAATAATAATAATAATAATAATACTGATATTAGTAGTAGCAGTAGTAGTAGTAGTAGTAGTATACTTCGGACTTCTTGACATATTTTACCGTTTACTGTCTGTAGTAAGATGTACCAACTGCCCTGGATGACAAAACCTCCTGCGACGAAATTCCGATCTGATGACGTACCTCGACAAGGGGAAGGGAGGGAGAGTGCAAACGCCGAGCGATGCCGTCTATCTACTCGTACAGTATACCAGGTATATACACCATGACGGAGAGTGTGCCTCGACGTCTCGACGATGGTCTGCTTCCCAGAGCCACCGTTTTTCGTTGGGTGTGCCTGCCCCCCCCCCCCCCCCCCCCTCCCCCCCTTTGGTTTGGACCAACATCGACTCGGAAATTCATATCAGGGGGGTGTGTTATTTTATCACCCGGTGTGATACGGTATACATGGGTGATAATATACTGCTCGTAGGTATTGGGAATTAACTGACCCCTTTGGGACCCCCAAATATTAGAGCGACCAACACAACGACAAATCTCGGTGTTATGTACATACGGGTAGGCTCAGGCTGCCTGCTGCGCCCGTGTCGTACGGCTGACCCCCGTGCATTGATTGTACTCGTTCGTACATGACTGGGGACACGCAAAGTTCTGCGCGGAGTAGGTTTTGCAATCTGAGAGCTACTGTAGGGATCTGTAGGGGTGTTTTGACTTCAAAGTTGCGTAGCGCGGTCTAAACTTCGGAATCGTCGTCCGCAATTGAGAAATTTCCTGGTTCGACGCAAACGCGGCGCAGCCGCGTTTGTTTATGGCCAGTTTTGGCTCGTTTTGGCTGCGGTTTGGGGTCAGCGTTAGGGTTAGGGTTAGGGTTAGAGTCAGGGGTTGGGTTGGGTCTTCGCCCGTACCTTGATCCCAAGAGGAACCGAAATACCTGAACAGCCTACCAACTTGAGGGTTAGCCCTTTTAGGACCGTTGTCCCGTGTTGGGGACAAGCTACTTGGAATTTGAATGATTCGCCCCCAAAACCGGGACTGCGGTTCGAAAAGCATCTTGGTACTTGGGTACCGACGCATCATAACCCTTTTGCCGTTTTGGCCGACCGTTTTCTGGGGACAAGGCACTTGGAATTTCCAAGTAAACGCTTTGTCCCCAAAACGGGGCTGCAGTCCTAAAAAGGATTAATGGTACTGTAATGTCGTGTATAGCTCCGCCCCGCCGTTGCACCTGTTGGGGCTCTTCCTGCGCAGTGTCGCTACCATCCCGACTGCTGCACGAGTAACTCGAACTTACTATTAATACTTACCGTAAGGGTAAAGCTTTACCGGTACCCTTTTCCCCCCACTACTGCTGGATGTACTCCCGCCTCCGCCCCCCCCCCCCCCCCCCCCCCCCCCTCCCGCTGTACGTACCACAACCACCTCCACCTACCCCCCTTCACCCCCACCGCAACTACTTCCACGAAAATACCCCCCCCCCCCCCCCCCGCCCCCCCAACGCGGGCCACAAATGCCCCGGCGTTTGGTCAGGTGTGGCACGTGGAAAATATGATTCAAGGAGGGAGGGTTCTACAGCAGCAGTACCAGGTAAAATATACACCTCGTATACCTGGTACCTGGTATGTACGAATACCATTTGATTACAGGTACAGAGCGGTAGTGCATATGCCCCCGTCGATCTTATCTCCAAAGTAAGTTTTTGACGCAGCAGTACTGCTGCCTGTGCGGTCGCCAATCGGACTGCAGCGATTATCATGCTATTATAGAAACAACGTAACGACTTCCATCTGCCTGCCCGTATGTTTCGGGGCTGCCGGGAAGATAGGGAGGGATTGCTCTCTACGATACCTGGCACCTGTTGCTACCGGTACTGCTGTGCCTGGTGCTGTACAGCGTTACCTCTGCTAGAGAGAAAGACATTATCGTGCCCGCAGCGGTTGAAACAGCGTTTGTTTGCATCGCAGTCCCAGGTCCCAGCATCACAGACATGTTCGTACGTATCACGCACCCCATACCGATATATCACGATAGATACGCAAAAAATGCTCTCGAACAGCGGCAGGAATGCAAGAACATACCGTGATTGCTAGCAGAACAGACACCGCACTCACTCATGAACGTTGCTTGGAACTTCTTGAAGTCTTGGGTGACCACGATTTCTCCGCCGGCATTGCGCTCATCGAGCTTCTGCTGGTACCGCACGCGAATCGTCAACACTCCCAGAGCCAGTCCGAGACCGAACAGAGCGAGGGTATAGCCGCCTGCAAAGGGCTCTTGGCCAGCTTCCATGATGGATTTCACCCCCCTCCAATGGAAGCAAAGCTAAGTGTGGAGGCGAAACAGTGTTTTCGCTGCCACGGCACCAGGCTATACCACGCACTGGCTGTTCGCTACGCTCAACAAGGGGCTGGTAGCTTCCGGAATGAATTTCCTGAGTCTGGTGTTCCACATAAGTTCGAAGCGTTTTTGAAACTGTAAAAACCCCGCGCACGTTTTCGGGATTTTTTGGCAACCGACAACGTCGACGTACGTACACCGTACACTGTACACGAGTGCACGAGGTCCACGCTCGTGCGAAGTTTCTTGGGTCATGGTCGACGTGGTGTAGCGTACCCAGACTACGGTATAATAGTCATGAGGGGCTTTAGTTGTGCGGGTGTAAGGAAGGGTGATGTTTGGTCCGAGTGAATATTGTACTCGCATGTCGTGCCCAAATATATATATGGATGCAAAGATTTCATCAGCAGGTCAGAATATGGCCATCAACGATCTCGGCCTTCTGAGTTCACCGGCGCCTGCTTGCGACCCCACCATACCCAACGATGAGTACGCAGTGGCGAGAAGCGAGCGCGCACTTCCCACTGCGCTGGCGGCGAACGGCATCCCCCGCATCGTTGTTCTGGACGAAAACGCGGTGTATGACCACTACATGCGCAGACTGAACAGGGTGTGGATGAAAAGAATCAAGGTATGATTTTTGCACTCCAGCTATTGTACTCCTAAGCGGGTGAATACATCGTGCGTTGGTCTCTTGTCGGTTGCATCTAGGCTAAAGGGCTGTGCGCGGGCTGATGTGGTATGTGATGTACTCGTGCACTCTTGATGCCGTACTTACACCACCACGGGGGATTTTATCAATTCCAAAATCTCAGGGTTGTTCTTTAGGGGTGAATCTCATCTCTACCAGTATCTTTTTTCGGACGTGTAAATTCCGCCGCTATTTATAACGCTGCGTTTGGACCTTCGGCTGGTTCGTGGGTGCGTCAGCTTGATGTTTCACCCACAGCAGCTTGTGATTTTCTTCAGCCGCCCGCGCTTTCTCAACGGTGGTCTACACCTCGACTTTGAGGCGCTGCCGTGGTCGAAATTGGTGGAAACTTGGGGAAATGAGACAGAAATCACCCCCCAACCGATTGCACTTTCACTTGTGGACAGCCACAGCTTCTCACAAGCAACCACAGCCCGTGAAATCGAGGGAAGCTCCTTGTGGGGTGTGTGAAGGCTTCAGGTGCACCAGGCAGCAGTCGTAGGAAGTCAGAAACAACTCACGAAGTGTTTGCGTGAAGTCGAAGTTGCGAGCCAGTGCTGCACAAAAAAGTCGCAAAATTTCACGCGCAGGAGCCACTTGTAGTGCGATCGTATGATACGTCACCGATGAAAAAACGGCTTTCGCCAAACGTTTGCTGGTCTCCTGGTGGATCGGTGGAAGTACGTGTTAATACTACTGCAGTAAGCTAACGTACCCGAAAAAGGTGCGGACAGGAAAACTACGTTCCCATTACGTAGAGGTGGTGAGTTGTTGGGCCCAAAACAAGGCAAAAAAAAGAGCTAAAAAACTACCGTATGGGCTCTTGATAAATTTGTAACCATTTTTCTGGTATTGGGATGTACGGATTTTGTTTGTCAATGCGTTAGTCTATTTACACTAAAAAAATGCATATATACATTTTGGCGAAACGCCTACACGCGCCTACTCGACAGCATAATCCAGAGGGATCCTGCATAGCCTTGACACGTGCTGTGACCAACGCGTTCAGACACCAATTTAACACCCGCTACTCGTACATGTCTGCGGGTGTCAGGCCAGCCGAGGGAAAGCAAGGATCAGTTCGAATCATCAGAATAGTTCTCCTCCTTTTTGTAAGATGAACGCGAGGCCGACAAGCGTGCCGTTCTTCATCAGAGAGACGGATCCCGCCGTACTTCAGCATCCACGGCGTTCTTCCGGTAGCAGCGCCGGCCCCGACTATTTTCAGGTAGGAAAGGAACGAGAAGAGGCCAGGCTAAACTTTTCTTCCGGAGTACGCGTTGTTCTTTTGTTGGAGTATCTCGCCCCGTGCTGGAGTCTTCGCTACCTGGGACGCCGGTGAAATCGACATAGCAGCCCGCTACCCTGTCGGGTAGGGAGTGTTCTGGGCTCTACGTTCCCGATAGGCTTTTCTCCATGGACCCGTCCCGATCACGTGAAATATGTATGTATACACATGCTCGACAAGTATAGCAAAGCAAACGTGCAATCGACACCATAAAAAAAAAACGCCCGTCCGTAACCTAACGCTGGCTGCCCTCAATCAAGGTAGCAGGACGAGATTGTACTCGAGCTCGGGTTAGACCAAAATCCGCACCAGTTCTTGAAGGCCGACCGTCGCCGGCATGGGCTGAGGTGCGGGATCGAAACCGCGCCGCAGCCGGCCCAGGCCCCACGTCATCTATAGGCCGCCATAATGTTGTCGGTGTTGGTCAGAGCAAATACGCTTTTTCCAGAGGTGAGAAGAATGCTGTGGCGATTCTCGCTTCGCTTCGCAAGAGCCTTCGCACGCCCGACAGGCAAATATTTTGAGCAGCAGTACGAACCTAGTGTTACGTATTCTCGGAACGAGCGTTGATTTTTAGGTAGCTCTCACTAGAGCGTGTAAACATCAGGTCCTTTTTAGGCAGAGAGGTCGTCACAAAGTAGAACGTTGTCGAAGGTGTTTATTTAGTTTTGCCTTGTTTTTTCCCATCGAACGATCACTTGTTCCAAATATCACTCTTTCACTCTGTCGTCTGATCGAAGCGAAACATCCCTGAAGAATAAGGCTTGCCAACGGGTTTTGCTAATCCCACCATTTGACTCTGGTTTTCTCTGCGTACGGCGCGCGTCGCACGTTTTTCGTATATCGTGTTAACGTAGCTCGACCAGACAGCGCGCCAACAAACCTCCACCGACGCCCTCAGCGCGACGCGACTCTGTCCTCCTTCGAGCACTACAAACAGAAACACGGCCCGTCGACCAGACTCGCGCCGCGAGTAGCTCGTCTCGAGCGGGAAACGCATGGACTACTAACGGACTGTCGCAAGTCCGCACGCACGAGGAGCGACACCATCCATAACTTCTCCGAAAAACGCCGCCACGGACGAAACCCTAAGGAGCCGCTTCCCTCCGGCCGGGGACATTGTAGGAAAATGTCCGACCGAGTCGATGCAGCAATTTCCGAGTCGGGTACGTCCTCGGCATACCTATCGCTAGAACAATTTGACGTCAGGATATAATCTATTTTTATACTGCAGACGGCCTTGGGATCCGCCTTGTTGTGCTCAATGGCGATGTCGTTGTTGATTTCAGGTATTTTTGCGAGAGCTTGTTAGTGGCGACCCGTCACTACACCAGATGCTAAAACTTCTGTTCACTCACGCGGAGTTGGATTTTTAGATTTACACGACCGTTTCAATCGACTTGACCGTCAATTATTCCGCACACTTCTCCCGGTCTTTACACATGAGGAAAAGCTGCTTGAAGGACCGTCTTTCGTTGGTGCCCCACAGCCGTATGAGGGACAACGGCCACACCGAAGCAGCGTGTTGGCACGACAGTTTTGTGGCTGATGCACTCACTTCGTTTTTTCGTGAAGACTACGACCCCACGACGACCGGCTGTATTCTATGAGCTTTGAGTTGATACCTCGAGAAGCCCAACCACTGCACCCGTTCCTCGCCCTATGTTTGTGTCCTCTGCTTCCCAGACGAGAAGATCGAGAATTTGGGACGAGGCGCGGTGGTTCGCCTGATTGGGAATCTCGGTATGGGCCGTTACGCACACAGGTTCCGTGCATTCGCGGTCACGGGCTCAGACTTGGTTTCGTGCACCGAAGAAGACCTCGTTCAGATAGGGGTGATCTTCAGGTGCGATGGGCGTGGCTATTGCCACCGTCGTTGTCGACAGACGGCGTCTCACCTTGGTCGAGGAGAGGCTAACAATAGCTCTTGACAACGTGCGCTGTCCCTCCTCGCTAGTCGAGGTGCCAGCTCGAATGAGGCATGGTACCCACGAATTTCTACAGCCTGTTTCATTCGACAGCACAGTTTCTTGTTCAAGCTACGCATCTCGTCAGTGAGGTACCAAGTTGCTCTCAATGTGTGTGTGTATGCGCCCGCCAATCACGATGATAAACCAGCGCCAAGGACGTTTGTTTCTCGATGTTTTTAGACTTTCTCAACGTTCTACAACAACCTTCACAAGTCGCCTTTTACCCGTTCGACGTCCCCGCACACAGGCCTCATCGGATACGCTTGATGAGAGAAATAGCACAACGTAAACTGAGGAGCAAGAGCAGGAGCAGCAGTGGGGGTGCCGGGGGGCACGAAAAGAGTGAAACGCTAGAAATAGAAAATCAGGTGGCATGCAACCTGAGGCCAACCTCGGCAACAGACCGCCAGGAGGTCTTTTCCCGCCAACCAATGCCTTCGCCACCAGAGCACAACACGCCGCAGGTTTCCCCCGGCTGCGCCAAACTCGTTGTGGACTCACCGCCAGCTCCGAAAGCGACATGTCCCGCTGACGGTCGTGCAGACTCGTCCTCGACGAGCACGGCTTGCACCGCGTACTCCAACACCACCCCGCAGAGGCAGCTGTCAGCCCCGCCCGCTGAGGTGCAGCCGTCGACAGAAGCTGCGACGGGCCGCCCGCTTCGCACGTCTGCCAAGGAGACAAGTGAGGGAGGGGGTGAAGGGTCGAGCACAACGGACGTTGAAGGATCGGAGCCTTTGAGATCTGGAAGAAAGAGGAGTTTCGAACAGGAAGCCAAGGAAGACGCAGCTTGTTCTTGGGAAGGACAGGACGCCACAAAAGACAGCTGTGAGCCGCCGGATGATGCCCCCGGTGGCGCCACCAATGTTGCGCATCTTGCCGTCGCATCGGATGCTTCCAATGAAAGGCGAATCAAGACGCCGAGGCTAAAGAACAAGCTCGAGGGCTCTGACGTACGCGCTGACAGTGTGAAAGCCGGGCTCGGCGGCCGTGAGTCTTTTCTGAGAGTGAGAGTGTGCGACCAGCCGCAGCAAGCGGGGATGATGGCGGGTAAAGGTGAGATAGGTCGTTGAGCTGTTCCCTCGGCCAGCCTGCAGAAGCCGAGCGCTTGAGCTATGGTCGAACCCCCATGCTTTTCCACTTCGAAGAGTTCACGCGGCAGTCAGAACGATGTTCGTCTTTCTTTTGACATGGTACACCACAACATGCTTGCCTGTATATGCCTCGCTTTTCCGCCTTGTATAATCTATCAGCACTGGAGGTAAGCTGGAGCAATGCCGTGCTTTCATTCAACGTCACGGAGAGGGCTCTTGTCACAGGAAACATCCACGTCGAGCTGTGCGGCGGGGGAATTGGCGCACAAGACCTAATAGCGAGCGGCGCCATCCCCGGCGACATTACCCTCCAGCTCATGAGCCGGTTGCGCGCCCAAAACCTCGAAAAAAAGGAGTGTTTCGCAGAGGAACGTGATGGTCCTATCGCTTTTACTCGTGCGGAATCTGCAGCTATCGGGGCCAAGGTAGCCGTTGGTGTTCGCTTGTTCGCTACAGCTGACGGTGGAGACGTCGGCGTGTGTACCCTTAACCTGATCATCAGTCCAGATCAGGATGATCATGTTGATGATTCAGCAAGGAAGGCAATAGAGGACGCCGATCGACAGGAATTTCCTTCCGAAACAAGGCGGCAGACAGAGATGGGAACATCGGCGCCATCGTCGGCGACACCAGTGACGACGGTATCGTCCGTGATACCGAGTACGGAGGAGACGGCGAATGCGGCGGAGGCTGAGGCGACGGTGGCGGCCCCCAACGAAGAGCAGACGAAGCGCCACATGATGCTTTTAGAAAAGGCTGGCAGGCATATCGAGACCATTGAAGAGGTGCAGTTTCCACGTACTCACAACGGATGTGGTCTGCACCAAAAATCTAGTTCTTATCCTCAAGGTGTATCACATGCACATAAGAAGACGCCTTGTTTTGGTAGGGATTGGTAGGTCACCCGACAGCTCAGTGCTGGTTGGCCACACACCACACCGTTCTTGCTGCTACGCATGACCAGAATTATTGCGCCGGAGCCTCGGAGCCAGGGAAAAAGTCTATCTGTCAATCGTCTTCGGTAGAGCCGAATGTTCACCGGACACAGCTGTGCCACTAGTACACGGATTCAATTAGTGAATTATCACAGTTTTCGCCTTTGGAGCCCGCAGTCGCGTTTTCGCCAGATTTCTACTTTGGTCATGTCGGCTGACACTGCCCGCACATTGATCTTCATTTTGTTTTCACCACGCGATCGACTTGCGCAGGCGTGCCAACTCGTTCGGCGTCAACACAAATTACTTGGGATACCAGAAGTACACAAATTCGGTCCTTGGATTCCGACGCTGGCCGAGAAAACACCCCATTCGGCTGCAGGGGACGCCCGCCGCAAGGGGGCGGGAGCTAAAACGCTGTCCCGATACCGACACCCAAGTACTGCCGATGAGCGCGACGCCGTGGTTGTTCTGCAGTCTCAGTGTCGTCGACGAGCGGCCCGCAAGGTTGCGAAGAGGAGAGCGAAAGAGCGAAGGGCCGAAAGCAAGGCTTCTCAGGACCGACAACGCGAGTTGTTCCTCAAGCAGCAGCGGAGGGATGATGCTGCCGTTACGCTCCAAAGTAGCGCCCGCCGTCGAATCTCGGTCAAGGTCGCACGAAGGCGGCGGGATGGGCGGGAGGAAGAGCGCTCTTCCGAATCCAGCCGAGACGCCGCCAACGCCATCGCCATCGCCGCCGCCGCCGACTCTGTTCCAGGGTTCACAAACAACCTGCTGCACGATAGCAGTCGGCTGGAACACCGTGCCGTGACGAAAGTGCAGAGGATCACGCCGGTTGGCGAAGCGAACGCTCGAGTGGCGCAGCTTGAGGAAAATAAACCCGAGGCCAGGAGTGCGTCAGTGCAGAAGCCGACAACCGAAGTAGGCAGTAGTGGCCAGAGCGAGTGGTGGGACAGCGATAGCCCCGAGGCTATTCAGCTTCAAACCAGTGCAAGAGCGTACGCCGCCACCAAGGCGGTCGACTACCTCCGACGGGCGACGGAGACGGAGTCGCTCCGACAAGAACGCCTTGTGGCAGAAAAAATAGACACCGCGCGGATATGCGAAGCAAACGCTCAGGTGACGCAGCGTGGGGCAAACGCACTCGAAGCCAATAACTCCCCAACGCAGAAGCCGACAATCGAAGCAGGCAGTAGTGGCCAGACCGAGTGGTGGGACAGCGATAGCCCCGAGGCGGTCAAGCTTCAAACCAGTGCAAGAGCTTACGCCGCCACCAAGGCGGTCGACTACCTCCGACGGGCGATGGAGACGGAGTCGCTCCGACAAGCGAGTATTGCGGCAGAAATAATAGACACCCCGCGGATATGCGAAGCGAACGCTCAGGTGACGCAGCGTGGGGCAAATGTACTCGAAGCCAATAATTCCCCAACGCAGAAGCCGACGATCGAAGCAGGCAGTAGTGGCCAGACCGAGTGGTGGGACAGCGATAGCCCCGAGGCGGTCAAGCTTCAAACCAGTGCAAGAGCTTACGCCGCCACCAAGGCGGTCGACTACCTCCGACGGGCGATGGAGACGGAGTCGCTCCGACAAGAACGCCTTGTGGCAGAAATAATAGACACCGCGCGGGTGTGCGAAGCGAACGCTCAGGTGACGCAGCGTGGGGCAAATGTACTCGAAGCCAATAATTCCCCAGTGCAGAAGTCGACAATCGAAGCAGGCAGTAGTGGCCAGAGCGAGTGGTGGGACAGCGATAGCCCCGAGGCGGTCAAGCTTCAAACCAGTGCAAGAGCTTACGCCGCCACCAAGGCGGTCGACTACCTCCGACGGGCGACGGAGACGGAGTCGCTCCGACAAGCGAGTATTGTGGTAGGAAAAGTAGATGCCGAGATCAAGGGAAAGCTCAAGAAAGCGGAAATGTTGGCTGAGCAACACCGCAATGCGCCGGGCATCCAGGGCGTGGTGAAGAGCAAGCAAGCCAACGAGCAGGCCGGTATTGTACGGCAAAAGTTCGATGCAGACAACCTACGTGCCCGGCAGTCGGAGATGGAGCTGGAACAACAAATGATAGCCCAGCGAGAGGCCGCGGAGCGCATTCAACGTCTGGCAAGACGCCAACGCGCTGTTAAGCGAGTTGGCACCTTGAGGAAGCAAAAGGAAATCGATGCTCAGCATGTTCTGGCGGTGGAATCGGCGAAACAAACGGCGAGACGTGAAGACGCTGCCACGTGCGTCCAACGGGCAGGCAGGAGCAGACAAGCTCGGCTGCGAGTCGCAGCCGCAAGGCGGGAAAGAGACACCGAGATCAAACGCAGACAAACAGAGACGAAGCTGGAAGAAGAGCGACACCATGCTGCTGTAAGCATTCAGCGCGTGACGCGAAGCAAGCAAGCCAGTGACCGCGCCGCTGTGTTACGACAAAAGCGTGGCGCAGACAACCTACGCGCCCGGCAGTTGGAGATGGAACTGGAACAACAAACGATAGCCCGGCGAGAGGCTGCGGAGCGCATTCAACGTTTGGCAAGACGCCATCGCGCTGTTGAGCGGGTCGCCACTTTGAGGAAGCAAAAGGAAATCGACACTCAGCGCGATCTGGCTGTGGAGTTGGCGAAACAAACGGCGAAGCGGGAAGACGCTGCCGCGTGCCTCCAACGGGCAGGCAGGAGCAGACAAGCTCGGCTACGAACCACCGCCGCAAGGCGGGAAAGAGACATCGAGATCACACGCAGGAAAAAGAAGGCGGAGCTGGAAGCAGAACGACACCACGCTGCGTTGGGCATCCAATGCGTGGCGAGAAGCAAGCAAGCCAGTGACCGCGCCGCTGTGTTACGGCAAAAGCGAGAAGCAAACAACCAACGCACCCGGCAGTTGGAACTGGAACTAGAACTGATAGCCCAGCAAGAGGCCGCGGAGCGTATTCAGTGTCTGGCAAGAAGCCATCGCGCTGTTGAGCGAGTAGCCACTTTGAGGAAGCAAAGGGAAGTAGACACTCAGCGCGATCTGGCGGTGACGTCGGCCAAGCAACGGGAAGCCTCAGCCGCATGCGTCCAACGGGCATGCAGGAGCAGACAAGCTCGGCTACGAGTCACCGCTGCAAGGCGGGAAAGAGACATCGAGATCACACGCAGGAAAAATGAGGCGGACACGGAAGGAAGACGATACCGCGCTGCGTTGGGCATTCAGCGTGTGGTGAGAAGCAAGCAAGCCAGCAACCACGTGGCTATGTTAAGGCAAAAACGTGACTCAGACAACCGACGCATCCGGCAGTTGGAACTGGAACAGGAAGCCAAGCGAGAGGCCGCGGAGCGCATTCAGCGTCTGGCAAGGTGCCATCGCGCTGTTGAGCGAGTCGCCACTTTGAGGCAGAAAAGAGATTTCGACACTCGGCGCGACCTGGCGGTGGAATTGGCGAAACAGACGGCGACACAGGGAGACGCTGCCGCATGCATCCAACGGTTGGTCAGGAGCAGGCAAGCTCGGCTACGAGTAACAGCCGTAAGGCAGGCAGTACATATGGAGACCAAACGGATGCTAAAGGAGGCGGAGGTGGAAACAGCGCGACACCATGCTGCGCTGGGCATCCAGCGCGTGGCGAGAAGCAAGCAAGCTTATGACTGCGCCGCTGCGTTACGGCGAAAGCGTGACGCAGACAATTTACACACCCGGCAGTTGGAGCTGGAACTGACAGCCCAGCAAGTAGCTGCGGAGCGCATTCAGCGCCTGGCTAGAAGCCATCGTGCTGTTGAGCGGGTCGCCACTTTGAGGCGGCAAAGGGAAATCGATGTTCAGTTCGACCTGGCGGCGGAGTCGGCGAAGCAAACCGCGATACGTGAAGACGCTGCCGCATGCATCCAACGGTTGGCCAGGAGCAGGCAAGCTCGGATACGAACCACCGCCTTGAGGAAGCAGATGGAGACCGACACTCAGAGCGGGACCGAGGAAATGGAGGGGGGGCGTGCAATGGCTGCCCAGGAGAAAGAAGCTGCGCGCATCCAGGGTTCAGTGAGGAGCCACCAGACCGTGAAACGGGTCTTAAGAGATCAGGGAGAGGTTGATGTTCAGCACAGTAGTCTGGAGCTGGTAAGCCCTAGTCAGACCAGTGAACGCGTAGTCGACTTGAAACAAGAGCTAGGCACCGAAGCAAAGCACGGGGTGGAGGTGGAAACGGAGGTGGGGGTACGCGAGGAAGGCCTACAGCGGGGGCGCGGCTTGCAGGAAGAGGCGGCAGCCGAGCAGGAGCCCGAGTCGATGTCCTCGATGTTTGCCAGGATGATGGAGACTGCCAGGAAAAGCTCGGTCGCCAACGTCGGGGTAGCAATCGCCGGCCCTGAAACCGAAGCTGCCCTCTCGCCGTCCCCACAGCAGCACACCGGCCAAGCGGCTTCACCGGAAGGCAATACTCCGTCAGAGGCTAGCACTTCTTCGTCGAAATCTGACTGTACGGTTGATGACGACGAGGACGGAGATAATCAAAAAGGAGAGAGGGGAGGCGCTGAAATCAGGCAGGTGGCGAGGGCGCCTGGTTCAAGCGGTGCTTTCCACAATAATACTTCGGCGGAGGCCAGGGTAGATGGGAACGGGCGGGTAGAACATGACGCGCAAATCGAACGAGTGCAGAGGTTGAGCTCGTCAGAGTCGGGAGGATGGAGGGGGGGGTCTTCGGGTCCAAATTCTGAGAGGGAGGAATCAGAACTGTCGGGCACATCTGACGACTCCGAAGACGAGCGAGAGGTGCAGGGTACATCACCTGTGTCCGGTGCAGACAACGATGACCGAACGCGGCGAGAACGATACGCTCCAAGCGATATCGACGACCGAAGTGGCGTGGATCGAGTTGATAGCGTGGGTGCCCTTGCATCAAGCAGGGAGGACGTTTCTCCCACTGCCCCCGCTGGTGGAGTCAACGACGAAGTGGTGAAGTTCGTGGAGATTGGAAACCTCTCGGATCAGTCCCTAGAAACAGCTGACAGTTCCTCGTTGGCCTCGGTGGTAGTCGTCGGCCCCGAAGGGGATATCCCCACAGGCGACAACGAAGCTCACTCGCGAAATGGAAGACTTGCCGACTCCGCTGCTCTCAGCCTCACCCCGGTGGGCGACAACACGGCAGATTGGAAGCCCCAACTAGATGAGACGAACCCGCATGGTGAGAAGGAGGAATATGTATCCCCCCGCAGTACTATGGACACACCAGTATCTGACGCAAAGCACCATGATGATCATGGTAGCGAGAAAATTCTGGCCAAACACGATGTCATGGAAGACTGGGAATCCCACCTCGATGGAGAAACCGGACAAGTTTATTATTACCACGAAAAAAGTGGACGCACCTCCTGGGACAACCCGCGAGGTGGCACTCGCGAGGTCGAACAAACGCCAACGACGCAGACGGCGGACGCGGGGGCAGCGATGGACACGGAAGATGATGTTCAAGGGATCTCCTCGGTGGAAGCGGCAGTCAAAGGTCCCGCCCTTGTTGCAGCAGGAGCGGATACAGAAACCCAGTCGCTTAAAGCCGAGTGGGTGGCGGGCGTCAACGGTGAACAACGGCAAGCTACCCTAAAAACTCAAGATGAGCCCGACGCCGGGGACATATATCACGCAGAAGAGACGGGCGAGACGAGGAAAGAAGTAGTGGAAGCTGCGGTCACGCCGGAAAGCGATGAGACCGAAACAGCGGCGGACATCGACTCGTTCTTGCCGAGCGAGGGGAACGATGGAAGGCATGGAAACGACGAGGGGAAGGTGCAGCGTTCCCCTGCCGCAGCCGCCGACTGGGGGGTCGAGGCCGGCAAGGAAGAAGTCAAGTGGGAAGAGATTATCGATCCCGATTCCGGACACAAGTACTTCTACAACCCGATGACGCGACAGAGTACTTGGGAGTTGCCGGAGGGGGTGCTTGCGACGGCGGCGGCTAATGCCGCAGCGACAGTGGCAGCAGCAGAGGCAGCAGCAGCGACGGCGGCAGCGGTCGGGGGGGTATGAGTCGCGCCACGACTACGGACGTCAACGACGAATATCACTATTGTTTAACGCGGGAGGCTCTTTCCTGCTAGTTATTGTAAAGGTACGGACCACTCGGTCCATCCTCCGGGGCTACGACCATCGTGGTTATGGGATGTGCTTTATGACGGTGGGATCTTCCCAGCAGATTTTTTTCATGACGGCAAAACATCAGCCGAAGTTTCCAAGACACTGGTTCACATTTCGGCAACATTTCATGCCAGACCCACAGCAGCCCATCCAGTATACTCAAGCAGTTTTGGCAAGACATACATTTCCTCACGTTACCATCGAGCGAAAAAGCTCCCGGCCCCGTCCTTTTTGCAAGCGACAGATAAACCCAGACTGCTCCCAAGTGGGGCACGGAGAAAAGAGCTTTCAAGGCCGTCACGTGCGACGCGTACGTCGAGTCGAAAAGCGCAAACGTCTCGGGCTACACCCTCTTCTAGATGTGACTTGCCTCCGGAAAACAGTGAACGCGGAGCTGTCGAGAGGGTTGCTGCACTTTCTTGAAGGGTCGCCCTTCATCGTGATGCCGGTTTGTTGTTGAAGCGCGATTGAAGCATCGTAAGGCCGAGAGAAAAAAAGCCAAGCGAGTCAAGCGCCGTGTGGTGAGTCAGCAGCCGCGACACGAAGCCGGGTATCTATCGACTACTACTTCCGGCGAACTCATAGCCCACGAATTTGTAATATTCTGGCACCTCAGAAGCTGCCAAGTCGGGGAGAGAAAAATGCGCAGTCGGGGAGAGATCAAGCACCGCGTCCGATCGAAGTGTTGCGCGACACCACACACAACAAGGATACACTCAACACCCGGTAACAAGAACAACGAACAGTGCACAGCAACCCGACAGAGGTCAGGGGCTGAGAGAGCCCTTGCACCTACTGTACCTCCACATTTGATGGAGTGAAGGCGCTTGCTGCTCACGCTTTCCCCTAGATAGAAATCACAAAAAATACCGAAAATCTCCTCCATTTTTCCGAGTTTTCACTCGTGCCGAGATATCGTTCTCTGTTAGGCTTTTCTTACTCTTGCCGAGGTGCCCCTTTCCGGGCACCGCCTTCCCTGATACACGCTTGATTCTGGCCCATTTCTAAATGGTTGATGGCATACCATCGCGACACGTGCGGGCATCCACACAGAGCAGCAGCACGCCATTGGCGGCATATGCATCCGGTGCCGGCCCTCGCGGCACGCCGGACGGGACGGAACGGGACAGGGGAGGGGTAGGCGAGCATGAAACCAAACCCTTGCCCTCCCGAAAAACACAAGCAAGCGCTCGTACGCTTGCCACGTGCTCCGCGCGTCCAAGCGTTCACCGGCTGACTGTTGTTGTTGTTGTTGTTGTTGTTGCTACCCCCGTGCCTATGCACAACTCTCGCGGTCTAGTCTGCTACGTTTACCGCGCCCACGAAGCAGCCCACGGCACAGGCGAAAAACACTCCGGGACCGAACAACCGCCTCGCCGTGCCGTATCGTTTCGTCATCAAAGATGCACGTAAAAAACAAAACGCAACACGCCGCCTGCTGTGCATGCGTGGGGGCACCAAAAAAAAAAGAATGCGGCCTTATTTTTCCTCCCCTTCACCCATGACGCGGTGCAGGATACATCGATTCCTACCCTATTGCAACAAAAAAAACAAAAACAAGAACATGATTCGACTCTGATAATCCCACTTTGTGCTGTCCACCAAACGTGAAGCTGTAACGGGGTTGTTAGCCCCCTTTTTAAGAAGTGCCTGCACCCACGTTTTAGGGGACAAAATACTTGGAAATAGAGTGGGATACTTTCGGCAGTGGTGGCGAAAGGGTCAAGAAAATGCGCGCAGAATGTACCCACCCGTCCCGTGAAGACTTTCCACCCACGGGGTTATACACGCGAAGACACGAGACAGCAGTAGTCGGTGGCACCAATTGTACGCAACCGGTATATATAAGCACCGCCGAAAATCGCTATCACCGTAGTCGCCGCTTTCGTTTCTTTTTTTGTTCTCGCGCACGCAGAATGCAAAGGGTGAAATTAAAAAAAATACTAATAACCCCGAGCAAAAAGGCTACTTGAGAGTGACCTTTTGTTTGTTGCCTACATACACTACAGGAAAACCCCTATCGTGCTGTCGTACCTGTTCTTGAATGTTATCGTGAAACCCGAAACCGACTCTGTTCGACTTTCGTCACAACCACAACCACCACCACCACCACCACCTGGAACAACCTACTACAGTATATATACAGGACTCCTTTGGAAGGTTTCGTAGAGAAGCCAAGCCGTGCCTCTTGCACTATTCCAAAAGAGGTGTCGTATGTACTTCGTACACGCCGAGCCCCCCCCCCCCCCCCTCCCCCGCGGCCTGCTTTGCAGTCCCGGCGCCGCAGCGTGCACACCACCCCTGACTTGTTCCGCGAAACCTCTCTCGACGTCGCTTTTTTTTATCGCGCTCTCGAAGGACACTCCATCGTACGTTACGCGTATCACACCGCAGCGGACGGCGCCGTTCGACTCCCTGTTTCTTGCAGCTACCGATATCACCACCGCTGTGCCGTTCGCCGGCAGCTGGTTGCTCAGAATTGACCGAACGGGTTCACATCTCCCTTGAGAAGCTGTTCCACAGGCCCTTCGTGCGTCACCATTTCCTGGGCCAGCATTCCTGCTCGAACGCGCGCGCAGCGCAAGTGCAAGCGGACGGTCCACAAACAAGGCGGGGTCGGTGAAAAAGGGATTTTGAAGAACAACAACAAAAACACACCCAGAAAGACTGGCGTGTGTTATCCTCAAAACTTCCAACCGCCGTTTCGCGGCAGCAGCAAAGTACGGCGGCTCAACGCACGCAAACCAGCGGTCCGCACTCAATAGCCAAATATTTTTCGAACCGTGTGACCTTTTTGAACCGAACACAAGTGTACTCGTTTCCCGCGCTGCCCGCCACGCCGCACTCTGCCGACCGCCAGCCAGCCACAGCAGGGTCGCTCTTGAAACAGCGTTAGCACCGGGCGTGCGAACACACACCGCGTCGGACTCAGAAGGCGACCGCGAAGAGAGGCATGCATAAACCGAGCCGCCTATACCGCACCGAAAAAATATATTTACGGGGGACCATAGTAAATAGGACCTACGGTACACACAAACACCTACCTGGTATATATTTACCCATCTTTACTATTAATAACATCATTTGGTTCTATTTACTATGCCCCCCCTTAATACGAGGTATTATATCTTGTACCAGGTAGCATAGAATATACCGGAGAAACGAGGGAATTTGGCAGGAATTCGGTATGTAGCCCACGTGCGGTTTTCCAGTAATATGCGAGAAGCAAAACATGGAAATCTGCCCGAAACACTACTTTAGATCCTGAACCTTAGACCTAACCCTAACCCCGACCCCGCCCTGATCTATGCGAGCTTTTGTCCCGAAAACATTGGGAGTTTCTTGCATCCTTGAAAACTTGATCGACCACTTGGAAACTCACGTAAAACATATTCCACGATTTTCCGTTACTTTTACTCTAGATAGTAATTCAGAGATACTGCTGCGCGAGAACCGGACCGGTGTGTGAACAGGGCCACGCGCGCAAGCAAGAGGGATACCCGTGCCACTCAAGGCCTCGTAATAGTGTAGGCCATGCCTATTGTTATTTGCGTACTACTGTCTGTAGATCTCCTGCACTACTGGGTGCGCAGATCTGCCTATTACTACGTGCGTGGGTCTGCCTGGTACTACAAGCGTAAACCTGCCCATCACTGATTGCGTAGCTCTGCCGGCTGAAACAATCAAGCCGCAACAGGCCCACCCAGAGCCAGAAGTTAAGGTCTGCAGATCTGCCCAATGGACATTTGGTCATCAGTGCTGTTCGCACCTGCTCCTCTCTCGGGGGGTCAGATCGGGTCAACGTGCCCATGAGCCAGTGGTAACAGCAGCCTGCTCTGCTGTTGCAACGGGAGCTATGCTATGGGTTAACTTGACACACGACACGAAATGTGGACGTGGAAGTGTGGTGAGCTTAAGCTTTATTTTTACCAACCCGCCGGAGCATTTAAAAAAAAAAAGAAAAGGGAAAAGTACTGTTCTTGTGGACGAATATGGGCAGGGTTAGCAACAGCAGTCACCGAAAACGTGAGCAAAGTAAGCGGCAAGGTGTCTCGTCTCGATTCCGTCGCTGTCGGCTCACCGGTAATTCCAAGTGATGCAAGCCTCCCGTGCTTGAGCTCCTGGAGTTGCCTCCTCCTCCACAGCTGCCGATACAACAGGCGCGTGCGCACAACAAACAAGCACCAGAAACACGTTTTCCAAGAACTCCCTGGGTCGCGAAAACATGTCGGCGTTACCGCGGACGCCCCCGAGCGTGCTCGGGGACCTTTCCGGAGATCATTCCTGTTCGGCACACGACTGGGAGAAGCGCCTTTAACACGGTATCCACGATCATGCTCAACACCTTTTTTTCAGTGCGTGCTGGTTGAAAAAGGCATTCCTGGATCCGCTGATACGTCCGAGCATGCAGCCGAGAACGGGGTACGACATCGACATCTTGACACACGCGAACAACACGGAAATGAAGGAATGAAGCAATACACGGACACGGCACATGCTACGGCTGCTTGCGCCAGCACCCGATGCCAGAAAAAACATAACCCCCAGGGTTGAACCAACCCACTCGTGCACAAACCTCGAGCATGATCGACCACTGCTGTACTACTGCTGTGACGTATCGCATCGCGTGTGAAACGCAGACCTGTGCACAGCCAACGAGGCTGTGCACCAATCCCGAGGACAAAATACCTGCGGATCTCGCGGACGCGCAGTCTGCCAAAACTCGCCCAGCCTCCCGGGCTCAGCGTCGTAGCCCCCGTAGTCCTCCCTCCCCACGGTAAGCTCTATGACTCCCATGATGGCGATGATCGCTAGCAGTATCGAAGGTCGCTCTTTCCATACCTGCGCGAAGAAACCCCCCCGACCCCCCCCCCCAACGCGAAACGAACCCCGAGGCGCGTAAAAAACGAGAGCAAAGCAACGACGACGACAGCAACCATTAATTCGTCCGCATATTGAGCGTGATGCCGGTCTCCTGCCCTTCGGAAGTGGGGTTAGACGGGGGGGGGTGTGCTCGTTATCATGCATGGGCGTAGTCGTATGACCATAAGGCGGGGGGGGGGGGGGGGGGGGGGGGTACTCATGATCATGCATGGCCGTGGTCGTTTGGCCATAGACCCTCGAATCCCTACAATGCCGGGGCGGAGCGCGTCTGGTATTCACCGACCAGGCAGGCATTGAGGGGGGGGTGGGGCGTACTCATTTGTTGCTTGCCTTAGGTATTTGACCGTTGACAACGCATCCCTTTCTAGACGGATCAACGTTCCTTCCCCTAATAGAAACACCTCCAACAGTTGGGGCGCTCACTACGTTGTTTCCACATGTATAAACTTGTTGCTATTATTATTCCCTTCCTGTTTGGCCGGCTGTGGCCAACATCTATCTCCTAGGGGGGGGGGGGTTGACGGAAGCAGTTGCGTTTGCACGGTCACTACAAGCGACCATGCTCGAGCTCCTTCTCCAATAGACTATCCATTCGCAGCAGAGACTATAGACTACTGATGTTCAGTAGACTCTTGATGTTCAGTAGCCTATCGATATTCAGTAGACTATTGGAGTTCATCGTCTCCTGAAAAAAAAAAGCAGTTCATCGTGTCACCCCCGCTATTATATTACGGGGGGGGGGCTATATTAAATAGAACCTACGGTACACACAAAAACCTACATGTTTCGCTATTTTTATTACCACTATTTGGTCCTATATACTCATAGGTCCCCCGTAATAGTATACCAGGTACTGCTGTCGCATCTCATTACAACAAACGCCCTATATATGTTTCACGACCACCCCACCACCACCACCACCACCACCACCACCGTGGCTGCACGCGGAAAACGTCAACGCAGCCAGTACATCTATCCAGCGAGCATAAAATAGACGTGCCTGCAGCAGCGCTCCGAGGGGCCGCGTGTTGGAGAAGGCGTGTCTTTCCGGGTCCGGCAGGTGAACGAACGATTGCACCAGCACCCCCACGGTCGCCAGCATGCACACCCTCCCATGCTTCAGCTCCGCCACGCGCCGCCGGTACAGCGAAGTCTTTGTAGAGACGCGGCATTCAAATTGCGAAACGGGGGTAGGGGTGGATCGGGGGCGTATTCGTGTCATCCATGGCCGTGGTCGTACCAAGTACGACCGTAGATCCTCGCATCCCTAAAATGCTGGGACGGAGGGACATGTCGGGTTTTCACCGACCAGGCAGGCATTGCTTGCACGGAGGAGGTGACGGGGGATGGGGGAAATGAAGGATGAACGAGGAAGGCGGAGGAGGGAGGGGGAGGGGGGGGGAGCCGGGAAGGTGAACGGGGGAGGTGGGAAGAGGTAGGGGAGGGGGGGGGGGGGGGTCGCAGATGGTCCCAACAACGGTAGGGTCCGGGGTAGAAAAAAAGCAGCTCCAGGGACAGGGTAGCTCCGGTACGCATTACTCTACGATCGTAGCAGGTACTGACACCAGGTTAGTGAGAATTTGACACCAACTGGCAGTGCCGTTGCGATCGTTCAGTTCGCACAAAGGAGGGGGGAGTAGGTTTAGCAATCTGGGAGAAGGGATCTTTAGGGATTTTTTTACTTGAAAAATGCGTACCGTGGTCTGCACTTCGGAATCGTCGTCCGATACTGCGAAATTTCCTGCTTCGATGCAAACGCGGGGCAGCCGCGTTAATGGCGAGTTTTGGCCCGTTTTGGCTGCGGTTTGGGGTCAGGGTTAGGGTTAGAGTCAGGGGTTGGGTTGGGTCTTCGCCCGTGCCTTGATCCCAACGGGAACCAAAATACCTGAACAGCCTACCAACCTAAAGATCCCTTCTCCCAGATGGTTAAAGGTCCTCGGAGGGGGGGTGCGTGCGGTCGTTTTTTATTTTTCAGCGGCCGATTCTTCCAGAACGGGAAGGCTTTTAAGGTCGCCATGCCAATACCGAACGACACCGTTGTTTTCGGAAATATCTGACCAGGTATTAAACAGTCGAGAGCCCTTCCGAAAATATAAGGATCGGTTTTTAAGGACCCCCTTCAGCCCGTTGTCGATAGAAAAAAAAAGAGCGATGAAAAACGATCGCACCCGTCCCTGTGCGAGCTCAAAGCTCTCTACAGCAGTAGTACCAGGTGCGGTATGGTAAGTCGCAGTGCTGCTGCTGTTGTACGTACTCGCTGGGAATGTTGAGAGGCTGGCAATGAATGGCAAAAGCAAGCAAAGCATGTCAGGAGACATTGCCAAGCGAGGCAAAACGTGCGCCGTCAAGGGTGCAGGGCCGAGTGTTTCACACTAAAACCTAGTTGAAGTAATTTGGTGCCAAGTCAGGGTATGTCAAGGCAAAAGTCGCTGTCTTTTAATATTAATAGTCAAGGGGTGAACATGAAAATTCTGTCTTCTGATATACTCCGGTACTCCGGAGTACCGGAGTACCAGGTACCAGTACCAGTACCACCTGGCACTGGTACATTCTTTGAAAGCAAAGACACAGCAGTAGGGCGTACTTTCCTAGAGAGAGGCAGGACGGTGGGAGTGTGCCAGCCGTAAAGAACAAAAAGGGCGTCACGGTATCATACGCCGAGGGGGGTGGGGGGGGCATGGGACCGTGCCCTCGGGGGGGGGGGGGGCGCGTGTCCCGCTACGAAATGGCATGCGGCATGCTGCACCTGGTCTAATAGTTGTATTCATAGTTGCTGTTGTCGATGACACACAACGTCCCTGACCTGGCGCAAATTGCCTACTGGTATTTCTGCTGCTTTGCGAGCGGAACGAAACGAGCGTAATTGGTAGGCGCAACGGACGTTGAAGGCCCCGACGAAAGTCTGCAAACCGAGTGGGATACCCGGGACACCCGTTCATCATGTTGATGTGGGCGGGTGCCCCTGCTTCGCCAAGGTCACGAAGAACCTACAATATTGCCTGCTGCTGTTGTAGGTGCCAGTGTGCATGTGTGTGCATGAAGTTCAAGAAGGAAGCCCCGTAACAGGCAGTACAAGCAATGCGACGCAAGACGCAAGGTTCTAAAAGGGAATGGTGATGATTCCACAGCAGTCCCCACCTCGTCAGCGGCAAGGCCCAGAGGATCGAAGACGCCCCCTGTCTCCTCGCTAGCCCCCACAAGCTCCGAGACGGCGGGGAGAGGGGCGATGCTTGAGGTGCGGTGCGATCTGCATCCTTCACCGATGCCTACGGCGTCAGCCCTCGTGTCGATGGAACGAACCCCGCCGCCCCCCAGTGTCCCCACTGGCAACTCTCGCGTCGCAAGTGTGCCGCTATGAACACCGAACGCCAGCATTGCACCTGTGTGTTGTTGCACAGGCGTTGTTGCAGCTGGCAATGCGATGCACTACAGACACACTGCGCAAAAACTGAAAAACAAAAAAAAGAGACGTGGTACGGGCGATTCCGTGTATCCAACAGCCCCGGTCCAGAAACGCCACAAGAACATGTTGAAAACTTCAAACAGAACATTTTGCGTTTACACCGCACTGCTGTCTGCTGTCGCAGTGGAGCGTGCCCCAGCAGCGGCCTTGGCTGGAGGCTGGAGACTACAATAGCGCACAGCCTGCGCGATAATGTTTCGCTCCTTCTTCGCGCCTCGAAGCGTGAGCAACACTACGCCTGCAGCAGGGGTCGATATCGCCAGCCCGAAAGAAAAAGATGGGGCCGCCCTCAATCGCGCGGAGGTTGTTGCAAGTCCTGAGACCCAACGAAAAGACCAGGCTGTGGCGAACCACATTCAAAAGATGGACACCAAGATCAGGTATTACAATGAGAAACGACGGCTCACCAGCATTGTTAGCGGCGCTTGACCCAGGCAGAACTAGGTCCAGACCTTGGTAACATTCAGGATTGTCGAGTCAGGGAGCATCATGCCGAGCAGTCGTCAGAGCATATGCACCCGTGGAACGTAAAACCTGGTTTTGCAGTTAGTTATTATGAACGTAGAGTCAATTCTGCACGTGCGTAGAACCACCACCAGCAGAAAACTTGCACGGATCAGGTACGTTCACGGTTTTTAGATTTGCGCGTACCTGGCACCCTGTTCCCATTTGGTACTTCGACCCCGCAGTGGGCCCATCCCATTTGGCACCCTGCTCCCACTTAGTGGTTTAGAAACATAGTCAGCTCTCCGCAGGAGCCGCAGGAGGCCCACCTCAATCCCGTTTGGTACCATGCAGGCCATACATACCGTTTACGTGTACAGGGTACCTGGTAACACGGATGGTAACACCCCCCCCATGAATAACACACCCCGCCCGACAAAAGCACACCCGGGGGGGGTATTTTTTTTGCGTTTCGACCGTCACTTTATCACCCGGGGTACGTTGAATACTATTAATACACCCCCTTCGAACGTACGCCTGCAAACATATCAATTTCCAGAGTATCACACCCGGTACCCGGTGGACACCATTCACCCACAACTCGCACGCACCGGTATGGACACCGGTCAGCGGTATCAACCTTAACCCCTTTAGAACCGCAGTCCCGTTTTGGGGACAATTTGGGACAAAATACTTGGCATTTGACTAGTGTGTCCCCAAAACGGGACTGGAGTTCTAAAGGGAGTTGATCGTGTTATTTTTTTTCCGTTGTTTACGGGTAACCGCTACGTACGGGTACGGCACGATTGTTTTGTGGCCAATCGCGGAAATTTGTCGTTACAACACAAAAGCGCGCTACTGCTGCTGTACGGTACCGGTACCGGTAAATATTCGGTAACGGTTATTTTTGCGCGTGGTGGTGTGGGCTAGAAAAAACGTTTCGTATCAGTATGTCAACAGCCAATTTTTCGGTGGGACAAGGCCTTTCAGGTGCAATCCTCGCTACAGGCAGTAGTTTCGTCATTTTGAATGTGGTACCGGTACCGCCAAACTTTCTCCATGATCGTAGAAAAGCGAGATTTCTTCTGTCATCCCCGGGTTGCCGGTATAAGCGCGGGCCTTAACCCCTTTAGCACCGTACTCCCATATCTGGGGACAACGCACTCTAATTATAAGTAGTTTGTCCCCAAAACGGGACTGGGGTCCTAAAGGGGTTAATCACTACCGCCGGCAATGCGTGGGAATGAAAAAGAAGCTGGCCTCAGACCGAAAACCCAGATGCATTAACACACCCCTTGTTAGTACACCCCCCCCCGTAAACACACACACCCCCTTGTTTTCTCACCCCCCGCAGGGTCCTGCAGTCTGTCGGGGGTCTATTCACACTCCATAGCAGTCAAATATGCCGCTATTACGGGGGACCATAGTAAATAGGGCCAACTATTGTTAGTAAAAAAATACCTGGTAGGTAAATATAAAGGCTTTTGTGTGTACCATAGGTCCTATTTACTATGGTCCCCCGTAGTAGCACACCCCGTCATCGTCACGCCCCCTATCATCTGGCCGAGTCTGTTCGCACTCGTCAGCAACCGACGTCCTGTTCTCCCACACCCTCGTAATCACACCCCGTCTTTATCACACACCCCAGCTCCGGGGCTCTCGTGCATGGGGTTGAACACCGGGGGTAAGCTGGGTACCACACCCCCCTATAAAAGCACCCCCGATGACGATATTCTCAAAGGTTGAAAAAAACATTACCGGGGGTGTGTTCTCTTTCATCCGTGTTTTAAGGTATCCACAACAACTCCTCCTTCTACTTCGAAGTATACATACAACTGTATGCATTTACGTGCAAATCTGAAGGGTCTTGCACGTACGTGCAATTTCTGCGCTTTTTCCTTGGACACGAATCAGCAAGGCTTTCGGTCACGGATTGTTTCCTCGAAAACATATCAATCGCGCTTGCGGACTTCTGGCAGGGCAACAATCGGCTGTATACGACGTAATATCTGAGGGTAGTGTATAAAAGAGCGCTCCGCTCCGCGGGCTCCCGCTACGCTTGCTCAAGAAAGTACCTGGTAAACGCAGAGCGAAGTGAACACGCCTGGTTTCTGAGGTGTTTAAATGGGCAACTTGCAAAATGCCAAGAGAAAAATGGCGCAGGACAAAGCATACCAGGCTTCTCACGTTTTTTTATCTTGAGCTCAGTGTGTGGGGGGGGGGTTATCTCGCTCAGTTTTGACTACTTTTCGATTCTGACTCTCGAGTTCTGGAGATCCATTCGTAACTTTTTTTTGTCGGCGTCGGTTGGCAACGACACTGTAAAACATGCCGCTCACTACGTGAGCTAGGCAACCAGGTTACCGTTTTATCGTTATTTACTATTTTGGCGGTCGGTCACAGCTGGCGATTGGGTCAGATCGTTTTGGTGCGGGGTGGAGAACCTTTACTCCGCGCAAGGGGAATGGTCGCATCGCGTAAGTGTATGTACGGTGAGGCACCCATGAGGCAATTAGATAGTACCCCCATTGCTGTATCTGGAAGTGGCCACACCGGAAAACGAATTCACTCATTGAAGCTGTCATCCACACGCAAGTCCGCCTCACTAGCGGTTCTCCTTCATGCGACTCGCCGGACACCTCCCGGTGCTCCGCGCTTGGTGCAAGCAATTTCTGCCTGATCTGTGAAAGCCCGACGTGCTCCGTCCAGGCATTGTGGGGATTCGAGGGTTTTATGGTCATACGATTACGGCCGTGCATGATATCGAGTACACCCCCCACCCCTCCCCCCTCCTCCGATCAAAGGCTTGAAACCCGAATCCAGCAGCGGTGTAGAAAACGTTCTTCCCTCCGGTTGCCCTTGCCGCCTCTTGGACTCTCCGAGCAGGCGAAAGCTACACGGGACGGGAGCGCAGTTCAACATGAAGGTAGTCATCAGAGGAGAGAGGGGGGTCGGCAAGACCACGCTGTGGCGCCGGCTGCAGGGTCTCCCGTACGAAGAAAAGGTGAGTGTATCCCCATGTCCGGAGCCTGCGTTGAGTTTTGCGTTTCGGTTTCGACTTCGGTCCCGATTTTAGGCTATTTTTCAGATTCGTGGTTCTGTTTTGACGTTCTGTTTCGGTCTCTTTGTCTAATGTTTGCTCTTCCGCTGCTTGTATCATGTGAAGACATCAGTATCCTAAGGCAAGAGGAGAGGTTTGATTGGGTGCTTTTGACCGGACAAACTTATCATTTTTGGTGCTTGGACAAGGGCACAAGTGGCAAACACGGACAGGCACCGCGAGTTTGGTTTTCGGTTTCGGTTTCGGTTTCGGTTACATTTTTGGTTTTGGTTTTGGTTCTCGGCTTTCGGTACGGTTTTGGCTCCCTTTTCGGTTTCCATTTTGGTCCTGGTTTTGGAATCGGGTTCACTTTCGCTATTGTTGTGCCGGAACGAATTCGGGCTCGGTTTTGGTTCCGGCTCCGGTTTCGATTATGGTTTCGGTTTCAGGTTCGGCTTCGCTTTCGGTTTTGGCTTCTGTGTCGTTTTTGTTGCGGATTCAGTTTTGGTTTCGAGTTACGTTTTTTTTTGTTCCGGCTCGAGGTTCGGTTTCGATTTTCGGCCTCGGTCCCGGTTACGCGGGAACCGTGCCGCTTGATACGGGTTCAGCCCGGGCGAGCCGCGGCGCGCGGAGTCCTACTGGTCGTCCGTCGGGAAGCAGCCAACCAGCCGGCCAGCCCGATGGGACCGAACAGCAACAAGCACGTGCATTTTCCAGCCATACACCCAGCGCAACACATGAAGAGAACCAGCCGGGCCACCGTTCGCTGTCGCAACACGCCAGCACGTGCCGTTGTTTTATCCTGATGTTACCACGGCACGATCGCCACACCCCCCCCCCCCCCCCGCGCTCCCGCGTCCCTTTTCCCCCACCGCCTCGTTTTCGTCGTGACCCTCCGCGACGGCACGAACCGGCTCGATGACGGCAGTACACCCCCACGCCGGAGATTCAGACAACAACGATCAATAACTGGGTATACCGAGGGAGCCAGGATGTGGTCAAGGTCGAGGTGCGTCCCGCTCAGCTCAGCCGACTCCGCTGTTGCCTGTTGTTGTTGTTGTTGTTGTTGTTGTTGTTGTGGACGTTGTTGTTGTTGTTGTGGTCGTTGCTGTTGACACGGCGTGCTTGTTGTGCGCACGGACCCGCTGCGGCGTGGTGGTGGCTCGATTTCTTTGCCCTCCTTAATAATGGGGGTGCTGCCCGTAGTGGTGTTGCTCTGCGTCAAAGAGACAAACCGGTGACTGAACAACCGATGTATGCTGCAGCTGCAGCTGCTGCTGCTGTGACTCTCCGTTCCCCCCCTCGCAACCCTGCTCTCTCCCTCATTCCCCCCCCCCCTCCCTCCCTCCCTCCCTCCCTCCCTCCCTCCCTCTACAACTCCCTCCCTCTCTTTACAACCCCCTCCCTATCTAAATACGTAACTACCCCCACCCCCCCTCTCTCTCTGAGTACACCCCCTCTCTCTCCACAACTGCCTACGTCGTGCTGTACGCACGGGAAGGTGTGGGACGTCGTGGACAAAGGGTTAGCGCGGGGAGGGGTGAGGAGAGTGCCTGAAGGCGAGGATTTGGAGGACGCCGTCGCGGGCCTCCCTCCGGACAGCGGCTCAGGTGACCTGACAAAAACATACAATGCACTTCGCTTCTGCCGCTGGCTGCCTGTCTGGCTGGTTCTCTCGACGTTGTTGATTTTTTTGCAATTCGCACTTCATTGGTGTTGGTGGTGTTGGTGGTGTTGTTGTTGGTGCTGGTAGTGTTGGTGGTTTGGGTTTTGGTGGTGTTCATGGTGTTGATGTCGGTGGTGTTGGTGGTGGCGGTAGCGGTGGCGGTGGGGGTGGTGCTGCTGGTCTTTTTCGTGGTTGTAGCTGCTCTGGTTTGGTTATTTTGGGTCCGTCCGGGTCGAGTTATCCGGGGTCGAGATCCGTATACGCTGACAAAATCTTGCTGCCCCGCAAAGCCGTTGAGGCCGGATGCTGAAGCTTGGGCGGGAGGATGCTCAGAAGACGATAAAGCGCCGCAACGCACGTTTCACCTCGCGCTACTTCTTTTGGAGTGAGGTCTCTTGTTGACGAGTCCGAGTTGGACTGGTGCTGCCTCAGCTGGGCGTGCGTGGCGAAACGATATAACAGGCGTCTAAAAACAAAACAGCCTCCTCCACCACTTTTCAATGCGGCTCGCGACACCCCCCCCCCCCCCCCCGCATTCCCTCTCTGCCCCCCCCCCTCCCCCCCCCCCTCTCTATGGTCATACGACTACGGCCATGGATGAGATCGAGTACATCTCTCCTATCGAGTACACCCCGACCTCGTCTCTCCGTCGCCCCCCCCCCCCTCTTTTCCAATCCCCTCCCCCCCCCCCCCCCTCCCCTCCTCTCCACCGTATCTCTCTCCTATACCCACCTTCACTTTACAGCTCGGGGCAGGCGCTCCTTGGCAGTTCTTGACGCCGGCATGGTCAACGTGTACCACGGCGCAAGCGCTGTCATCTTCATGATCGACCCTTACCGCCCCGAGACGCTGGACAAGGTATACAACGACACGCTATAGGCACCTCCATGCGTTCGCTCGTTTTGGTTTTCGAATCGTTTTTTTTTGTTCGTTCGCCCTTCTTTTTTATTTATTTTACGCGTGCGGCCGCTGTATAACTTGTATGTACAGTTTAGTTGTGGCTGTTTTGGCTTCGGTACGGTTTTTTATTTCGGCTTTGGTTAGTGGGTTGAAGAGCATGCCATCGATTTTTGGTTTTGATATCGGTCGGTCGGTCGGTCGGTCGGTTGGTTGGTTGGTTGGTTGGTTGTTTGATTGGTGGTTTCGGCTGGTTGGCTCATGGGCGTTGAGTAGTTGTGGTATGATTGGCCTTTGGCTCGGTTTTGGTTGATCGCTCAGCTGGTATAGTTGATGTTTGTCGGTTTTGGTTGATCGCTCAGCTGGTATGGTTGATGTATTTTTGTTAATTGATTGATTGCGTGATTGTTTGATTGATTGGTTGATTGATTGATTGATCGACAGGATAGCTGGGTATGGGCGATTTTCCTTCGGGTGCAGTTTCTTTGTACTTGCGCAGACCGAGTACCTTGTTTTCTGGAGCGCGCGCGCGCGGGAGGGAGGGTGGGAGGCTGTTTTCGATCGCGCCGTTTCAGAGTGACTACGCGCGCCGCCTTTCCCTTCCGCTCCCTCTCTCCCTTCCCTCCCTCCCTCTCTCCCTTCCCTCCCTCCCTCTCTCCCTCCCTCCCCCCCCTCCGACTGAAAAAAACCGACTCCATCCAGCACGCCAGCACGCAACACGCGTTTCAACTTACCAAGCGTATACTGGTATTTTCGACGAACTTGGTATGTATTTATTGCGTAGTGACATTTCGGGGTAGGTCGTGGAAGAAGCTGTGAGCTGTGAGCCTGATTGATGCCCTCGACTTTTTTTTTTTTTTTTTCATTTTTCATTTTCTGCCCACCTGTGGACTCCCTTTTTATTCTTTTATTTTGTGACAGCGGGCTAGGTTATGGCAACGAGCTAATTTGAGATCAACGCATCCTAGCCACAGTCCGGCGCTGTCTTATTTTTTCGTGCCGCGTTTTGGTGTTTTTTTCGTTTTTCACGAGCCGCCTTCTACAAAAAAACAAATACAGAAGTGACAGGCTTTTGGGTACGTATAGGATTCGGAGAATGTCATGTGCCTATAACCCCTTCCGGAAGTGTGGTTCCAGCATCTTGAGACGGAACGTTTCTTGGTACGTCCAAATCTTCTGAACCCTTGAGCTTAATTCCCTACCCCGACGCCTGTCCTACCCCGAGAGTGTTGTCCGGCGAAATTCCGGCGAAACGAAAGGTGTCGACAAAATCCTGGACAATAGTGGAAATTAAACATGACCTGCATGCACACTTTCCCCCTCGTTTTTTCTGTGCTGCATACAGTATGTCCCATGCAGTACGTTAAGCGTAAAAAATGATGCGGAGAAGGCTACTGCTATCCACGGTCCTCGCGGTCACGCACACGCACGCACACGCACGCACACGCACGCACACGCAGGTCGAGCAGGCTCTAGCGGAGGCGCCTGTGGACCTCCCGACCGTGGTCCTGCTGAACTTCCGCGACAAGCTCGAAGAAGAAACAGGCGGGAGAAAAGCCTCTGACCAATCCGGAACTCCTACTTTCGCTGCTGCTGCTGCTGCTGCTGCTGGTCCTGCTGCTGCTGCTGGTCCTGCTGCTTCTGCTGCTGCTTCTGCTGCTCCTGCCGATGCTGGTGTCGGTGGTGATGGTGGTGCTGCTGCTGCTCGTGCTGGTGCTGGTGCTGCCGCTGCTGGGGTTTCCGCCGCGGGCGATGGTGGTGGTGGTGATGGTGGTGATGCCCCCTCCGGTTTAGCATCAGAAGCCGTTCCTGGAGACGGGGAAGGGGGGGAAACCGGACAGGAAGGAGCAGGAGGAGGAGGAGATGGGGAGGGGGCGGGGGGGGCAGGGGGCAGAAAAAGAGGCGGGGGGGCAGGGGGGAGCGGGGGGGCGTGGGACCATGTCGTGACGCTCGAGACGGCGCGTCTGATGATGGAACGCGTGAGGAGGGCGGACGAGGAGGAGGGGAGGGGGGGCGGGAGGCGGGTGAGCCTGTTCGACTGCTCCATGAAAAACTGCTTCGGGCTCAGGGTGAGGGAGAGACGAGAGAGACGGAGAGTCTTTTTTTTTTTTTTTTTTTCTTGTGCATTTGCGCCTGCGCTTGCTTGCCTTTGCGTTTGCTGGCGGGTGGGTTTGCTTGGGCGCATGCGACGGTAGCCTTTTTTCGGGCCGAAAGGTTTCTACCTGACGGAGCAGCTCCTCAAAATAGAGGAACTACCTAAAAAACAAAATACCCGGTTTTCCCATTTGTGGTGTTGCACAATGTTCTTGTTTTTGTTTTTTTTCTTCCACCTATTATGTCATGGGTTTTTTGTTATCGAGATATAGTAAAGCCCCAATATGTATTCTCTCAAAAGTTGCTTCATTCCTGGTTGAGGGGAGCTTCCTCAAGTGAGCACGAGGCTCTGAAAAAATGGGGTGCTACTTCTCCTGTTGTAGCACGAGTCGGAAGCGTGTTTGCCCTCTAGGGGTAGCAGCTTCTAGGGGTAGCACCTTATAGGGGTAGCACCTCATAGGGGTAACACCTTATAGGGGTAGCGCCTTATATAGTTGTAGAGCTCTAAAACTCGCCCAAAAGCTGATTCGGAGAACAGCTAAAGGTGCAACTCGATGAACTGCTAATAAGTACCTGGCATATCACGGAACTCATTGTGAAACACTATTGTTATTCCAGCAATGTTGGGCGGTCAGTCCCAGTGACATAATTTGGCACAAAACAGTGCTACCCCTAACGCAGCAACGCCTCTTCGCATGGTGCGTTGCTGCTGTTGCTGCTGCTGCTGCTGCTGCTGCTGCTGTTGCTGCTGCTGTTGCCGCTGCTGCTGTTTTGTTGCTCCTTGCTGGTACCGCTGCTGCTGCTGAGTTTGCTGTTGGTGCTCTTGCTGCACTTGCTGCTGCTAGTGGTGGTGGTGATTATGCTGCTACTGTTGTTACTGCTGCTGCTGCTGCTGCTGCTGCTGCTGCTGCTGCTGCTGCTGCGGCGGCGGCGGCGGCGACGGCGACGGTGGTGGTGAGGAGCATGGTGGTCGCGGCGGTGGTAACAGCGGGAAGAGGCATGTTCAGGATGCTGTCCCTTTAGCTCCAAGCAGATGTTAAATTGTGCGGTTCGTTTTCTTTCGTTCGAGGTGCCGTCGTTAAGCCCGCGGAAAGAAATCGCCTTCACCCTCCCCCCTCCCCACCCCACCATTTCCCTGCCCCCCTCCACCACCTCTCCGTACCGCCTGCCTTTGACCCTTGACCCCCTGGCTCGTTGCGGTTCGGTTCGGTTCGGTTCGGTTCGGTTCGGTTCGGTTCGGTTCGGTTCGGTTCGGTTCGGTTCGGTTCGGTTCGGTTCGGTTCGGTTCGGTTCGGTTCGGTTCGGTTCGGTTCGGTTCGGTTCGGTTCGGTTCGGTTCGGTGCGGTTCGGTGCGGTGCGGTGCGGTGCGGTGCGGTGCGGTGCGGTGCGGTGCGGTGCGGTGCGGTGCGGTGCGGTGCGGTGCGGTGCGGTGCGGTGCGGTGCGGTTCGGTTCGGTGCGGTGCGGTTCGGTGCGGTGCGCGCTTGATGCAGGTGCTGTACACGTACCTGAACGTGCCTTTCCTGGAGCTGAAGCGGCGGTCCCTGCTGCAGCAGGCGCAGGCGGCGTCGGAGACCCTCGAGAGGGAGTACCGTGAGCTGGCGGGCTTCATCGGGGGGCACAGCTACGGCAACTACATGCAGCACCTGCAGACCTCCGACGTGGACCCGACTTCAGGTCAACCGCTCCCCGGTTTTCGTTTCGCTTTTCTCGTCGCTTTCTTCACGGCGTCCCCCCCCCGGCCGCCTGTTTTTGTGTCTGGTCTTTCGGATTATTTTTGTTTGTTGGCAATGGCAGTGGTGGCACTAGCGGTGGCGGTGGTTGAGGGGGGGGGGGGGGGCAGTGTGGGGGTAGTGGTGGTAGTGGTGGTGGTGGTGGTGGTGGTGATGGAGGTGGTAGAGGTCGTGGTGGTGATGGTGGTGATGGAGTGTATGGTGGTGTTGGTGTTGGTGGGGGCTCGTGGTTGCGGTGGTTACCTTCCTGATCCTTTCTGATTTATCCCTTCTGTGCGCCACCCCTCCCCCCCCCCCCCCCCGCGCCCCCTTCCTCTATCTCCCCTCCCCCTTCCGCCCTCCCCCTGTCGCCCTTCCGCACTGCGCTTCCGTCCGCGGCCATTTTCTAGGGCGACCGTCGCCCGCGGCCCCCCCGGGGCGTCCGTCGATCGCCTCCATGCCGGTGTCCCCTACCGGTGTGGCGACCGACCCCAACTTCGAGCGGCGCGGGTCTACCGACAGCCACGGCCGCGAGTCTACGGGGGCTCGAAAGGACAAGAAAAAGAAGCACCACAAGGACAAGGATAAGGATAAGGATAAGCCCAAGAAAAAGGTATTGGTGGAAGATAAATATATAGAGAATAGGACAATTCTGAGTGAAGAAGCGAGTATCGATACGGGCAAGAAAATAGCACGACAAGGATGAAGAAGAGGACAAGGATAAGGACAATGGGAAGGATAATTATGAGAAGAAGGTGTGGGTAAGGATAAATATAAGAGATAAGGTCCATTCTAAGTAAGAAGCATGTTTTGATAAGGACGAGAAAAAGAAGCATCACACGGATAAAGACAAGGAGAATGCGTGTATACCGAGAGTGCGGATATAGCCCCGCTCAGCCCCCCCATCCCCCCCCGCCCTTGGGAGGTGCCGCCACCGCTATTGCTGCCGCCGGATCCGATGGCCACGTCCCATGTCCAAATATTTTCCTCTTTTTTTTTAGCGTCCCCGTGGTGTCTTCTCGATCGCAACGCAAGCTCAACCCAACGCCATGCCGTGCCATGCAATGGCAGTGCCATACAATGCAGTGTCATACAATGCAATGTCATGCAATGCAATGAAGTGCAGTGCAGTGCAGTGCAGTGCAGTGCAGTGTCAACCCGGTTCAGTGCAAACGGAATTCAATGCCGTGCAAGGCAACGTGAATGGAAGTGCAATGCGCCAGCGCGCAGCCGAAATATAACACGCGACTCTAAAGGATGTTGCGACGCGATGCGACTCGATGCGATGCAGGACCGACACCGCCGCAAGAGCGGTAGGAGGGAGGAACGGGACGAGCCGCCAGAGTACGAGGGGAAGGTCACGGACGCCAAAGACTTCGCGCCTGTCCCGAAAAAGGTGAAAAGGAGCTTGTGCTACGTGTGAAATACCAATCCATTTTTCGGGCGAAAAGGTGCTACGTGTGAAGTACCAATCAATCTGACCGGAAATATAAACACTGTTTGATGTTTGTTCTCAGAGTCCAAACGCTTCCTGTATTTTCGGTCAGAGTGGTGTACTGTTTTGTTTGTTTCAAGCGCTTTTTTCTTTGTTTCATGTTTTTTGTTGTTGTTGTTGTTTCGTGTGTTTTGTTGTTGTTGTTGGTGGTGGTGGTGGTGGTGGTGGTGTTTTTTGTTTTGTGTTTCGTGCTTAAAATTAAATGACAGTAAATATACCCTGGCATACCAGTGCGTGGGATATACTAGGAATTGTGTTATGTATGTATTGTTGTCGTTTTTTAGTACGCGTGTGGAACGCGAAGACTCGTGGTTGGTTTCTACTCTAGCGCCCGAACACGCGAGAAAGAGGGGAACGAAGGGGGGAGGGATCGCTAGTAAAGTAGGGGAGAGGGGAGGGGAGAGGGGAGGACAGAGGGAGAGGGGAGGACAGAGGGAGAGAGGAGGAGAGAGGGAGAGAGGAGGACAGAGGAGGGTGCACCAAAAAAGACGAAGCCGGCGTGACCCACGTTATGAGCAGGTGCCTTTGGGTCCCTTATTTTACCAAGGCGACATGAGGTGGAATGGTTGCTTGAAGCCTGCGTGAGGACGGGCGGGCCGCCAGTGTCGCGTGGAGAGCACTACCCCCCCCCCCCCCCCCCCCCCCCCCCCCCGCCTCTCTTTCTCTGCGCATGCAGGTTGTGGAAAGTGGAACGCCGTTTGCCAACAACGGGACCCCGCCCAATCGGGTGGTCGCTATCAATGTTTTGGTGGGGGGTCGGCCAACTTCGAGAGTTTGAGAGGTAGCGCTCGTAGCCGCTTTTATCTTTCTTCACATCGGTTCCTGCACTGTTTCGGAGGCGGCGGCGCCCGCCCTCTGTCTGCGTCTGCTCCTTCCCCTTCCCCCCCCCCCCCCCCGCCCGCCGCCACCGCCGCCGCCACCGCCGCCGCCGCGGAAACGCCCGTTTTTTGTTGTATGAACTCCTTGCCTTCCGTGTCTTTCTCTGTTTGTGTGTTGGGGATCGGGGCGAGGCAGACTGTAACGGACGAGCTCGAAGACTTTTTCGGTGACAGCAGCGAGGAGATCAGCGACGAGGGCGGTCGAGAGCGGCGCAAGGTGGTCAAGGCCATCAAGCCCTCGGCGATGGCTAACGCTGTGGCGGCGGGCAGCGGTGAGAGGGGAGGGGGAGGGGGAGGAGGGTAGGGATGGAGGGTGGGAGGAAGGCAGAGAGAGAGGGGAGGGGGAGGGGGAGGGAGAGAGAGAGAGAGAGAGAAGAGAGACAGAAAGAGAGACGGATACATGGAGAGACAGTGAAAAAGACTGAGAGGTATGTACAGGATAGAGATCTCGATCCCTCATGTGTAAGCGTGTTGGGCTTGTTGATGTTGCCGTTGCCGTTGCCGTTCCTTTCCTTCTTTGTTCTCTCTGTTTCGGCGGTCTGAAATGGTGCTTTCTTTTGCTTTATTTTTATTTTTTCGTCCGTTTTGCGATGACCTCGGTTCCTTCTGTTTTTCTCCCGGGGGGTGGTGCACCGACAATGAGCAGCGGGAAACACGGACTCGGACGAGATGCCTGCTCCAAGAACGTCGAGATTGAAGCGAGTCACGGCGCCCATCAAGGTTAGCCAAGGGACGGACGGGGCGCACACGCACACGCACACACCGCGGCGATAACGGTTGCATATAGACGACGAGCGCGAGTGCTTTGCGCCAATTCCCCCCCCCCCCCCCCCATACGACTACGGCCATGCATGATATCGAATACAACCCCCCCGCACCGACTTGCTCTCTCGGCGGGACACGTCGATGGTTTGTTCTTGGACGGCTTTGTTTTTTTTTTTGTCGAATTTTGTTTTTCCAGACTACAGTACGTGCTGTAATTGCTTTCCCGACAACATGCAGTGCGTACATATACTGGTATTCGAACAAAAGTATACCTGTGTCGATACGTATACCTGGTGTACTTGGTATTTTTTCGACGTTTCGTCCTCCTGTCCTTCTGTCCTCTGCTTCCTACTTACCCGATTAAGCCGACCACAAATACAAGTATTCGTTTTTCTGTGCTGTTATTCTTGTGGTGTGCCCGTGACGGCGCGTGTGCTGCGGCGATCGTCGCCGTTCGTCCTTCGCGACATTGGGACCCCCCCCCCCCCCCCCCCCCCCCCTCCCGCCCCTCCCGCCCGTGCACCTTGATGGTATGTTGACGCTCGACGCTCGCCGATTGTGACCGCGTTTTGCAGAAGGTGCAGGTCGGTATGTAACAGGGCTTCGCCCACCCGTGTGCTTCGTCTGGAGTGGTGGTAGTGGTGGTGATGGTGGTGGTAGTGGTGGTGGTGGTGGTGGTGGTGGTGTTGGTGAATTGACGTGCTGTAAGTCAAGGGGGGCGGGCTTCAGGGTCGGGGGGGTCTTCTGCTCAGCCCCTCCTGAGTATTGATTTTTGTCAGGGGTATATTTTTGTGTTGTTATGGCTGTTTTGTCACCGCGTTCCGTTGGAATATGGAACCGTTGGAACCGTAGGAACCGTTGGAACCGTAGGAACCGTTGGGACCGTCGGAACCGCTGGAACCGTCGGAACCGTTGGGGCCGTTGGGGCCGTTGGAACCGTCGGAACCGTTGGAGACCGTTGGATTCGTACGGCTTATTACGGCAAACGCTTGTGAATCTGGGCGCACATGTCAAAAGTGCGCCTCCGACTCTGTGTTTACCCCGTCTCCTCCACACCCCACAGCCCAAAGCGACCGCCACCATCGCCAAAGCGTTGCTTCCGAGTTCGACGTCGGCCCCAAAGACCCTCACCCCCCCCGCCACCCCAGCCCGGGCAAAAGGAGGAGCGCCAGAGGGAGCGCGGGAGAAGGGAGAGAGGGGGAAAGGGGCGGGGGGGGGGGGAGGGAAGGAGGAGGAGAGGGAGGAGGAGGAAGAGGAGAAACCCATCAAGGAGATAATGAACGAGGAGGAGGAGGAGGAGGCGGAGGGGGGAGAGGGGGCGCGTGAGGGTCCGATGGTGGATGGAGCGGGGAAGGCTCCTTCTGCCGAGGGTAGCGTTAGAGTAATAGGCGGCGCTGCAGGCGACGACGGGGCTACCGGCGGGAGCCTTGCTGGGGGCAGTGGGGGTGCGGCAGACGCGGCGGCAGCTTCGGTGCCGCCGCCCATGCCGCAAGAGGAAAGGGAGGGAGCGATGGGGGGGGCGGCAGAGGCATGGACGACGGCGGCGGCGGCGGCGGCGGCGGCGGCGGCGGTGGGGGCGGTGGCGGTGGTGGAGGTGGAGGTGGGGCAGGAGCGCAGTGAAGGCGATAATGCCGAGAGGGAACGGGTGGAGGAAGGCCAAGCGGAGAGCCGGCGACACCGAGAAGTGAGCGAGGGGAGGGGCGACACTTCAGCAGGCGCCGTTTACGCCGGGGCTGGCGGCGCCGGCGCCGTCTGCGGAGAGGGGGAAGGAGGAGGGGGCGGAGGGGTCGGGGTTGGGGGGGTGGCGCGGGAAGGCGAGGAATCGCGTGCGGTTCCGGCTAGCGGAGAGGAATGCGTGGCCGCGGTGGAATATGCGGAAGGTCGCGGAGCCGGAGATCAGGTGCGACTTTTAGAGGCTTGGAGTCTCACGTGAAACGGAGTTCCCTCCGTATGTTTTTGAATTGATTGCGCGTGCGTCGAAACAGACACATTCACAGCCGTTGGCGGGTGTCGCAGAGGAACTTGAACTTGCCGATGGGTGCGCCGCGCAAGGTTCGGTTTTCGGAGAATGCTACCGTTTTTGTGTCATTAATAGTACTGCCTGTGGTTGCTCATGTGTGTACCAGGTACTTGAAGTCGTTTGTTCGTTCATGTATATACCAGGTATTGCTATTACGGGGGGCCATAGTTAACAGGACCTATGGTACAGGTAAAAACCTATATGTTTAACCATTTTTACTAACAATATTTGGTCCTGTTAACTATGGCCCCCCGTAATACACCCCTCACGTCTCTCAAGATGGTGGGTAGCTGTGGGTCGGCTCATGATTGCCAGTGGGGTTTGGAAGGAATAGTGCCCGACTTATCATAAACCTAGAGATATTTGATCATCCCGTCTTTCCTCGCTTTGTGGGCCGAGGGCGATCACACCGCCGTATGCCCACCGTCTGATTTTTTTTTTTTCAGGATTTCGCCCTCATCCCGCGGACCCTCGAGCGTATTTGAGCATCCATTCTTCGCGCAACTCCTTGACATTTTTCTTATAATTTCCGACACACCTGTCTGTTCATCGTACACCAAGTCTGAGTTTCTTTCACCAGGTATGATTTCCTTTCGTACTTGTATATATTTTCCGTCATGCCTCCCTGCCCGTGTATAGTTGACCCGTCCTCTTTTCGCCCTTTCCGCTCTGCGCGCTTTTGTTTCGCAGGAGGCGACACATCAACAGTCACCTGTGCCGTCTGCACCGCCTTCGCCACTGGAAACCCGCTCTTCCCAGCAGGGTCGCCCCGGAACACCGATTCTCCGAGATTCGGCGGAGGAAGGTTCCGACGGCGCCAATGTCGGAAACCGGTCCTCCGATTGTCAAGCCGATGGCTTCACTGGCGGCGGTTCCCAGCGGTATCCCAAGCCAGACCCCACGGAAGAGAAGGAGGAGGAGGAGGAGGAAGAGGGAGGGGCTGAGTCTTCCACAGTCACCGCCACCGTCGATATCCCCGCTGCCGCTGTAGCCATAGCACCAGAAGCAGCAGCAGCAGCGGTAGTAGCAGCCGCCCCGGCGGAGGGGAAACCGACATATGCACGACACGCGTCATCTCCGCGGCGCTCTGCCGACCCGCCACCGGTGGACTCCGCCGGCGAGCGGGGGGACGGCGCCATCACGATCGATCGCTGTTGTCAAGATGAGAGGGAAACGGCGCTCTCGTCTGGAGGCGTGTACGGAAGCGAGGGGGTTGGGTCTGTTGCTGGTGCTGGTGCTGCTGCTGATGCGGTGGCGACGGCGACAGGGGTGGATGTGGTAGGGAGGGGAGAGTTGTCTACCGCGGCTAGCTCGCTGCGGGCTGTAGTCGACGGAGGGGGGAAAGAACGGGGGGACGGTGGTGTTGGTGTTGGTGTTGGTGTTGGTGGTGGCGGCGGCGGCGAGAGCAGAGGGGACGAGAGGGCGGGGGTGGAAGATGACCCCACCCCACGCGCAGACAGGGCCGTGACAGAGGAGGAAGTTGGGGCTGACGTTGACAAAGAACAAGAAGCCGCCGCCGCCGCCGTCGGTATGGCTGGGGGCAGTCTGGATGACCCCATCGCAGGCTTTGAGCCCACGTTTTTCGGTAGAGACGACTCAGCAGAAGGAGAGGGCGACCGAAGCGGCGGCGGCGGCGTGCTGGCCGATGACTTTTTCGCCGGAGACAGCAACAGCAGCGGTGGGGAGGAGTACGAGCTCTACCCTGGCGCCATTGCCGCCGCCGCCGGTGCTTTTCCCTCGGAAGATCTCGACGAGGACGGTGGCGATGACGATGACGCCGAAGACCTTCAGGGTAGTGGAACTCCCGGGGTCGAGGAGCCGCCTTCCCCGCGATTGGCAGCATCCAGCGTTCGAAACCTCTCTCCTGCCGGCCAGGGAAGAAAGGAGAAAGAAAGAGGGTTCCGAGAGAGCTTCGGGTACCCGCAGTCGTCCTCGACCATCGAAACGCAGCAGAGTGCGCCGGCGATGGCGGCGGCAGCGGCGGCGGCAGGGCCTGCGACAGGGGCTTCGGGCGGCGCGGTAGGGCTGAGCGAGGCGGCGAAGGCGGCCGTTGCGGCGGCGCTGGCCGCCGCGACTGCCGCGGCGTCGGATTGGACGGTGACAACAGCAGGGGAGAGGTCGAGCCAGTCGTCGCGCAGCAAGAAGAAGAAGAGCAGCAAAGAGCGGAAGCGAAGAGGGGCAGGGAGAGGGTAGGAGGAGGAGGAGGAGGAGGAGGAGAAGGAGGAGGGGTGGGAGGAGGGCATGGGTGCACGCGGTGGTGGCAGGAGCTGCGGCATAGATTAGTCCTGCGAGAATAATAGGGGAGGTAGTCGGGGAAGGGGGGAGGGTCGTCGAGGCGGCGTCATCACCGGTAGTCCAGCCGTGTGAGCGGGCGGGCCGGTGGTGGGAAATGAGGAGGTGGTAGTTGTTTTTGTGGTGCGTAGTGGTGGGCGGTCAGGACTTGCTTTGCTTTTGGAGCAAGTCTTGCGCGATGAAGCGGAGCGTGAAGCTCTTGCGTCAAGGAAATAAATACTTGCTTTAGTATGTTGGGATACACTGTTCTTTTTTGGCCATGTGTTTCGATGACGGGTGACTGCAGGGGTGTCAACTGCGATTAGTTTGTTGTCTCCGCGCATCGGTGGCTGTTGCGTGGTTGTCGTTGAGCTTCGCTACTACTGATTGTGGTTTTGGAATGTTTGGTCGCGCCAAAGCGCTGAAAGGGTGATTGGTGCCAGAGACAAGCCACCCCTGCTTTTGCGCTCTTTTGAGCGTTGCTTTGCGGTTCGCGCGAGCGAGGTACCGCGCTTTTGAAAATGCGGCGGCTTGCATCACGCTCGAAACAACGATCAGCGCGTGCTGTTTTTTTTTGTGGTTGGGATTCGGGATTTTCTCGGGTATGTCTTCGTACGTGCGTGCGTGCGTGCGCGCGTCGAAACATTATACTGGTTTCAGTCAGAGAGTGAAATTGAATGTACGTGCGGACGGCACTTTGCATTTCGAAAGTTGCACGTTATCGTAGAACTCCTGTTGTAACTATAAACTCGTTTCGGACTGGTCGGTTTTACTTTTGTCCGGTTACTTTGCTGCCTGTTGGCTACGTTTTTCTTTGCCCACGTAGCTTTCAAGAGTTTTTTTTTCTTCATGTTCTTCGTTTTTGTCCGGTGGCTACGTACGAGTAGCTGGTACGAGGAACGAACGCAAGCTGTGTTACCCTCCCTTCTCAGCTTGCGGAGCCCCGGGGACTTCAAGCTAACCGCGATCCCGGAGGGGAACCTTGTACATATACATACAGAACACCGGTTGTTGGTGGTTGCACTCCAATAATAATTGATCGAGTACTTGTCGTCGACGTGCGGTCGACAACTAACTGAGGGGTTGTTGGTCGCTCGTCCCAACAACAAAAGCGCCAACGAAGGAGAGAACATCAACATTGTGGTATCATTGTACCTGGCAGGTCAGGGAAAGGGAGGGTATAGCAACAAGCGTGGGAGCTTGACGAGTTGAGCACTACTAATGGATAAACGCCTTGCAAAAGCGGTCTGTAAACACCCTGTGATGGGTTTCACTCCCCACTCGTTTAGTATCAAATTTGAGCACGCCTTCTTGATTGTTGTTGCTACTATTTAAATAGTAATATACCAGGTACCGAGTCCTACTATTTTACTACTACTACTTGAGTACTGCTACTGCTATACTATCAACACTACTACAATACTACTACTCAAGTATACTATTACTGCTGCTACTACTACTACTACTACTACTACTACTACTATACTACTACTACTATTAATACTACTACTGCTACCCCTATTAATAATACGACTACTTCTATAGTCTGTGCTATTAATACTTCAGTGCTACTCCTTCTACTACTACTACTACTACTACTACTACTACTACTACTACTACTACTACTACCACTACTACCACTACTACTACTACTACTACTACTACTACTACTACTACTACTTCTACTACTACTACTGCTTCTACTACTACCACTACTACTACTACTACTACTACTACTACTACTACTTACTACTACAACTACTACTACTACTACTACTGCTACTACTACTAATTCTTGCACTCACTTGCCTATACTCTTCACGTGGACTCGGTCAATATTTTAGTCAATCACGCTCCCCGCGAGGTGCCTGCACCTACAAACACCAGACCAGACAACCCTCGCAGGCCAGAGGTATAAGCAGACGACCCAGTTCTTATACCTAGGCGGCGTTATCCACGAAAAGGCTACCCTCTCGCTCGAAATCAACCGATGGATCCGCCTCATGCGAGCATGCCTCAAACGGTTCGGCCCGGAGTTGTATGATAGGACGACCGCCACCCTTAGCCTTAAAGTCCGAATGCTGAAGGCCGAGGTGATTGAGACCCTGCTGTACGGGTGTGTGACGTGGACTCTCAGAGCGGAACACTTTGCCAAGCTTCGAACGGCTCACCACCAAGTCCTGTTGCGAGTCATGTTGGCTTCCAGCGCCGACTTCGTACTGACCATGCCACCCTCTCGTACGCGAAGGCCCTCAAGATGACACGTTGTGAGAGCATCGAAACGATCATTCGTAAACGGACACGTTGCGAGAGCATCGAAACGACCATTCGTAAACGGCGGCTCTTCTTTGCGGGGGGCGTGGCACGGCAAAGCAAGGAGCGATTACCCAGTCGGATAATGTTCGGGACGATAGCTGGTGGGGAGAACCCTGTTATGATACTGCTTTGTATGAGGTTGAAAGCCCGGTAATTACCTGGGTTCTGGCACTGGGAACGCATTTGTAGTACTTGGAAGGCGTATCTTAGGTGGAAAACCAGGGGTTTTCCAGAGAGGCACGAGCGTGGTCCCAGTCTCTGTCGTGCACGAAAGGAATGAAGTGGCTCTTCTATCTCTAAGCGAGCATCAACGTGAGTACCAATGAGTACCGGCTTAATAGGCAGACCTGCCCAGGGATACAAAGTGTCCCGCTGTCCATGATCTTAACAAGTGGCGTCGTCGGCAGGACATGGGTTGTTGGTCGTGAGTTCGAATCTCACGTCCACCATGAAATCGCTTTTTCAAAGAAAGGTCAAGTGAGTTTCCTCATGTCAAGAACCTGAAAAATGCTTCTGGATCCCCATAAATTGGAACCGCGTGTGGTGGCGCGTCGACCCGTTAAAATCCGGTCCGTTCCAGGGGGGGAGAGTGTTATGAGGCTTAGATTGGGTAGGCGATTGGTTAACCTTTTACCTTTAGCCCAACGGACTAAGACCTTCACAAATGGCGTCGTCGGCAGGATTTCTTCCTGCCCCTTGAGGCTACGCTTCCTTTCATTCTTTTTTGCGTACTTTGCCGGCTTCGTTGCCTTGCCGTTCGGAGGTTAGGTGTGGGAGTGGGTTTTGATGAGAGCCGCATCTTCGACTCATTCATGTTCTAGTTGTGGAATCGGGGTTTCCAAGAATTTCCCATAATTCTGCATATACGGCTCATCAGAGTGGGCTAGTGTTATTATACTGCTTTGTATGGGGTTGAAAGCCCGGTAATTACCTGGGTTCTGGCACTGGGAACGTATATGTAGTACTTGGAAGGCATATCTTAGGTGGAAAACCAGGGGTTTTTCCAGGGAGGCACGAGCGTGGTGCCAGTCTCTGTCGTGCACGAAAGGAATGAAGTGGCTCTTCTATCTCTATGAGCGAACATCAACGTGAGTACCAATGAGTACCGGCTTAATAGGCAGACCTGCCCAGGGATACAAAGTGTCCCGCTGTCCATGATCCTAACAACCCGAGACCAGGCGGACAGTGTAAGACTTGGCATAGATGCATAGTCGAAGACCTTAGGGAGTTCCGAGCCACCGAAGGGTCAAAGGGAAAGTTGCCCCCTTGGTGTTTGGAGTTGAGACCGCGTTGTGGTCCACAGCAGCCAAAAAGGCGGGGAAGTGGTACCGGGGGATCCTTGTGAAGCAGCCGAACGGTTCATGGTGAGGTGGCACGGGGCTGAGGCTGAGATGAGTAGGCAGCGCCGCGCATCCGCCGTGGATGGTGTCCAAGGGAATGGGGGTGGAGGGGGCAACAGGAGAAGTAGTGGCAGAAAGCCCGACCAAGGGAATGCGGAGAGGGGGGGGAACAGGAGGAGCAGAAGGGAAACTGCGGTAGATGAAAGTAGGAAGGAGATGGCAGACAGGGTAGCAAGGCACCAGGCCGACTAGGAAGTAGAACATGGCCATACTACTAGCGCCAACAACTGGTGCAGCTGGTTCGACCGTGGTCTTCCCTTGTCTTCTCCTTTTGTTTTGTTTTTTTCTTTTTTGCGCTGACTCTCCGTGATTTTCATTTTATTTTTTTCCCTTCCTTTTCTGATTGATAAGCCGTACTGAAGCAGTCGTGTGGCGTGGTTGGATGACGAACCTGCTCTGCTCGTTTCGTATTGTCTGACGCCAAGGGGTTGGGCATAGTTGACGAACGCAGGGCGGAGACGGCAGTCTGGGTAGCGAGGTACCAGGTGGATTAGCAGGGGGAACCTGGCGATACTACTCGTACCACAAACTGCTGCCGCCACCTAACCTGGAGGGTGCTTTGGGCTTTGGTCTGCCTGTTATTTTCCCTTCGTTATTTTCTCGTTGTTATTTTTTTGGGCAAATAAATGCCAAAATCAGGTATTATACGTGATCCGTGTGTGCCAAAATCAGTTACATACTAAAATCAAGTAAAAATGCCCGCCTCGAGCGGTGTTCTCTGTCCATGAAAAAGTCCGGGAAAAAAGAATGCGTAAAGCATAAAGCGTGCCACATGGCCTCCAAAATCAGCATCGTTTTGTTTGGTTTAGGGAGTACAGTATTAATTAGCTTCGTTCGTTTCGCCACGGCGGGGGCGCCAATAGTATCTGCCGCCCCCCCCCCGTTGACAGCTTTAAATTTTCTAGACTGTCCTCGCGGAACCGCCTGCTCGGCAAGAAATTATCTTGCCCTACCAAACCTGAGACCATCTCGACGCGGGGGGGTGCAGACAAAGACCACATGGTGCTGTATCGACTGCTGTGGCAAAAAAAAAACACACACACAGAGTGTGTGTGTGTTCCTCACATTAAACAGTTCTTTTCCCCGTCTACATCCAGCACAACCAGTGTCCGTGCCGATTCCACATCACGACAACTATTAAATAACTGAAACGCACACACACCCCAAAGAAGAAAAAGTGAAACCAGCGCACGCATGCATGAATGTTGTGTAAATACGTACTTTTACGTACGACGTACAGGTACAGAGTTTATACGTTAATAACCCCTTTAGAACCGCAGTCCCGTTTTGGGGACAAACTACTTGAAATTTGACTGGTTTGTCCCCAAAACGGGACTGCGGTTCTAAAAGGGTTAATACTGAAGAACTTCAACCGAGGGAGGGCAGACGCATATACGAAGAGAAAAAACAGTGGACGTATGGCCTCTTTGATTAGTTTAAAGTTGGCCAAAATCAGTTGAAAGCTAGACAGTAGAAAAAAACAGGTATAACTTGGCATTTTCGTGCCAAAATCAGTTACAATGCCTGCTTGGCCAATAGCAGGGCTCCTGGCGCGTGTTTTGTACTTGTTTTCAGAGTGTAACTGATTTTGGCCGAAAAGTGGCCAGGTATACCTGATTTTGGCAAAAACCCTATTTTTTTCCTTGGTTCTTTGTCTTACTCTCTGTTTACAAGCAGTGGTGTTTTTTGCAATTTTCTTCTTTTTTCCAGCTCGTTCTTTTTCCAAGTGTTGGCCACCTCGCCTGCGGGGGGGGAGGAACGACAGCTTGTTTCTTCTAGTTTTTGTTTTCATTTTTTTTCTCTTTGTCTTTCGATTTGTCTACTTTGTTTTTGTTTTCTCTTTGATTGTTTCCTTTCGTTTCTCTGTTTCATAGATTGTGTATGTCGTGCCTGTCGTATCTATTAATAGTTTCCTTTTGTTTCCGAGGTTTTCTTCTTTCGGGAAAGTTATGAGTGATCCATGTTCAAGATCATGCTTGCACATTGTCGGATGGCAAGAGAAATAAATAATAATAATTCAATAGTATGATGACATGACATTGCATTGCCCACTCACTGCAGTGCTTAATATACTGCATAATACGTGGCAACGTATATAGTATCTCTGTGGCGGAGCTTTGTGACAACAGAACTTGTATCTCTTCTAGGATTGAAGAATCGGCACGGACACCGGTTGTGCGGGATGTCGACGGGTAGAAAGAACGAAGAAGAACACACACACACACTCGCCATTAGCAGCACGAATGAATCAACGAAAACACACCTGAAACTGAAAGCAAGAAAGCGAAAAAAAAATGAACAGACAAAATGTGTGGTTCAATGCTTCAAACAGCCCCTGTTGGATAACGACTACATGTTCTACTGAACTCCCTTGATTTTTTTTCGTTTTTTTTTCTCTTGCCTCCCTCTTTTTTCATAACTTTCGTGAGGCAATTTAACCACCGGGACGACACGGACGATGGCGAGCGCCCCTATACCTCTCGAGAAGCCCCCGGTGACAGACTTCTATGTGCTTTTAGGGGTGAGTTGTTTCCCGGCAGTGCCTTGCACCGCGCGAATGATAGGTTACTTTTTTCGAGGCTGATTTTTGTACTCGTACATCTACTTTTATGCGACATTTGATTTCCTGTTTCCTGTTTCCTTTTTCTTCTCCTGGCCGAAAATCACGCCGCCTCTTCCTCTCGAGCTGCGAGCGAAGAAACCAGAGGAGGAGCAGCAGCAGTGCAAGCAGGACTTGTTGTTGTCTTTTGCTGTAAAGCTTGTGGTCATGGAGTTCTGGCCATTTCTGAGAGAGTCAGTACAACGGTATGGCGGCTATGACTGCTGCTGTTTTCTTTTTGCGTTTTGCTCGTTTATCGGGTATTAATATGGTTTTCTTGCGAGAGGACCTCGCCCGTACTGCGTACCAGGTAGTTATCAGGAAGGTCTCTTGGTCTCTCCTTACTCGTAGAGGTACGGCTCCTGAGGCAGTATGAGATAGACCCACCGCTGCTGTAATTGTAGTCTGGAACCCGGGCTTGCTTGAATTCGGCAGCCAGCGACGGCATCTGCACCAAGCTCTATGAGATAGACCCACCGCTGCTGTATTGTAGTCTGGAACCCGGGGCTTGCTTGAATTCGGCAGCCAGCGACGACATCTGCACCCTGCTCTACCCGGCACGGTGCGATCCCGAGTCGTCGGATGTCCGTTTTGCTCTCTTCTATCGCACCAGGTATATATATACGTACGTGTAAAAAATTACCAGGCACCTGGTACGATCGTATTGTTTTATTTTGCCCACACGATGTGTGACATCGCTATTTACCTGGACGGAAATGTAAATAGCGTTTTATCAACATATTCATCGATAAATGGTCCTTATATTTCCGCATGGACACGTACTGCGTGTGCTGCTATACCCAGAATGTAAAGACCGTTTCATCTTTCTACCTGGTACTTATAATCCAATGGTCCTTATATTTCCGTCCAGAGTGTGTTATAGTTACCTGGTATGTTACAGAAGTAGTCTGTATTCCAACCTGGACGAAAGCATGAAGACCGCTTGGTGTTCATATTAGTCCCTTGTAATATTTCCGATCAAAGAGGTGCGTTCAGCAGTACTTGAAGGGCGGGAGCAGTGCAATACGTCTAGACCCCCAAGCCCCCAAGTTATTGTCAATAAGAACAACACGAGGTTGACTTCTTGGGGAAGGGATGCTGCAAGAATACACTTTTAGGACCGCAGTCCCGCTTTGGGGACAAACGACTCAAATTCTCAGTAATTTGTCCCCAAACCGGGACTGCAGTCCTAAAAGGGTTGATAATTCGTGCTCAGTGACAAGCGCCAAAGACTGAATCCTACCAGGGTAGGACAAAATCTGAAAAAGTTGAGACGACGGTACGCAGACGTAGGCTCTTGTTTGCGGGCTTTGTGACACGCATGGGAGAGGAGCGTCTGCCGAAGAGGGTGATGTTTGGGGAGATGGTTGGGGGTAAGGGTTACTCCGGAGGACAGGAGTGGGACTGGATGAGGTACCTTGAGGAGGACCTCAAGGAGTTCGGCATCAAGCTCGAAGGGTGGCGCGAGGCAGCACAGAAAGCCGGCAGATGGTTCCGACGGGTCGACGAAGGGGCGGAGGCCTTCATGCGGAAATGACATACAGATGAGAAGGAGGCATCGGCAGAACGGCATAGAATAGCTGCAACAACGACCACAGCCGTTGACGCCAACGCGAGTGCGCAGAATGGCAGGGAAGAGGGGGGGGGCGAAAGGGGGACGAGGGGGAATGGGGGGGGGAGGGGGGGGAGGCGGTCTGCCCAACAGACTGAAGCCTGGTTATGGCCATCATCGTCATGATGCACTCCCTTCTTTGGGACCCAAGTAACTAGCATGGCACCTGGGCAACTTTGCGTGTCTGTATGCTCCAGTGCCTGCCTTTCGTATTTTCTTTCCCCCCCGCCCGTGATTATCGCTTTTTTGTCCCTTCTTTTTTTCATTTTTCTTTCATTCCCGTTAGTACCTCTTTGTGTCTTTGTTAGTATGGTCCGTTTTGCCTTTTTTGCGTTTTGCTATCTGCTTCTGTTTTTGTTTTGTTTTGTTTTTTTTTGCTTTGCTTCATCTTCTTTTTTAGGTGTTTGTCTGCTATTAATAGCAGGGCTTTTCGCGGGTCATGACCCGACCCGCGGGTCGGGTCACTTGATGTTCAAAATGTCACGGGTCGGGTCGGGTCGGGTCAGGAAGTGTTCAAAATCTCACGAGTCGGGTCGGGTCGGGTCAAGAATTTTTCAAAGCTCGCGGGTCGGGTCAGGTCGGGTCAAGAGTTTTTCAAATCTCACGGGTCGGGTCGGGTCAAGAGGTGATGAAAAGCTTACGGGTCGAGTCAGGTCATGACCCGCGAGAAGCGGGTCACTCGCGGGTCAGGCCAGCATGACCCGCGAGTTGTTTTTTGCTGACCCGCGGATCGGACCCGCGCATTCGGCTCGCGGACCCGACACTTGAATAACTTCCCGCTCTCTTACCCAAAGGCTTCTCTCGTACCAATACTCCATATCACCCCTTTGGTATCATATTCAGACATTAAAACACCGCCAAATTCATATACGCATGCCCGCATCCAGTCATACCCACTACAGCCAGGTCATATATCGCTCCGGGGCACTAAAATGAACATTGAATTGTTTTTGAAGTGCCCACCCACGGGCCAGATCCGCGGGTCGAACCTGCGGGTCAAGATAAATGGTCTCGCGGGTCAAGGTGACCCGACCTGCATGAAGCCCGTGTCTCACGGGTCAGTCGGAAAGTGGCGGGTCGGGTCGGGTCAGGAGGTTTCAAAATCTCGCGGGTCGGGTCGGGTCGGGTCGGGTCAAGAGATTTTCAAATCTCACGGGTCGGGTCGGGTCGGGTCAAGAGGCTTTCAAAATCTCGCGGGTCGGGTCGGGTCAGTTGACCCGACCCGACCCGTGAGGTTTGACCTGACCCGCGAAAAGCCCTGATTAATAGTCTCCTTTTTGCTTCCCTGGTGTCCGCAGTGGTGGAGTGCGTATGCTTGTTTTTTGTTTTTGCCTCTGTTTTACTTGAGGTATTTCTTCCACTCCAGAGTTATTGGAGCCTGTCCTGCGACCACGGACTGCATTGTACTGTGAGTTATATGAGAACAACAACAATATAATAGCCTACTCGCAGGCTTCCTAAGTTGTTAAAAAATGGTGCCACAATCAATCAAAATGTTTTAGACGTAATTAGGCTTTGCTCAGATTGTTATTGCCACTCCTTTTATTTTTTTTAATCATCACTGTTATTTTCGAGCGTAACTCATAGGAGGTTTTACCCTCGGCGATCTTCTGGACAAGCCGTGGTCACAGGTGTCGTCCCTTCCCCCCCCCGGTACGGGCCTTTATTTTTTGTCGCGCATAGGGTTCATTCAGCATTCCCACTGCTCGTCGATTTTCATCGAATGTAGCTAACTCACGCTCTCGCGCTTTCCGCTAGTCAACTTTTGTATGCCAAGAAAAAGTCCCTACGTACGAGCATGCACTCGGTGTGACTTGAACCCACGAAATTGATCTTGATAGGCACGCGGGCCACCTACCAAGCCACCGGGGACGCCGACAATTCGACCGGGAATATAAGCATCGTTTTGATGGAAATATTAGAGACTCAATGGTGCTTATATCCACGGCCAGAGAGACGGGTGTTTATTTTTGTTGGCGCACCCACGCTTGCTCTCATCATCATTATCATCATCATCATCATCATCATGCCTAGCCAGACTTCTATCAATAGACGCGGCAATGCACTTTGCTCGGGGGGTGGAAGCGAGGGGTAGAGGGTTGAGGGCGCATCTCGGACGCCGTATTTTCTGGAAAGCCCTCTCACATACCAGGTACCTGGCAGGAAATAATTAATGGATTAATGATGGAATGAATGCCCTTCCTTTGCGCTTTGCTTGGTCCATGCCGCAGCATCAAGAAGCTCGCTCTCTCCTCGTATTTCCTTGCTCGCAGTCACGGCACGAGTGACGGTTCACCCCGGACGGTGTATGGTGTCCATGCCTGGTACATTGCGAGCCCCACTAAATCTGAATAAGAAATTGCCGGTCAATAATAAGAACGTAAGGCTAACGCTTTTCGGGGGACGCTATTAATACAAGGAGAATGAGTACTGGTTAGATTCCCTTTTAGGATTGCAGTCCCGTTTTGGGGACAAACTACTTAGAATTTGAGTGGTTTGTCCCCTAAACGGGACTGCAGTCCTAAAAGGGTTATAGGACTGGAAAATCCGGCACCACCATGCCCTTGCTGCTATTGCACCCGACCTAGTGCTCTCGAGCCTGTCACGTTGACGAGTCACGGTGTGGAAGGAATATAGCGTACGACAAAAAAAAAACAAGGCGAAAATAGGCACCCCTTGCCCGCTCAATAAGGTCTACTGCACTCTGGAGTTTCAGGACAGCCTGCTGCACTATCAAGTTTTGGGGCAGCTGAACGCTCTTGCACGCAAGTTCATGCAAGTTGCGTACAAGCGGCATGCTATTGGGCAACCGTCTGCACGATGCGCGCCGCACGCTGCTCCGGTTTGCATGCAACCGCCCACGCACATTTGCATGCAAATTTAGTGCGCTTGCGTTCCATTGCTTGCAACCATTGCAACGTGTAAGCTTTGCATGCAAGGGTGCACTCCCGGGTTGGAGGCAAAACACTTGGGAGTTAGAGTCAGATGTAGGTGTCTGTGCAGTGCAGCACTAAAATGTGTTGAGAAAAACGCCCTCAAGGGGCTAGCGCTACTACTGCTGTACGCTAAACCCTGTTAATATCATTCTGTCTTTGAATGTAAGGGCCCGTCTTAACGAGATTTTTTTTTTAATGATACTCCGCCAATATATATATATATATATGTATATATTTTCGTTTGATTTGATTTGCATCTAGATTGGTCAAAAAGTGAATCACCAATCAGGCACTTTGACGTTTGATTAGAATCAAATTTGTTACAAACGAATCCGACAAGAAGTCTTTTGGGGCTTCTTTTGCTCTTCGTGTTATTCTTTTTGGGGAGTTTGTTCAACTCGACGTGGCATGTTCCTGAAACCGAGGCAAGCCGCGCAAATTTGAGCCGTGTCGTCGGCTGCTTCCCAGGTGAGATCCACCATTCCCGAGAGACACGGCCACCGAAGCAGCCGCAGCGCGAGGTCCGACGGCCCCTAGCACAGAGTAGACCATCCGCGGCGCCTCAATAAATTACAAGGCCGTCGCAAACCCAGTTTTTCATCCCGCATTGCCTCGCAAACCACACGAGCACCGACCAGGTCTCGACTACGCTCAGAAACTCGATCGCTGTATCCCCCTCGCTGCTGCCTGCGTGGGGCTTCGGGGCTGCGCCAGCCACCCAAGACGCCCGAAGAGCGATAGCCTCTTCGGCGGTGCCGGCAAAAACAATCGGCCGCTGACCGCGGGGCCCCGTGGAAGACGCGGACCGTCGCTCGCCTCGTTGGTAGCCCTCAGGGTGTTCGTTGGCACTTGTGTGTTGACCGATTTGAAAAAAAATACACTATACCTCGATAGGACCCAACATGCATATTTTTCACGAAATTCCGAATCAAATCAAATTAATTAGTCCCTATTCGATTATCATGAAAAAGGGTTCTCGTTAAGACGGGCCCTAAGGTCCGTTTTGATCAACCCCTTTTTTTCACCGCAGTCCCGTCTTGATGACAAGCTATTACGGGGGACCATAGTAAATAGGACGCACGGTGTACACAAAAACCTACATACTTACTTAGTTTTATCAACAATATTTGGTCCTATTTACTATGGTCTCCCGTAATGCTAGGAGTTAGAAGGGTTTGTCCCCGAAAAGGGGCTGCAGTTCTGAAATGGTTAAAAATTGATGTAGAACATTTCGGGACATGGTAGTTTACAGCAGTAGACTAGGATCAAGGTTGGTCGAAGGTTGTGTCAGAGCAGTAAAGTTGTAAGAGTATGTAGAATCAAGCTTGCTAGTGTTCCGTATGTGTGGTACGCCGTAGGTGTTTGTAGTCGTTGGGCCCATGCGGCCCCTGGTATTGCTACGTATCGAGTTGGTAAATCGTGACAAGAGGCAGCTGCAGCAGCTGCAGCGGTGTTTAGGAGAGACGATGTTGCGAACGTCATATTATTTTTCGTGGAGATACTACCGGATTACCAAGCTTTTCCTTCCTTGTATTTTACCTGGTATAACTCGTACAGGCAGTATCGAAATCGTATCGATTACGATATTTTTGTTCTTGTTTTTGTTTCGTCGGTGTCGTATATATCGGTCTCGATTCCGATATCGATTATTTACCGAGATCCAAGACCACCTGGTACATATATATCATATCAGCACTTGCGTATTTCCTAGAAATGCTGCATGCAGCGTCAGCCGTTGACAAAGTGCTTGCGAAATGCATAGAAAGTCAGCGACGTTGCTGCTGGCCGCTGTTATTTAATACCCTAAAGCCGTTGACGGACTGCCTGCATAAGGTTTAATGCTTCCGCTGGCTGCTGCTCATTTTAATACGTATTACAAGGCGCTTCGCTCCGCGGGCGGCCTACGCCGCCCGCTACGCTCGCTCAGGAAGGAAAAAAGTACATCAAATTATGCGAAGCGGACAGAGGTCCATGATTGAATGTAGTTTTTTCATGGTCGTTGTAGTTGCACACTGGCGACTTGATAATGCCAAGAGTCCCGCCGCCATGCTTCAGGAGAAAACTGCTCGGAGGCCACATACGCTTCGCGTCGCGGATGCCGTACGTACGTTCATACCCCAGGTAGGGTGCTTTTTTTTTCTTTTGAAATGCTCAATGTCTGTACTTCTATGTACGAAAGAAAAAGCACAGCATGGCACAAAAAAAACCGATGAAAATGAAACCGAAATAATCGGAAAGAAAAAAAAATCCCCGTCCCCTCTCGTGTAATAATTTTCTGCCTGATTGGAACACCTTACACCCGATCAACAAGAAGCAAAGAGAAACATCGAACAGAAGAGCTTCTCTCTCAGCCTCGTACGCCGCCCGCCCCTCTCGCGACTATCTCGCAACCGATTCGGTCCGGGCAGAGCTTTCCTCCCTCTCTGCCACACAGTGAGCCCCGTCGCCAGCTTCACGTGAAGCCCGGTGCTCACCGTGGCCCTCCTTCGCGAGCTCGACAAAGTCGGTGCTCAGAATGCGTCGCTCTCTCATTGATTTTTATTTTTTGTCTCAAAAATAAGCACCGCTTGAATTGTATTTTGCATATCAAAACGACCCTTAGATACTCGTTCATAGTATAACCGGAACCACACCAGGAGGCCAGACAGAGGCCATGCCTGCGTCCCTCGCGTCTCGAGGCACACGCGACGCCAGCTCTGCTACTGTAGATGCACAGTAGGTGCCTTCGGAGTAGAAAAGCATCCGAATTTCGAAACCCTTTCGCCAGGTATTGTGAAGATAATGGAGGGAAGCGTCCGAAAACCTGCCGAAAGGAGTCTGTGTGATGAAGGAAACCTGATCAGCAGCAGTATTCGTAATTTATACCAGTGGTACCTGGTAGTATTTATTTGAAGGAGCTCAAGACTTGAGGGAATACTTGTGAGATTGTGCCGCCCCGAAGAAATTCCCTGGTGATCCCTTGATTTCGAAGATGCCGGCTGACTGTGGTATGCGGCGAGCACTTTTGCTTGCTTGAGTGACGGACAGCGGTCCAAAAGACAGCCGTCGAGAAAACTCCCACACTAATTATGGTATGTTTGGTCTGAAGAGGCCGCGACGCGCCAAACCTAGACCCGTCGACGATAAAGAGATGAACTTGCTCGCGTTTGTGGTTGTGTTTTTTTTTTTTTATTTGTTCGGCCTTGAACCTGGAGGGGCGCTTGTATGTTTTCTGAGAGGCAGAGTGAACCCTGTGTTGTAGTGTTTACGTCCTACGTTCTGGTGTGTATCCGATAGCGTGGGAAAAATAAACCAAATCAAAACGTGGGCCATCTTTCAATTCGTCAGTGTTGGAACTTGGTCCACGTTTTAGCAGCGCCTGTGCCCGAACCTTGATGGTACAAAAAAAAAAAACATGAACGAAACTACTGCACGAGTATCGTATACCGTTTGTTCATATATGCTGCTGATATCATACGTGCCTGGTATATACGTAGTACCCGTACGTTTTTTTGTTTTGTGTGTGTGTGTGTTTTTCGTGCATGGTGCAGCTGGTTATATAATACCTGGTACTACACATCCGTCTTTTTTTTCTTTTCTTTTTTAAATAACCTGTGAAAAAAAAAAACCCGAAAAGGTCCCGACGACTTCGACCGAGAAGGAAATCAACACCGCCTACAAGAAACTCGCTCTGAAGTACCACCCGGACCGGACCCGCGGAGACGAGGCTTCGGCGGAGAAGTTCAAGGAAATCGCCACAGCCTATGCGGTAAGCTGTTGAGATAAAAAGTTCCATCTAACGTTGAATGAGCAAGTTCACGACGTACCGTTGAACCCTTTGTTAGATCGCAGTCCCGTTTGGGGGGACAAACTACTTGGGTTTTGACTGGTTTTGTCCCGAGAACGGGACTGCGGTCCTAGAAGGGTTATAGTCGTCTAGAGATGCTATCCCGCGGTCACTATATGTTGTGCTGGGATCTGTGCAGTTGGAACAGGTCCTCTACCCCTTGGATCGTGTCCTAGATCGTGCAGAAAATTGCGTCTTCCCATCCCGGCAACATGAGCTAAGGGATCTGCAGGCAGTTGATAGTACATATAGACCCAACCCGAGAAAAAAGGGACCTGTTGGTAGTAGATAGATCGTGCAGAATGTCGGGCTCCCACCCCGGCGACATCAGCAGCTAGATCATACCTGGTACAGATCAGGTGGATCTAGTATATATCTTTTCTGAAATACCTGTAGATGATGATCTATCTATAGATGATCTGTAGATGATCTGTGTCCGAGGTGTGAGAGGTGTGATCGTGACACCAGCCACCGGTGTTGCTGTGTGTGCTCGCACAGTACTTTGTTGATATTACAGGGGACCATAGTAAATAGGACCTATGGTCTGTACACACCAGAAACGGTATATCTCCCTTTTTTTACGAACAATATTTGGTACTATTTACTATGGTCCCCCGAAACGGGACATCTTTTTATGTACAGGGTATCGTGGCTTTTCCCGCCACGAGCTGTTGTGTATACAGGGTGTCGTGGCAACGGCTCTACACGTCCGGAATAGGAATTACTGAATGCCGCGGGGTGTACAATGGGTGACTGCGTGCATGTGTGCGCGCGTGCGCGCGCGCCCCGACTTGCCTCGTTTTTGTTCCCCGCCTCGCCCATCCCTGTGCTGCGCCGCTTACCACCGACCACTGACAGCCTTATCCCTCCCTCCCTCCCTCCCTCCCCCCCTTCCCCCCCTCCCTCCCTCTCTCTCTACTATCTATCGCTACGTTGGTGTTGACCGATCTGTTGACCGATCCATTTTCCCCTGCAGGTACTGTCCGACCCCAACCGAAGGCGCCAGTATGACCTCTCGGGAGGGGACGATGAAGCCAAAGAGGCGGACTACACGCCGATGGACATGGAAGGGATAGGCGGTGTGGGGTGAGCACGTGTTTTGGCGTTTTCCGAGGCTGGGGGGAAGGGGAGGGGGGGGATGGGGTCGGCCGTGGGGGGGGGGGGGGGGTGGGCGCGGTCGTGGCGGGGCGGGGCGGGGGGCGGGGGGGGGGGGGGGGGGGGCATTCATTGTCATGCATGGCCGTGGTCTGAAGGGGAGATATAAAAAAAGGTAGCAGCTGCCCAGGGGAGGGGGGGGGGAGGCCGGGGGGAAGGTGAAGACGGGGGAAAGGCGAGGGGGGGGTCTTGTAGAGTCGTTGGCTCGACTGTACCACATTGGGTGGGGTTCGACGAGAGGGGGGAGGGGGAAGGGCGGGGGACGAGGGGGGAGGGGAGACGGGGGACGAGGGGGGAGGGGGGAGGGGGGAGGGGAGAAGGTCCGAGTTTCCGGTTTGGTAGTGGAGTCGGGTTCCTCCTCAATCCGTCCTTGAAGAACGCCTTGTGCGGTCAATTTCTGAACGCAACGCGCGCGCACGAAGAGACGAGTGCAATCGATGAAAACGTAGGATAGCTACCGGTGGTGGTGAGGAGAAGGAGGAGGAGGAGGCGGGTTGGGGGGGGGGGGGGAGAGGGGCGGGCCCATTATTGCCTTGTTTTGTGTGTGTCCGTCGCGGAGGGCGTGCGCCATATGCTCTATGCGGCAGAGCGGTTGGGGTGTCGTAGCTAAAGCAACCCGCAGCCCCGAGGAGCGATATATAGAGTTGTTCGCCTGGCTCCTGCTTATGGCCTGTGGCGGCCGTGGACCCCCCTCCCCCACCGTTCCTGCTGCGCTCACGCTTTTGGTTGTTTGGTCGTATGTGTTGTTTGTATTTTTTCGTGTGTGTTTTTGTGGTGTTCGTTTTGGTTGTTTTGACTGGTTTGGTTTCGGTCCTCCCGCGGTTCGCTCCTTGTGTCGCTTCTGCCTGCTGGTGTTGCTCCCCCCGGTGTTTCTGCTTGCTGGTGTTGCAAGCTCTGGTGTTGCTGCTCTCTGGTGTTACTGGTTCTGCTGTTGCTGCGTCCTGGTGTTGCTGGTTCTGCTGTTGCTGCTCGCTGCCTGTTGCCCGTTGCTGCAACCACTGCTGCTGCTGCTGCTGCTGCTGCTGCTGTTGCCGCCTCCGCCGATACTGTCACTGCCGCTTTGCCACAACTAATGCCGCAATTGCCGCTCCTGCTGCTGCTGCTGCTGCTGCTGCTGCTGCTGCGCTTCCAGGCGAGTCGTGGGCGCCCTGATCGGAAAGCTGGGGGTCCCCATCCAAACCTCCATCGCCCAGTCGAGCCTCTCGGAGGCGTACGAGCTCTGCCAGAACTCGGGCCTGACGCCGAGCAACCCCCGCCTGCTGCCCATGGACTTGGGCGTGGAGTACAAGGTGAGCCTCACACAGCCTCACACAGATTGCGCCTTTAGGAGAGCGAAGCTACGTGTGTATCGAGGTGTGTCGCATAATACCGCAAGTCGGAACACTACAGTAGTTGTCGCAATATTTTTATTGCCTGCTTTCTAATATTGCGGGGGACGATAGTAAATAGGACCAAATTTTGTGACTAAAAATAGGTAAATATATGCTGGTAGGTTTTTTGTACACCATAGGTCCTATTAACTGTGGTCCCCCGTAATAGTAACGATGGGCCATAGCAAAATCGTATGGACCGGAGCGGAGAATCGTGGGATAGCGTCGTCGTAGGGGCGGGGGGGGGGGGGGGAGGGGGGGAGGGGGGGGGGGGGGGAGCAAACGTAAAAGCCCTCGATGTCATTTTTTTCTTAGCCTCACTTGTTTTCTTGGATTTTATTTCTCGTGGGTTTTGATGTTTTTTCTTTCTGTTTAAAAAAAAAAAATGTTTCTTCAGTCAATTTTTTCTTGTTGAGCATAGGTAGGTTGAGTTTTTTAGTTGTACTGCTCTGGCCGCTATTACGATCACCATTTTTTTTTGAGGATTTTGGCGACAAACTACTTGGAATTTGAGTAGATTGTGCAGAAAACGGGACTGCACTCCCAACGGGGGGTTAATATGCAGATCAAGTCATTCGGTGCTATGTTATTATATTATTGACCAGAGTCGCATGTTGGCTTGGTAGGTGGTCCGCGTGCCCACCAAGATCAATGTCGTGGGTTCAAGTCTCACCGAGTGCATGCTCGTAGGGACTTTTTCTTGCATAAAGAAAATGATGAGCGGAAAGCGCGAGAGCGTGAGTTATAGCTACATTCGATGAAAATCGCCGAGCAGTGGGAAAGCTGAACCCCATGCGCGACAAAAAATAAAGGCACGTACCGGGGGGGAGAAGGGACGATCCCTGTGACCACGGCTGGTTCAGAAGATCGCTGAGGTTGAAACCTCCTACGAGCTAGGCTGGAAAGTAAAAATGCCATGTAATTTTTTTTTGTGGAGTGATGTTTTTCGTGTACGAAGTTTTATGATGCTGATGAGGTCTGCGCCCGCGGGAGGCGCCGAAACTGCGGCTGTACGTCTCCTGTCCTGTCACGTGTCAGGTGTCGAGCAAGTATCATCACTGTGTGATTGATATGTGTCATGCTGTCTTTTGGAATGTCTCGCCCCCTCTTCTCTCCTCTCCCCTCCCTCAACAGGGCACGGTCGAAAAGCAGGCGATGGTTTACTTCACGGTGCGCGTGACGGAAGAGATCGCCAAGGATGGCCTCGCGTTGCGCTGTATGTCCCCTAACAAGAGCCGGTTCAAGCTTGTGGTGAGCCAGACCCTCATCCTCATCCTCATCCCTCACCCCCCACCGTTTCTAGCCACGCTTTAAATCATCCCTTTTTCAACACTACAGTCCCGTTTTGGGGACAAAGCTGCTTGGAATTTGAGTGGGACGACCCCAACACGGGAAAAAAGTTTGCTCTGAACGGGTCAATTAAGCCTTTTAGGGCTGCGCTCCTGTTGTGGATACAATACACTTGGAAATAGAGTCAGCTTTAGGTACACGTGTAGTGCGATAAAGGGTATTGTAATAAAAGGGTTTATACATGAGCTGTGCGTGCACCCTTGGGTTTTGGGGCCTAACCGCGTAGCTGGTACGTACCTTGGATTTAGCGTGGGCCGTCGGTCACACGCCCCTTCTTACTACTGTAGAGAGGGAGCTGCACCCACGTTTTTGGACGAAAATTTACTCGGATTCAGTGTGGGTCGCTCATTACCCCTTTGCTGGACCCCTTTTAAGGAATGTTTTATGTATACCGGTAAAAGGGGTATCGACCAAAAAAAAGCACGGGAACTTTGGTGTTGTCATCCGTCTACCAAGATGAGCAGAAGCAGCAGCACAGCAGCGGCAGCGGCAGCGGCAGCGGCAGCAGCAGCAGCAGCAGCAGCAGCCAGCAGCAGCAGCCAGCAGTAGCAGCAGCCGCAGCAGCAGCAGCAGCAGCAGCAGCAGCAGCAGCAGCAGCAGCAGCAGCAGCAGCAGCAGTAGCAGCCGCAGCAGCAGCAGGGCAGTAGGGGTTGTGCAATAGGTCGCGCCCGGGCTGTGCTGGCTGGCTGGCTACAGGCACGTACGTACGATACAACACGACGCCTTTGCATTGCCTTGAGTCGGGAGAGACATCCTAGACTCAGGTGCCTACATCCTCGGTCAAGACAAGAAAAAGGAGGAAGAAACGAACCGGGTTCGAACCGGTGCGCACGAAAACTTGATAGGGGCGCAAAAAAAAAAAAAAAAACACGACGCCTTTCCATTGTGTACGTGCGGGTAAAAAGTCGGACTCCCATCATCTCCACGACTACGTACTGTTCCGTATTGTCCACCCCGCATAGATCACGCGGTGGCCGCCGCTGTAATAATCCGGCAGAGCCTCACCTGGGTATTTTTTTCCGTGACAGAAACTTCCGTGCGTTTTACTGTTGGGGCAGCTTTGCAGCAGGGAAAAGGGTTGGACAAAAGGGTTTGCGCCCGATCTGTCTTAAATAGGCACATAAGATACAGCACGACTCTTTTCCGTTGCACATACAGGTGAATAACTCGGAGACCCCAAAATCGGCAGCTGGTGCCTGGTGCCTGGTGTGTACTATTTACGGGGGGACCGTATCAAAATAGGTCCTACGGTACACACAAAGATTTACATATTTCGCTGTTTTTACCAACACTATTTGGTCCTATTTACTACGGCCACTCTTTGTCCCCGAGGACCGTTTGTGCGCTACCAGGTGTGATACAGTAGTAATATTCAATATTAACCCCTTTAGAACCGCAGTCCCGTTTTGGGGACAAGCCACTTGAAAATTTAAAGTAGTTTGTCCCCCAAAACGGGACTGCGGTTCTAAAGGGGTTAAACGTGCATTTTTATATTCAGGAACATGATCGTATTCTGTGACGCGGGTGCCCCCCCCTCTCAAGCCCCCATGACGATTTATCAAACCCTTTTAGGACTGCAGTTCCAATTTGACGACAAACCACTTATAATTTGAGTGGATTTCCCCCAAAACGAAACTGCAGCTCTAAAAAAGGTTAACAAGTTAGAACCCCCGTACCAGGTATTATATTGTATATAGAGCTGCACCTATCGCGTTTTTTTTTTTCTTGTGACAAAAACTTACTTGGGTTTATTAGTGCGGGACATTTTTTTGCAGTTCAGCGGCAGCAGTAGGGAAGAGGGTTATAGAACTACATACTTAGATCACAACCCCTGAGCGTGCTCGGTTGGTGCATCCCTGGCCTCTCAGAGCTCCCACTTCCAAACCGCCTCCTTTCATTACTTGCCGGACCTTTCCAGCAGTTCTTTGTTTTCTCGGTAATTTCTTCCTTTTTTCTTCTTTCGTTTCGTGTGCGTGCGGGTTCTCCGAGCACGGCATCGCGGGAGGACCCGGCACCGTCGCGGGGGCCAGCGGGTGCTGGCGGGTAGAGGGGGGGTTGCAAGGAGCGCGGTCGCCGCTTTCGTGCCCAGGCGTCGCGTGTGCCACGAGACACGAGGGATGCATGAACGGGCTTTGTCTGGCTTCGATTTATGATTGTTGATAGAGTATGTACGAGTTTATAAAGGTCGTTCGGGAGGGCAAGATAATATTCAAGCGGTGCTTATTTTTGCGACCACGCTGAAGTTGAAAGAAGGAGGTGTGCAGTTTGAACACCAACGTTATCGAGCTGGCGAACGACGGCCACGGAGAGCACCGGGCTTCACGCGGGGCGCGCGACGGGGCTGATTGTGGCAGAGAGTGATAAAGGCTTTACCCGGACCGAATCGGTAGCGAGGTGGTCGCGAGAGGGGCGGGCGGCGTATGAGGCTGAGAGAGAAGCTCTTCTGTGCGATTTTTTCTTTTCTTCTTTTCGACCGGGTGTAAGGTGTTCCAATCAGGCAGAAAGATATTACACGAGAGGGGACGGGGATTATTTTTCCTTTCCGAGTTTTCGGTTTTATGTTCATTGTTTTCGCTGCTGTGCCGTGCTGTGCTTTCGCTTTCTTCGTACATACAGTACAGACATAGAGCATATCGAAATAAGAAAATAAGTACAGACAGTAGTACCCTACCTGGGGTGTATGTACGTACGTACGACATCCGCGACGCGAAGCGTATAGGTGGCATCCAAGCTGACGTCGGAGCTGTTTTTTCCTGAAGCATGGCGGCGGGACTCTTGGCATTATCAAGTCGCCGGTTTGCAATTACGATCCTTGAAAACACTAAACTCAATCGTGGACCCCTGTTCGCTTCGCATAATTTGATGTACTTTTTTCCCTCCTGAGCGAGCGTAGCGGGCGGCGTAGGCCGCCCGCGGAGCGAAGCGCCTTGTAACTACTAGTAACACCCTTGTAGGACTGCAACCGGCCTCGTTATGGAGACGAACCACTATTAACAGGAAGTATTGGAGTAGAAGTGTTTTGTTCACAAAAGGGGACTGCGGTACGAACAAAGGTTGGTGAGGGCGGCGGGAACACGGAGTCGGGAGGGGGGGGGGGGGAGGCGTACTCATTTGTTGCTGGTCTCATTTGGCCACTGACCACGCATCCCTTTCGAAACAGCACCGTTCCCACTCCTTGTAGAGACACCCCCAACATTTGAGTGCTCAGTACGTTGTTTCCGTATATATATATATATATATATATATGCAGTACATGAAAATGTTTTGCTAGTCTTATCCCATTCCCTGTTTCGCCGCCTGTGGCCACCATCTATCTCCTAGGATAGCGGACGGGGGGGGCGGGGGGGGGGGGGGGGCGTGCTTATTTGTTGCTTGCCTTGAGTCATTTGACCATTGGCCACGCATCCCTTTCGAGACGGGGCACCGTTCCTACTCCTTATAGACACCCCTCCAACAATTGGGCGCTCATTACGTTGTTTCCACATATTACATACCTGGTAGAAACTTTTTACTAATCTTATCCCCTTCCTGTTTGGCCGCCTGTGGCCACCATCTATCTCCTAGGATAGCGATCGTCATCTCGCTGCTATCTAGTGTGTCGAACTCCTCCATGTCACATTCGTTCTATTTACCTCATCTCGATAGCGAACGGGGGTGGGGGGGGGGGGGGAAGTGTACTCATGGTCATGCGTGGCCGTAGTCGTAGAATTAATTGGCAGGGGCGGGGTTGGGGGGGAGTATGGTTCGGTGCGGTGGCATGAGGTGGGGCGGTGGGGGTGGGGTGAGGCATGGTGGTGGCTTGGTTGTACGTCGGTCGGTTTGAGCACGGTGCCGTGCGTTGCGGCGCGAGCGGCGGTATTATCTCAGAGGAAAGGGAAAAGGCGCCCGGCGACGGCCATCAAAACAGCGAACACAGTAAAAAACGTGCGTACACACGAACGATTTTTTTGTTGTTGTACGACTTGGCCCAGCTCCGACAACACATGCTTGGTAATTCTATTTTCGAGATTTTTTTCGGGGCGGTCGGAGTACGGGTTATATACGTATAATAGGATGTAGGGCTTGAAGTCGACTCTACCGGGTCTACTTCGTATTTTGAGATGTTTTGTCGCATATATGTGGGCCAAGGTCTATTCAGACCTCGTCAGAGAGATGCCGGCGCTATAGATGTATCCCGAGAGTACGCTGTCTTTTTTTTTTTTTTTTTCTTTTTTTTTTTTTCTCGCTCTCTCTGCATTCGCTGCTCATCATGTTGGTCCGTGTGTCGTCGTCCTCCTCCTCCTCCTCATCCTCTTGGTTGTTCTTTCTGTTGTCTCGTTTTTTTTTTGTTCCCCTATCTTGTTTCACTTTTTTTTTTCCCGGCAGCTGTTCGATAACGCCGGCAAGGCGAGGTATCAGGAGGAGAGCAGCTCCACGGCGACGCACGAGGGCTGCACCATGTGCTCGCTGTTCTTCGCCCCGTACGAGGTGTGAGGGCGGGTGTGTGTCCATGAGTTATGGGTATGTGTCCATGATTTGCCTGCACCATGTGCTTTCGCTACTCTTCGCGTCGTACGCGGTGTGTGGGCGGGTGTGTGTCCATGATTTATGGATGTTGTGTGGTCTTGTTCCATACGAAGGGTGTGTCTATGCCGCACTATTAGTAGTATCTTCGGGACGAATATGATGACTGACCCCATATACATTGGTTTGATTGGGTCTGATTGGATAGGTTCGTGATAATTCGTACTGGGTATGTGGGTGTGTGTCATGATTTGGGAGTGTGTCCATGGTTTGTGATTTGGGTGTGTGTCCATGCTTTGGGGGGGGTGTAACCCCTCTCTATGTTCATATACATATATATATTTCATGTTCGTGGTCTGTCAAAAACGTGAGATGTGTCCTCCCCCCACCCCACCGCCCCTGTTTCCTTTGCTTTGCGTTCCTTTGCTTTGCGTTGCGTTGCTTTGGTATCATTTTTTTCCCCTTTTTTTTTCTCTCGTTTGTTTGCGTGTCTTGTGTCTTTCTTGTCTGTTTGTTCGTCCGTTCGCCCGTCTGTCTCTTTGTTTGCTTGCTTGTTCGCTTGCATTTTCGCTCGCTATTTGGTTTGCGTTTTCGGTTGCTCCTCTGTTATTTGTGACGCCGTCGCGGCGGCATTCTATTGTGCCCGGCGGTGGTGGTGGTGATGGTGGCGGTGGCTGTTGCGGTGGCTGTTGCAGGTGAGCAACGTGGCGGACACGATCAACATCGCGGGCCTGAAGGGGGAAGATATACCCCCCGTGTTCCACCGTTTGGATCAGTTCCAGGTCACCAGGTGAGCCGCACACAACAAGGCCATCCGCCCACTCCCTTCCGCCCCCCCCCCCCCCCCATCGCCGCACCCCGCCCTCTGCTCGATTCATTATTTTGTAAGTTTTGCTTGTTTGAGTACGTGCGCCGTTTCGCGTCTTTGGTTCCTACTGAACGTCATTAAACATACACTCGGGCTCTACGCAATAAAGACGGAACTGCGATTTAGGATCTGTGTTGCTAAAAACATCAGTGTGCATCGCGTCAGTCCCACCCGCTCAGTTGTTTGTTGCCCCTGCCCCCGCCCCCGCCCCCCCTCACCCCCCGCCCTTCCCCCCTCTTCCCTCCCCCCCCCGCCCTTCCCCCCTCTTCCCTCCCCCCCCCACCCCCGCCGCCCTCTATGGTCATACGACTACGACTACGGCCATGCATGAGATCGAGTACATCTCTCCTATCGAGTGCACCCCTCCCCCCCCCACCCCCCCCCCCCCCTCGCCCTCTTCTGCCTTCTCTCCTTTGCTCTATACATTTTTCGCTAATGTTTGTGGGTTTTCCACCACTTATC
>JARUPZ010000018.1:2927545-3094579 GCA_031213475.1 Nereocystis luetkeana
CGTCGACAAGCAGCTCGTTTCGCAGAGGGAGAAGCTGAAGTCGTTTAAGGTGGGGGCCGGTGTTGGCGTCTGGCGTTTTGGCGTTGGTGTTGGTGTTGGTGTTGGTGTTTCTGGGGGGTTGGTGGCGTGTCGGTGTTGGTGTTGGGTGTTGGGTGTTGGTGTTGGGTGTTGGGTGGTAGGTAGGGCCTTGGTGTTTTTGGTGTTTGGTGTCTGCGCTGGGGTGTTGTTGTTTTTTCTACCCCCGCGTTGCTGTGCGTGCGTATGTGCCCGTACGCCCACGAGGACCGAGGGCGACCTTTCCCCGTACTCAGGTATGTTTCTTTGCTTTTCCCCTCGAAAAAACCTGCTCTGCGCTCACGGGCTTGTCGCGTTCTACGCCATGCTCGAGGGCGTCGCGACCCGTGCTTCCCCCCTCCCCGGCCGCGACGGCTCAACGGAGCCCAACAGCCAGCCTGAACGACTCTCACAACACGGATTGCGATAGAAGGGGTCCGTCCGCCTTTTCGGACTGCTGCAGTAGAGTCCGGGAAGGTCCCCTTGGCTCGTGAGCTCCTCTCCCCACTTCTTTGTGATCCCGTTTTTTTTTTTTACCTTTGTGTTTTGCGTTTTTGTTTTTTGCGTTTTTGTTTTGGTTTTGTTTATTTATGTGTTTTTGTTTTTGTGTTTTGGTTTCGGCCTGTGTCCTTTGTTTTTGCTTCTTTCGTTTGCTTTTTCTATTTTTTTGTTGTGGTTTGTTTTGCGTCGTTTTTTTGTGATTGTCCCTCGCCTCTCCGTCCCGGCATTGTAGGGGTGCGAGGGTCTATGGTCATACGACTACGGTCATGCATGATAATGAGTACCCCCCCCTCCCCCCCCCCCTCCTCCCTCCCCATACGACTACCGCCATGCATGATATCGAGTACACCCTAACCCTTCCCCATCCCCCGCCCCCTGTCTCCTTTCACCCTTGTTTTTGTTTTGTTCATTCCCCGGTGACCCCCGGGGCACCCCCTATGACAGCCGGAGTACCTGGAGGCGAAAGCGAAGTGGGAGGCGACGGTGGGCAAGCTCGAGGAACTCACGACCCACACGCAGGAGCTGGTCCGAGCCAGGGAGGTGGTGTACGACAAGCTCCTTGAGGTGTCCCTCACCACGCACGCCTCCAAGGTGCAGCCGTCGTCTTCCAGAAGGTGTGTAGTATCGAAGCCGAGAAACGATACAAAAAAAATACCGCGATACGTATTTTTTTCAGGGTTTAGAGGTTTCGAAAGGGCGGCTAAAGTGCGAAAACAGAGGGTGGTGGAGATTTCGTGTTTGTCAGGAATATTTTGTCGGCAGGCAGGTCGGGTAGGCGGGGGGGGGGGGGGTGCGCTCTTCCCTGTGCCCCGGCACCTCGCAACCCCCCCACCGCGGGGGGCACTTCGTGCTGCGACGATCATAACCTCCTCCCAAGTCACGTTTTTGTTTGGAGATCGTCGCGTGTATATTTATTGATCCGTGCAGCGTTATGTTTATATTTATGTTTTATCTGAGATGAAGATAGGCCCTGCGGTCCACTTGTTTTCTCGCTTCCCCTTGAACCCCCCCCCCCCCCTCCCGGGGATAAGAGTAGCAAAAAGTTTCTACCTGGTATGTAATATATGGAAACCACGTAATGAGCGCCCAAATGTTGGAGGTGTCTCTATTGGTAGTAGGAACGGTGCTCCGTCTCGAAAGGGATGCGTGGTCAATGGTCCAATGACTAAGGCGAGCAACAAATTGAGTACGCCCCCCCCCCCCCCCCCCTCCGTCTCGAAAGGGATGCGCCCCCCCCCCCCCCCCTCCCCCGCCGCCCGGGTCTATATGGTCATGCTTGCGGCTACCCCCCTTCTATTTTATATAGGTTGGGTTGGCGTCGGTTGGCAACGACACTGTAAAAACATGCCGCTCACTACGCGAGCTAGACAACCAGGGTACCGTTTTTTTTTTTTTTTTTTTTGGCGGTTGCCCACAGCTGGTTGTCGAGTTAGATCATTTGTGCGAGGTAAAGAACCTTTACTCCGCACAAGTGGGATTGATCGTATCACGTAGTGTTCAAGGTAAGGCACCCAAGAGGCAGTTACACAGTACTCCATTGCTGTCTCTGGATATGCCTACACCGGAAATTAAATCAACTCATTGAAGCTGTCGTCCATATGCAAGTCCGCCTCAAAAGCGGTTCTTAGTAGGATGCAGCTCACCCTTCATGCGACTCGCCAGACACCTCACAGCGCTTCGCGCTTGGTGCAAGCAATGTCTGCCTGGTCGGTGAAAGCCCGACATGCTCCGTCCCGGCATTGTAGGGATGCGAGGGTCTATGGTCATACGACTACGGCCATGCATGAGATCGAGTACATATCTCCTATCGAGTACACCCCCCCCCCCCCCCCCCCCCCCCCCCCTCCGTCTCGAAAGGGATGCGTGGTCAATGGTCAGATAACTAAGGCAAGCAGCAAATGAGTACGCCCCCCCCCCCCCCCCTCCCCCGCCGCCCCGGTCTATATGGTCATGCTTGCGACTACGGCCATCCATGGTATCGTGTACCCCCCCCCCCCCCCCCCCCCCCCCAAACTCGGATGCAAAGCATCGCCTCGTCGCTTGGCACGAGCACTTACCAGACACATATATGAATATACATTAAAAAACAAAAAAGAGATCCGATTTACGCCACCGAGGGGTAAAAAAAAAAAAAAACTTCATGCGACTCGCCCAACACCTCACATTTCGCTTCGCGCTTGGTGCAAGCAATGTCTGTCTGGTCGTTGCAAAAACCCGACGTTGCTCGGTCCCGGCATTGTAGGGGTGCGAGGGTCCTATGGTCATACGGCTAAGGCCATGCATAATATCGAGTACCCCCCCCCCCCCCCCCCCCCCCCCCCCCCCGCCTTTCTACACTGCCTGCTGATGACGATTTTACAGCCGAGGAAGTCACGGTGCTTTTGGTCCGGCGGTCAACGTGAACCAAGCGCTTAGGAAGCGGAGAGGCTCCGCGCCGGCCGTGGAAAGGAGGGATGCGTCATCAGCAGGGGGGTGGTAGTGGGAGCGGTGGTAGTGGTGGTGGGGGCGGGGGGTTGTTCGAGCGCTTGTCCCAGGGGATGTTCTCTGGGAGCCGCTGACACCTGAGTGGCGGATTGATTTGGTTGGTCGATCGGTTGGTTGATCGACTGATGGATTGGTGGGTTAGTTGATTCGTTGAACGGCTGTGATGAGGCGGAGGGGGTTTCCCCCTTTTTATTACGTACGAGATGGGGCCTTGGTTTTATGAAAGCTAAATTCTCTCTTTTCTCGTGTTGTGCGGGTTGAGTGATCGATCGACGGATTGATTGATTGATTGAGTTGATTGATTGATTGATTGGTGGGTGGTGATAGGAAGTAGGATGATTCGTTCGTTGGTTGGTTAATCGATGAATGGTCGAAACGTGGATCGACCGCCGAAAAGTTAAAATAATACTGGTTTTTTCGCCGCCCACGAATCGAAGTGTCTGTACAAGGAACGGTTGAAGGGGGGGTGGGGGCGGGGGCTCGGGGGGAGGGGGGGTGGGGGGGGGGGGGGGGGGGGGGGGGGGGGGGGGGGGGGGGGGGGGGGGGGCGTCTCTCGCCTTTTTGGGGGCTACAACAACGGTATGTACAACCAGGTACGCATTCTATGATGATGCCTGTTTCCAGCTACCACTGTGTCCGTATAAATAAGAAACTCTTCTTATTCATATTAACAACCGTATGAATATTATATTTTCGGACAGAATGGTGTTCGTGTCATTCTCAGCACAGAAAGGGCAGCGTCCGGTATGTACTGGTAGTATTAATAGTAGCTTCGATTTTGTCGGTCGCTTGACGCTTGTGGTGCGGACCCTGCTGGTGTGCTGTGCGCGTGCATTCCTATCATGACACTAAGTATGATAACACCACTCGCCTCGCGATGAGTCGGATCGGGGTTTGTCACTGTGTGGTGCGGACGAGCGGCGGGGCGTTTGTTTGTTTTTGCCTACAATTTCGCGTTTTTTTTTTTTGTTTGGTGCGTTCGCGTGGTGTACGTATAGCGGCGTGTGTGTTGTCCTTGGAAAGGAAGGAAACCGAAGCTGAGCGACGAATGAACTATATTTGAAAGGGACCTCTTCTGCGGCTGCTGCTACTTTTGCTGGGTATCGTAATCGATTGGTTGCATTATTTATCTCTCCTGCCCCCTCCCGTTTTTAAGAGGGTATGCTTTTTTGGTCGGTCGGCCGGTCATGTAATGACGCGCCTTTGGCTTGGTCTGTCTTTGGTTTTGCTTGCTTCCTTGCTTGCTTGCTTCGTTTCTTGTGCAGGCCGGCGAGCGGGTGTTCGCATTGTAGGGGGGCAGGCGTTCGTCTTGTGGGGGGGGCAGGCGTTCGCCTTGTGGGGGCGAGAAGTGCGGCTGCGCCGTGTTGGCTGTGATCGATGTCGAGAGCATTTGCCATGATGCTACTGTACCGTAGGGAAACAGCAGTGGTAGGGCTTGGGAGTTATTTAGGGTCGGAGGCGTTGTCCTGTCTCATTGATGCCGCTGGTTGTCTCGTGATTGATGACGAGAGTTTTTTTTTGCTGCAGGGAAACAGCAAGCAGTGGTTGGTTTCTGGTGGTGGGGTTGGAGGTGCCACCCCCCCCCCCCCCCCCCCCCCCCCCGCCCGTCTAGTATTTGAGGGCTACCATTCGTACCACTGCTGTATGTACTGTAGAGTCACCACTTCAGAGTCGCACCGCGGGGGGTATCCATATCTACCCGCACTCGCGGGGGGTATCTATGTCTACCTGCACTCGTTCCTGTTTCGTGCCTCTTTGGAGGGTCCTGCTGCTGTGAATGCCCTGCTTCCGCGGCCACCAAACGCCATAACAATCATCAGGACTTATTTTCTATTGCCGAGGGTACACACGTGGGGCTCCATTTCGCCATCGACCAGGAGTGTTTTTAGTAATTGCTGATGATACCAAGTTATCTGCTACATGGTACATTTTTGCTCGTACCGCGGTTCCTACCCCCCCCCCCCCCCCCTCCCTTCAACCACGTGATTATTTTTTTTGGCTTTTCTAATCTAATCGTAATCGTATAGTAGCCCTGACAAGAGGTTTTCCTTCGTCCATCAAGCAAACGGCAGTATTTTCATTTTGCCGCTGCTGATGGATGCAGCCCCGTTTTTTTTTTTTTTTTTTTTCACTCGAGGTTCATAGCCTACCCGGTACGACTCATTCGAGGAAATGGCTGGCAAGACACTGCTTCTTTTTTCTACCGGCCGAAAGGCGTAGAGGGGAGATCTCGGTCCTCACGGCATATAATACACGAAGCTAGGGTAGTCGTAAATCTTTCACGCGCCGTTCGTACGGTGGTCTCTTCGTCTCCGTTCTTCTAGCTTCCCCATCCGACTGTGGTTCTACACAGAGCGGGGGGCAAAAAGGAACAAATTGAATTCTATACTCGGGTCAAACCCGATAATTTCTCGACCGATCTCCTGGGGAGGGGATCTAACCCCCTAAAACCCTTGTGAGTATGGCCTCGTCAGCAGATTGTCACGGTAAACGTATCACCCTGCTCTTAAGACTTGTGAGCTTTGGTCCACAGCCCAAGACAGACACGAAAGTTTAGGGTTAAACCCACAGTCAACCAATCAACGTTTAGGGTTAAACTCAAACCAACCGATGCTTAGGGTTGAACTCAATCCATCAATGTTTAGGTTGAGCCCGATCGACTAATGTTTAGGGTTGTAAAGCCCGAGACCAAAGGACGCATTTGGGCTGTTATAATAGAGTCGCCTGTTTCACAGCGTGCATAAACCATTTTATCGACTACTACTGCTGTGCGTCGTAAAGCTCTACTGCTGTGGATACGTACACGAGTGCTGTTCCGCTCCCCCAAAAGCAAGCGTTTTTTGTTTTGTGCTTACAGCAGAGTCACCCCACGGTAGGGGTAGCACTTTTTGGGCCAAAGTTTCTGACGAACTGAGTTCCCTAAGTGAAGAACCAGCTGTTAGGATGAATCATTTATTATTGTGCTCGTTTTAGGACTAGCGCATACAAGTGCCGGTCGCGGGGCGCGAAACTTTTTTTTCCAAGTATTGTATCGGGTGAGATACTGAGCTCCTAAGGTGAGGTACTTAGGAACTTCTGGTGCACCCTTACCGTGGGATGGTTCAGCAGTACTGCGACTGTCGTATTGTGTGTGTTACATGCGTGTGTTACGGCTAGAAGAAGAGAGACCACTTCGTACTATAAAAAATATGGGCTACTGCTGTATATGGCCGAAACATGAAAATATGGCCCATAGTCTAGGTTTCTTATAAAAACACGTATACGGACGTCAATTATTGTTTTTTTCACTTTGATTTGTCTTTTTCTGCCACCTAGTTGTCAATTGACCCGGAACTCGCTTCTCGGGATGAGTCCGCCCGTCATCCCCAGACGTGTCGTATACCTAGATATTTTTTTCAAGTAATCGCTTTAAGTGTACTGCTGTGGTATTTTTGTCGAACGGAGCATTTCGACTTACTACTACTGACCGTGGCTTGCGCCATTTTCAATCACTTCCATCAAATTATGGTAGGGTGTGGATTGTGTCATATTTCCTACAAGTGTTACTACTTCCATCAAAAACGCAATTCGAGTGCTCTTTCTTCGACACTGATTCTTCCCCGTGAACTCCCAAATAAAGGGGTCGGCAGCCGGATGACGCGCAAGAAAACAAGCGCACACACCCTCGGATGACGAAGTTCGAAGGCGTTTTTCCCTCGAGACAACGGGAAGAGGAATGCCAATAAAACGCCTACTTGTACGTACGAGCGACGCGCGCGACCTTTTTCCGAAGCCTTCCATTCTCATTTGCGTTTTTATGTGTGTTGTGCGGCCCTAAAGTCAGACAGTAGTTTGTTTGCCCTTAAGGGCACATACTGTGGAGAAAATCGACTTCCAAAAAAAAATCGTCCCAGGGGGAGTTATCTTATATCACCCGTCCGTGTGTAACCACACTCTGACCAGGAATGTAAACACTATTTTGGCCCTGATATGAATATCGAATGGAGCTTACATTCCGGGTCATAAAAGTGTTACACGCAAATACCTGGTACATGACACGAAGACAGGCGAATCGACGTCAAGGAGCCGACTACTTTTCGGTTGGATGATATCAATATAGTTTGACACCAGGTATTGCAGCCAAGTTGTCGTGGCCCCTCTGTGGTGCCTGCCGGCATGCGCCAGCCAGCCCATGACACCCGCACTATATACGTAGCGGCAACCGCCACTCCTCGGCACACTGCCACACGCTGGTTAAACGCATCTAAATGCCAAGCGGTTACACAGGCACCTATTACGGGAGACCATAGTTAATAGGACCTACGGTACACATAAAAATATATATATTTAACAATTTTTACGAACAATATTTGGTCCTATTAACTATGCCCCCCCGTAATAGCGGGCAACCGGCACTATTATTGCGGCACTATAGAGGGGCCACTACTTGTCTGCGTTCAAACAAATCAAGCACCCCAGCCGCCGACGTCAAGTCAGCGAAGTCAATGTTTACGCCTCACGTCGTTCATAAGCGTCCGCAGAAATTCATCATTTTTCGACTCTCGGCGCCGGTTATCGTTTTTTTCTCCCACCACCCACGAAACCTTTTTTTTTCCCCCTTTTTTCCAGAGAGCAGGATTTCATTTTTTGGGATCATCACCGCCAGCAGCCACATCCGCCGGAAGCGACGAACCCGTCCCCCCTCGCTGAACACCCCAAACCACCGCACAAGAACCGAGCGCTGCCTGCGTGCCGGAAATATATCTCCCAAGCCTTTGAGCGAAGGGAACTGCTGTAGTTGTCAGCCAGCCGCCAGCGAAGGCTGTACGCAAGCAAAGTCCAGCAGATTGTACGCTAAAACAAGAGGAGATGCCAAAAGCACAAGCAACCACAGCAAAGATCTGAAAAAACCCGCGAAAACAAAAAAAAAAGCAAACAAAAAAAATAACAAGGTCCGGGAAACTCTGCATAAATCGACAGCAAGAAGGCCTGCGCAACTCTGCAAAAAAAAGAAAGAGTGAACGCCAGCAGCATTCCGGAACACTCCGCATGACTTTGCAAAAGCAACAGCAGCGAGCCAGCAACTCGGGTGCGCACGAACCATCGTCTACAACCCCGCGAAAGCGACAGCGAGGGGGCAATTCGGGTGGGCAGCACCTATGGATCTTCTAACCTCACTCCTCAAAAGAAAAAGCAGCAACAAGCCAGAAGTCCGGGTGCATCGTGTAACGATGGTCTAAAAAACTCCGCGAACAACTACTATAGCAAGAAGCCAGAGCCATCCAGGCGCACGATTGTCTCCTCTCGCACACGCCGGTTCGATACACCTGGTACCCCAGTACCTGGTATCTGTTTCACCCCGACCCGAACAAAGCGCAGTCGACCTAGTCATAGCGCTGCTACACCGACACTCACAATAAACTAACATCGGAAACCATCGAGGCGCTCAACCGCTATAGCTATCATACACGCGCAACCGAGGAGGGGCTTCCCACTTGGAGGGGAGATGGAAAAGGGGGGAGGGGGGGGGGGGGGTGAGAGAGCATAGTACTCATTTGTTGCTTGCCTTCGGCATTTGACCGCTGACCACGCATCCCGTTCAAGACGGAGCGGGGGGCGCGGGGAGGAGGGCCGCCACGAAAACAAGCCTCATTTTGGTCCAAAACCAAAACCTAAACCACACGCCCCGCAGCCGCAGCAGCATCGCCCTTCTTCCTTGTCTAAATCTAGGCACGCACAGCGCTGTTAAGGCATGGTAAAAGTGCAGGAAGCTACCTACACCACAGCTGCTAACCGTGTTTGATCTATCATACGAGGAGAAAATTGATTAAGCGTCCACTTGCTTTCCCCCCCCAGTATCTGCTCTTCTTGGGCCCCATCACGACTCCTCCTGAATCATGGCCTGCGAGTCCACGGCGAGACCCATGGTGTTGAGCCCGTTGTCGACGTACCTGCGGGGGCGGGGAGGGGAGGCGGGGGGGGGGCGCGTACTCATTTGTTGCTTGCCTTAAGTCATTCGACCACTGACCACGCATCCCTTTTGAGACGGAGCACCGTTCCTACTCCTAGTAGAGACACCTCCAACATTTGGGCGCGCAATACGTTGCTTCCACATATTACATAGAAACTTTTGTGTTAATCTTATCCCATTCAGCTTGCGACACTTCCGGGGGATCAGGTCAACCACAGTCTCGGAGGGGAACCTTGTATTGTAAATATATGTATATATAATATATGTGTGTGTGAAATAATTGTGGGGGGGAGATGATGTCGCGGTGACGATGATGTCGCAGTGACGAGCTCCCAATCCCTGATGCTTGATGCCTGCAGGAGCCGTCAACGGCCACGACCGTGCCGAGCACTCTCCTCTCGTATCATGTAGGTCTTGAACTGGGCCAAGGGCGCCGGGTTGCCTGAGGGAGCTACACCACCCAACGAGGCATTTGTATTCGTCGGAGCACGTGAAATGAGTTTCGCAGTGGATGACCGTCGTCATTCCTTTATAGGGAGACGGCCGACCGTACGTCATAACGAAGGGACCGCTTGCGACCCGAGAACGGTGAGACTCGGCACGCCCTTTCAGGCCTGGCGATTCAGGCATCCATCGGAACATACACGCGTGATTCCGAGACCTACGACGATAAATTACGAAAATACCCTGTCCATCACAATAATATATGTACATATGCGTACACCAGTACACATTTTATGAATTGGCTAACACCCTTGTTGGGTGGTTGGGTTCCCTCAGGTAACACGGCGCCCTTGGCTCAGTTCAAGACCTACATGCATGATACGAGAGGAGAGTGCTCGGCACGCTTGGGGCCGTTGACGGCTCCTGCAGGCATCAGGCACTGGGAGCTCTCGTCGCCGCGACATCATCGTCACGGCGACATAACTTTACACACACACATATACGACACAAGGTTTCCCTTCGAGATTGTGGTCGACTTGATATCTCGGGAGTGTCGCAAGCTGAAAAGGGGGGCATAGAACACAGCACAGCAGGCGTTCGTTCCTCGTACCAGCTAAGTGCACTACTGCCGTACTCGTGCGCACTGCTGTAGCCACCAGGCAAAAAACGAACAACATGAAACAAAAAAAAGCAAAAAAAAAAAAATCTTGAAAGCCGAAAGGAAAAATGAGTACGATACGCGCAGCCGACCAACCTTGAGCCACCAAAAACACCGACCAGCCCAAACGAGGTCATAGGTGGTTTTTCCTCTCTGTATATATCAAGTGCTGCCTTCCCTCCTCGTAGCCCGCCGTTCCTATAAACAGCATATATACTCAAAAGTATAGCATATTTGCACACTTGGCATTCGTGTAGCGCAGCAGAGCAGCAGCAGCAGCAGCAGCAGCAGCAGCAGCAGCAGCAGCGGCGGCGAAAAACGAAAAAACTGCATGTGGCGCATCGCCGGCCCTCCCGCCCCGCCCCGCCCGTTCTCCCGCCCCTCCGGCCCCCGTCTGTTTCTCACATGGTCGTCCCCGTGATGACGCGCGACAGCTCCGAGGAGAGGAACAGCGCCGCGTTCCCCACGTCGTCGTTGTAGAGGTCCTGACACGCACAAACACAATACGCGAGGGCGTTGTTTCACAGCGTGTGGGGAGGGGGGTAGGTAGAGCGAGGGGGTAGGTAGGCTTGGGTGAGTTATGGGAGAGGTATGGGGTAGGGTAGGGTAGGGTAGGGTGGGGTGGGGTGGAGTGAGGTGGAGTGAGGTGGGGTGAGGGTGGGCGACAGGGAGCGGGGAGATGGAGGAAGGAGTAGGGTGGGATCGGGGCGGGGTGGTGAGGGAGAGGGGGGAATAAGAAGGGGGTGGGCGAGGCATCGCATCGAAAAGCCGAAGGGCAGCGAAGGAAATTCGGCCTCCCCGAGGGTGCCCCGAGGGTGCACTACCTATGTCAGAATAACAGCTCGTATCTATGGAAATGGAAACAGCATGGGGTTGACCGATAATTGAACCTCGCGGAAATGACAAAACCACAAAACCTGATAAGGGGAAAAAAAAGGGCGCGCGGCGCAGCGTGATACGGCGTGGCGCGGCGCACGCATGTCTCGCGGTGGCATCCATCGACGGTGCCTTCACGCGCCCAGCTGATGAACACAAAAAATACATACGAAGCATGCATGTATGTATTTTCAATGCATCACTCTTGCCACATATTAATCGCAGACCAGTTGCTCCACGCGCTCTCCCTGTGCGGCGGCCGACCTTCCCTTTTGGTTCACTGTACAGTATCCACATACCTATGCACACATAAAGCGTTGCTGGTGCTGCTCATGCTATGCTGCGCGTGGGCTAGACCGGGTTTAGCGACCGTAGGGCTGAAAAGAGAGGACGGGGTCGCAGGTGAGGGACTCAACGAAAAACTGGGGGGGGGCGGGGGGGGGGGGGCGTTCCAGCTGTCGCGAAAGAAAAAACATTTGGTGTGATTGCCGCCGTCGGTCCCTCGCTTACTGTCTTCGCCGGTGATTGAAATATATAGCGGGCTGAAGGCCAACGCCCAGCCCACGAAGAGCTAGCGACCAGCACGCAGCGCTAACGACCAGCGACTACAGATTCACAGCAGAAATTACTGCTGTACCCGGGTCACGTCATCAGAGTATTTACGAAGAATCTGGTTGGGTGGGCTTGGGTTGGGTTAGATTTTTCGTAACCTGTTTCTCAGCGCCGCTCCGTCCGAAAATACAAGGATTGTTAAAATTAAATATCGATGTACAAACCGCGCTTACATTTGGACACAGAGTGGTACTATATAACAGCAATCCCAACCCGCGGAAAAATATTTGCTGTGGGAAAAAGTGACCAAAATGACGTTTTTAACTTACAGTATTCTTGGGGTTGGGTAACTCTGTGCGTTGGATAGCGAACGGAGCAACTTTTGAGTGGCTAGCCTCTTCGGATTCACCCGTTTAAGCAATCAGCTCCTCCTGGTTGTCGGTTTAAACTATTTTTATAACCCGACCAAATTGGGTTATCGCAAACATCCTATTTCCTGCCTTCGCGAGTGGCAGCGGGCTAAAGGCGAACGACCAGCCCACGAAGAGCTAACGACCAAACCCCAAGGGGCTGACGACTGGCCCACGAAAAGCTAGCGTACCGGCAAGCAGTGCTAGCGATCAGTGACAACATATTTACAGTACGTAGATAACTACTGAGCCGGGCCACTTCATTCCCTGTCTTCGCGGGTGATAGCGAACCAAGAACATAACGACCAGCCCACGAAGAGCTAGCGACCAGCCTACATACGAAGGGCTAACGAACAGCCAACAGAGCTAACGACCCGACCAGCCGACAAGAGAGCCAGAGACCGGCAGGCAGCGTCAACCACTAGCAAATACATATAATATATATATGTATATATAGAGAGAGATCAGTTATCTACAAAGCATACAGATCAGTACTATTATTATACCTGGCCGAGGGGAGAGTTGGCCTTGCTGTAGTCGATGGCGTACTCGATGAATGTCTTCTTGCCCTTTTCGCCTCCGATGGCCGACGCGGCCCGAGACTTTAGCGGTCCGGCCGAGATGGTGTTGACCCTCACCCCGTGCTTCCGCCCGGCCTCCCACGCCAGAACACGCGTGTCCGATTCCAGTTGCGCCTTAGCCGAGGACATCCCTCCGCCGTACCCCGGGATAACCTGGCAGAGGTTTCGGGATGGGGAGGGGGGTAGAGAGAAGGAGGCGGGAGGGTGGGGGTGGGGAGTGGGGGGTTAGGGGGTGTACCCATTGCCATGCATGGCTGTAGTCGCATGACCGGGGGGGGGAGGTGGAGGGAGAGGGGGAGAAATGGGAGATGGAAGGGGTTAGGACGGGGGGACGGAGGGTGAGGAGTGGGAGCGGGGGGGGGGGGGGGAGGAGGTAACTAAGGAGGTAGGGGGGGGGCAAGCAGGGGTCGAATCGGGTGCAGAGGACGCCCAACAGACAAGGGGTCAACTACACATGCGCGTCAGGCGTGTCGATAGATGTTTGAGTGCGACAAAAACAAAAAACAAGGCGGCTCCTCACTACTATTACGTATATAACAACAGGGACAAGCAAGGCGGCTACACATTTAGCAGCAGGGAGAGAAAACAAACAAAAAAATCGTATCATACGCATTGCAGGTTTTAGACGGGAGGGAGTTCCCACCTTCTCGCTGGCGATGTAGGTGAGGGACACCACCGTTCCGCCCTTGGGCATGATGGGCCCGAACCTCTGGACGAGCGACACCATCGAGTAGGCCGAGGCCGACGACGCCGCGAGGTAACCCCTCCGCGAGGTTTCCAGCAGTGGCTTGGTCACCTCCGGCCCGTTGGCGAGAGAGTGCACCAAGATGTCTACCTGTTGATGCCCATACATGGATGTACGCACACCCGCGAGGTTAAGATGATTATCTTGGTTGGGAAGCGGGGGCGTTTAGCCGGTTCGCGGGGAAAGCGAAATCAGCGTCTGCGCCAGGCCAAACAAGAATCGGGGGAAGAGGGCAGCGCGAGGGTCATGTATATATGTACCACTGCTGTGGACGGAAATGTAAGGACCACTTGTTCTTCACAAGTACATGCCAACGATCCTTATATTGCCGCCCAGTGTTGTTCCACGGAACGGGCAGAACCCGGTCAGCACTGGTGAGCCGTCATTTCGACAACCCAAAACCACTTATGTTTTTCTTTTTCATGTTTTGAGTATCTCTTAGAAAGAAACGAAAAACAGAACGATGATGGACCCACCGGCGACAGATAACATATCGATCTCACACTTGCTGTCTGCTGTAGGTCAATCGCTTGGGCGAACGAAGCATGGCAGCAAACACACGGTGCCGAAAAAAAAGGGGGAAAAATAATCATACATGTACGTACGAGGTATGTACGGAACACCCCCCCCCCGAAAAAAACGAACACTCTGTCGGATCTAAACCGGGAAATGACCTGGTGAACGTCAAAATACCGTGCGTTGAACCAAAATCTGCATAAAATGTACTTTGAAGTACTACTACTACTGTGGCTAAGACTGATGCCTTTTTTCTATATCTACAAGTAGACACTTGAAATCGGAACAGGCTTTCCGGTGGAAACACACAAAACTAGCACACGCGCTCGGGATGCGGTGCGAGCCGGCCGAGGTCAACCTGCCCGCTCCTGGCAGGGTCGGGAGGGGCGAGCAAGGTGAGGCACGTCCAACATAACAGAGCACCGAGAGGTGGACCTCGACTCAAGTTAGCTCGGTTTCGGCTGAAAACCTGGTACAAAATCGACTTTCAAACTGCTGAGAGCCGACCTCTCGTGTCACTATATAAATTTGTGTACGCCACACAGCGGCCTTCGAGGGGGGACAACACATGGGTTTCCAACCCGTCAGGCGTTTTTACTGTTGTACAACAGTAGTACTGTACCTTGCCGTAGTCGGCCTTGATCTGGTCCGACACCTCCTGGATGGTAAAGCCGGAGAGGCCGGCGTACCTCTTGTTAGTCAACACGTCCTCCGGCACGTCCTCCACCGCGTCGTACACCGCGTCAAGAGGGTACACCTGTCAAGCAAAAACAAAAAGGTACATGAGAAGAAAAAAATGTTGAACCACAAAAAACAACCATATCATAGCCATGTTAAATTTAATTCGACTTGGTCCGGCTGTAACAAAATGGCTGAGTTTATTACCTGACTCAGTTTATTACCTGACTCAATGTTCACAGAGTTGGTGAGTGAGCTTACGAGCACACGAGCAAAAAAGCAAACAAGCACACGAGCTAACGAGCACACGAGTAAACGAGCGAACGAGCGAACGAGCAAACGAGCAAACGAGTGAACTCCACCTTGTCGATCTTGAAGAGCGTGCCGTCCTCCAGCTTCATGTCCTCGTCGAAGGACCCCCTCTTCAGCGACTTCTCGAAGATGCCGAGCACCGGGGGCCACGTGCCCACCGTCACCGTCGCGCCCGCCTCCGCCAGGGCCTTGCAGATGGCCCACCCGTACCCCGACGAGTCCGCCACGCCGGCCACGAAGGCCACCTGAAAAAAAATGAAAACCGAGCCGAACCGCGATTGTGTTGGTGCTGTCGATGTTGATGTTGATGTTGTTGTCGCTGTCGATGTTGATGTTGATGTTGTTGTCGCTGTCGATGTTGTTGTTGTTGTTGTTGTTGTTGTTGCTGTCGATGTTGTTGTTGTTGTTGTTGTTGTGGTGGTGACGACTGTTGGTGCTCGTTGTTGTTGCTAGTTGTTGGCGCTTGTGCCTTTGGTTTCACAGCAGTTCTTCTTTCGTTTCGTTCTTTGGTACTGCTGCGTTTTGTGTGTTGTGTTCTGAATGTGTTTGTCTCTTCTTGATTTGTGTTTGCTTGTTTGTTTCTTCCTGATTTGTGTTTTCGCGTATTTTCGTTTTGCTTGTATGTATTTTTTGTTTTCTCGTTTCTTCTTGGTTCTCGTGTTGATGTTGTGAACATTTTTGTTTCGTTTCTACTACCTACCCCAAAAACTGCCATTTTCATTGGGTGCGCCCTTTCGGGTTCGGAGAAAATCGGCTCTGAAAATTAATCCAGGGGGTGTGTTATCTCATCATACGTGTTATACGGTGTTATCCTATCATACGTATTATACAGCAGTACGGTGCTGGGGGGGGGGTGTTACAGGGTGGGCTATTGATAGGCGAATTCTGGAGTTCCCGTGAAAATGGAAATTCAACCTTTTGAGTTCGCTTTCAGACAAAACACCAATAACAATGCAGTTTTATGACGTAAAAAAGTGGCGCTTGCCCCCAGCGCGTTTTTTCAATTTTATCGATTTTATGTTCCCTTGCGATCGAAAGTGGTCCTGACGACGATGGCAGCAGACAAGAAAAAAGAAAAAGCTGGTGTTCCAAAGCCGTCGATTTCTGAGGGCAAGATACAGACTGGACTCATACGGGATTATACTGGTGCGTACACCTTCTTTTCTTGCGGGCTCAACGCTCTTTACGGTATTACGGGGGCCCATAGTTAATAGGACCAGATATTGTTCGTAAAAATGGTTAAATATAAAGGTTTTTATGTCTACCATAGGTCCTACTAACTATGGTCCCCCGTAATAGTAGTCCGCTTTGACTCGCAACCGAGGCCCGTCAACCATAACACCAGAGTCGAAAAAATGTTCAACGATAGGGGTAGATACGTACCGGGTAGCACTTTTTGCGTCGCGAGGCAATATATTTCTGACTGATGGTGCTGGTGTACCCAATATCATTTGTTTTTCAAAATCATAGCTATTATTAATAATAATACCTTTGGGTTCGAACCATTTTTGGGCGCAGTCCCACGAACACCCTTCGAGCGCAGGCCGCGAGCGAAGCGAGCCACACGCTAAGTCGAACGCGCACATACCAAATACCGATCGAGCGAAGGGCTGCTACCGCTGTCTCTGCTCCCCCTATGTACCTTCTGCCGCAACTGTGTCAGTGGGCTGCGTTGGTGTGGAGAACAACGTTTTGTACTCGCGTTGGGAGTCGGTCGTGTTTCGGTGCAGTCTACCAGGTACCTGCGAGTCTACAGCAGTAATCACAGACAACACAACACACAGCAGCCGTGTTTCAAGTTGTCGTTCGCTGTCCTTCGTGCTACTACTGCTGCTGCTGCTCCTCCTGTGCTGCTTCTTCCTCTTCCTGCTGCCGCTGTTTCGGCGGCTATCTTTGAGAAGGCAGTGTGTACGAGAGCTATCCTATAGCAGTTGTGCGTACGGCTGCTGTATCTATGTACTACTTTATGTATCGTATGATACATACCACCCACCAGCACCCGACTAGCGCGAACCTCCTCTTCACCGAAGCGAGCCACCGAAATCCTTGACAATGTGCGGTGACATACAGTAGTACCTGGTATCACGGCCAACAAATCCCTGCAGAGGGGACTTCCCTTCATCCACGAATTACCAAAGCAAAGCGAAGACCCACATGGCTGCGACATATCAATAGCTCCCACTCACACAATACGTACAACTCCCTCAAAGCGCCTTCTCGCCAAAGCCAGCCAGCAGCACCCTGGCCCAAAGCCAGCCACCATCACCCTGACTTTTCTCTACCAACACGACTCCCGTAAACACAGTGACACTCACACAAAACCAGTCGGTCTATGCATTGCGAGCCACCAAAACACTGTTGACTTCGCTTACCAACACAGGACCCCCGCAAACTGCCTTCTAGACAAAGCGAGCCCCAGAAACATGTGACTCCGCTCTTACCAACACACGACTCGCGGAAACTGCCTTCTCGCCAAAGCGAGCCACCAAAACACTGTCTTGTGACCTCATCTTAGCAGCTTGAGACTCCCGTCAACTGCCTCCCCGACGACGGGAGCCACCAAAACACTGCTGTGACATCACACAAAACTCTTCACCCTCCTCGGTTTATGATTTTTTCAACAACAGTTTTAACCCTTTCAGGACTACTGCTGTGTCCCGTTTTGGGGGCAACCACCCAAATTACAAGTTGCTACGTCCCCGAAACGGGACAGCGGTCCTGAAAGGATCAACAGTGGACCTACATAGTCCAGGCCACAAGATTGATTGCTCGTCGGATTAAGCACAGACTTTTCACATCCAGCAGAGGTTACCAGTTTCTTCCGAGATTTAGGGTCTCGTTGGTTTATTTGGGTGAGGAGTAGGGGTTCGCTCTGATTGGCTTTACTGTTTAGGATAAGGGGTACGGCAACGGGTCAGCTACTATCCGTCTCGTACAGGCAGTGTGTCAACCATTTTCTCGGATAAGTGGTATGCAACCCTCTTTCTTCGAGCCGCTTTTGGGTGACTTACTAGCTGCTACCAGGGTAGTAGATACCATGGTAGAGCTTTCCAAGCGAGGAGCCTCAGAAAATTCTCAGAAAATTGCAGGTGCACACCCATCTACCGTGCTGAACCGGTATTATATAATGTTATAATGTAACAAGCAGCATGCGTCAACTGGTAAACTGCCTCCCCATATCTGCGCGTACAATAAAAACAGTCATGGTTGTCTCGTTGGCACCCTGCGGCAGGACCGCAGAGCCAGGCTTGCTGCACCGTGCGGTTCAACGATTTCGTATTACATGATTGGCCAAAGTGGTTGTCCAAACGTGTATCATATCCCTGATTCCTGTCCTGTTGTTACTTACGTACCAGGGAAGACGCAGTACGGATCACAGATACTCTATGCCCCGTTTCTGGTTTCGGATCGTTGAGGTTTGGGATTCGATCAGAATCCTTTCGACTTCCGACTACTATTACTAGTCGACCGAAAAAACATATCATCGAGTACAAGAAGCAAGCGTACGTAGGATCTCAAACGAAAATTACCCCTTTTTTTACTTTTTTACGAACGAAAACGATGTTCCAATTGGTCAGCTTGGCTTTGGCTGCGTACGTGAAGGCACCCATCTTCTTTCCTTCAACAGCAGTCCCTGGTACCCTATTATACGAGTATTCTATTACGGGGGACCAAAGTGAATAGGACCGAATATTATTGGTAAAAACAGCGAAATATATAGGTTTTAGTGTGTACCGTAGGTCCTATTTAATATGGTCCCCCGTAAATAGTTCATGTTGCCGGGTGGGAGCCGCATAATCTCGCATGATCTAGCAGATGTTTCCCGGATTGGATCTGTACCATACATATCATCCACAACATACGTATCATAGCGGCAGGTAGGTTAAGATCTGCAAACACAGAACAGTAGATGATCTGCAGCAGTAGATAGATAGATATATCGTGATCTGTTCAATATGTACCAGGTATACTGTAGTAGTGTTGTACGACCCATGTTATACACATACTTCTTCGAACGTACAGCAGTAGGCAGAGACGCGGCCTTGGCGCTGCATCGCTGGAGAGATGCGACGTTTTCGTTTGCGGTGTCGCCAGCCCAAGGATGGCGGGCACACTGCTGCTATAATACCTGTACTGGTGCCGTTGTGCTCATGTTCTCACGAGCACAGACCAGGCAACAAGGAAGGGGTACCTGGTCGTGAACATATTTGTATAGCGCAGAATTCTGTCCGGGAATGTAAGTACCCTTTGATTGTTAAAATAAGTATTCAAAAGTTCCTTATATTTCCGGACATATTGTATAAAAGGCAAAGCTCCATCCCACTTCTGCTGTTGTAATGCTTGTATCGTAGCGTTGCTTGACCAGATAAATAATGAGAAAAAACAACGCATGGAAGTACCGAACGAAGTACCAGGAGCAGCAGCGCGTATAGGAGCAACGAGTGCAGAAGCAAATTTACGCTACGTAGCTATCGAGAACGGTCGTTTGGGGTGAAGGGGTGGCGAGGGAGGGGTAGCAAAGGCATTCGGACGTGTTGCTCACCTTGCCGGTGAGGTCGATGCCCTTCGACATGGTGACCGCAGGAGCATGAGCAGAGGAGGGTCTGCCCGCCGCAGAGACCGGCGCTACAGCTTGTACCCTGCCCAGAGACAGCCACACGGAGACATTTTGAGGGAGAAGAGAGAACATTTTTGACGCGCGAAAGGTGCAGCTCACAAGCGATTGCAAGCGTAGCAACGTTGCTGCAAATGGCAAACACAACAGCAAAGAAGACCCATACAGGCAACGCTAGGCCTATATCCTCTCAGGAACAACGAATCTGTTGATACATCAGCAGAGAGGAGGGGGGGGCTCAGACAGGCAGGCACGTAGCAGCACACTTTATGAGAAGAACATAAGGGGAACAACACGACCGAGAAAACCAGGGGACATGTAACTTCGTCCACCAAAAGAAGTACCTGCTCGCGAAGGAGGAAGAACGGAGGGCGGCCTGCGGGCCTACCACGAAGCATTCGGAAGGGGCGATCCCCGCCGCCAGAGCGAACAGAGAGATAATCTTCATGGTTTCGAGCACAACGCAGGGAGATGTGCGGTGGTGTTTGGGTGTTGCAGCAAGCGCAGTTGGCGCCGCAGTAACCCTTTTTCTAGTCCATTCTGATTGGTTTATTTTACCGAATAATTCCCCCGATTGCGCCGCACTTGCCTCCTGCCTCCTGCCCTGCTGCCGCGAGCTGCGGTGAGCTGTGAGCTGCGAGACCACAGCAGGCTGCAGTGTGTTTTGCAGGAGAAATTACCTGTGTCCTGTGTCTACTTCTCGCCGTAGGAACGGCAACGTCGAAAGCTGGAATGTCGCGCACCGTCTTGATATCCGCTTCGGTGTCAACGGCAAGGCGAAATCGATCGCTGCTCCTCTCGAGACGTGCCTCGTCCCCGAAGCGCTTGCTATTGACATTGAGTCAGCACAAGAACAACGCCAAGGTATGAGCAGGCCGCGTCGAGTTTAGCACGCTAGCAGCAGCTGGTGGTTCGTGACCCCTTCAGCTGAAGCGTATGGTAGTGAGTGGCATAGCATATCAGTGGAGGCCAACTGTTAGCATCCTTGCAGTCAGCATTGTTGTCGTAACTTGCAACGTACTCGTATACCAGTAGGATAGGATAGCCAGGGATGCCCTATATGCGTAACGAGTACCGAATCAGAATTTCACCGTAGAGACGAGTTCGTACCAACGCACCACAGTACCAACACAGGCAGCACTGCTGCAGCACCAGCCGCAGACCAGCAGAACAAGCACAGCAGTAGCAGTATAAATCGTCAACCAATGTGCGGAACACTGGACACCCCACTCACAGCTCACAGGAAGCCTTGATAAATGAGTTACCGCGGTATTTCACCAGGCTCACCGCTTGAATACGAAGTAGGTTGCGTTCCGGCTGGCTGTTTATCTTACGTATACGTATGCATACCATATCATCGTACATGCCTGGTAATGTCAACATCAACAACATTTATTTGCGGATCCTCCTCTCCTGCATCAGAGCCTATGCCACCATGCCTGGTTCGATCCCTGTGTCCCGAACCTCTCGCTTTCGACAGTTCGAGTCGGAATGGTCCTCGGCCCCCCTGCTGCTCGCAGCGCCGGCGCTGATGGCCTGCTGCTGGGTCAACGACGCCGGAGTATTTCCACCACACACGGCATGGATGCTCGCCGGTGATGAATCGATCAAGCCCGGAGGGATTTCGGGTCGCATGGACGGCAGCACCTCCAGAGGAGGTGACACACGAAGCGCGTGTGAATATAGAATGAAGACGTGGTGACAAGCTCAATTTGTGGGGCTATGTAGTGCCCTGCCCTTGGCGTTGTTGTCGCTACCATCACCGTTGTGGTGTGCCGCTACTGCCGGGACCGATTGCGCCGTGCTCCGGACACAAGCCCAAGAGTAACATTCCAGGGTTTGGACAAGAGGATGGTCGTGATTTACGTGCGCGTGCTGGGTCTGATTGTGGGCGTCAACACGCGAAGACTGATGAGCACGACGTCAGGGCATGGGGCCCCCCTTTTATTGCTGGAGGAGCGCAGCAGCACAGCTTGCCGAGAGCCGACGCAGCGGTCACAATTATTAGCCACGACAGCATCGCTGTCTTCTACAACTGACTTTCGACACAGAATGTGGAAGAGTACATACAGTGAGCTGCGATTGTGGAGTTGGAGGGAGCTCGAGCTTTAACTCCACCCATCAGCCAGAGGATTGAAACTAAACTAAAAAAAAAACACTGTGCGTACGTGCGTACCTGGTGGCAACAACGCAGGGAAGAGCAGGCGGAGGCGTTTTCGCGTATATACAGCCCTTGCGAAACTTGTCCGAGAAAACACAGCTACTACATGTACCCGAGGACGAGGCTGGCGATATCCCTGACATTGCCCCGCTGGACCCGCTGTCTGTGTCATCGAACGAGCGTTGTCGCAGTTCCGGTGCCAACCGCTGCTTACACCGCGGCGAAGCGCCGACTGCGCACCAACCAAAGATCTCGCGGTTCCCTCACTCACTCCCTCCCTCTCGTTTCCTGTCGTCCTTAGTCGCAAGGGCACTTCCTTTCGCTTATGTTTGTTGGTTGTTGCGGTTGTTGCATACCTGGTACCTGGTATAAGGGTCGAAGCGTAAGGGTAGGTACTCAACCACAATCAGCACGTATGCATTTGTAGTCAACTTTGCAAACTCAGGGAATCAATCGTCGGCCGTGTAAGTTCCTCCGAAAATATTGGGCAACGTACATACTCGAGTATATATACGTGCCATTGATCCACTCCCTGGTATGATAATGCCAGATGGTCGTTGGGTTTTCGTGTTTCGCTGGATTGTAACCGTTGAGTCTCTTGCCAATGTATCACCTAATCTTTTTCCGTTGACTTTGATCGCCCGGTTCCCTTGATGCGCCTCCGGGCACACGAAAATAAAGTTCAAAGCGTGCTGGACGTGACGGCCCGGATGAAGGCGAGAGCGGAAGCAGCCGTCAGAGCGGGGCGTTTGGTCTGGACGGCCGTAGCCATCTCCGTCGACTACAAAGCCTTCGACGTCGTCAAGGTGTGTTGGGGACTTTGAGATTTTACCGGCAGCAGTCTGGCGGCAAAATTGAAGAGGAGCTAGCTGCGTTTCCAGGGGGGCTTTGTGCGCCCAGAGGGGCTCTGTGTCCGTACTTTTTGGCAAAGCCCGTCGATGAAGTGTGGGGTGATTTCCGTGTTTGAGGGAGTCTTCAATTTTCGCGTCTGAGGCGTTCTACGATAGGGGTTCACCTTAAAAATTCTGAGGCTCCTCACTTAAGGAGCACCATACCTCACCCGAAAACTTACGTCAGCAAAAATCGAAATGACCCGTGGCGAATAATCCCATGGCCCAAGTCTACAAAAAGTCTTTTTCGAGATCAAGGTTGACATTCCGACGATTTGGGGTCGAGGAACCCCGTCTTTAACCCCTTTAGAACCGCAGTCCCGTTTTGGGGACAATTCACTCAAATTAGAAGTAATTTGTCCCCAAAACGGGACTGCGGTCCTAAAGGGGTTAAGAAACAAAATAGCGGAAATGTGCTTACCTCTATCGTAGAACGGGTCGTCTGGGGTTACCGCATTCATGAAAGTGCTGCATCCTAAATGCTTCATCCTGTGCTCCTTTTGGGGTTTAGTGACGGTAAAAGTGGGTTTTGGGTTACCTTGAAGTTGCGTTTGCGCTTTTACGGAGCCTATAATCGTGCAGTTCCCGCTAGGGTTTTGCTCTGTGTACCGTCCTCGCGGAGCATCTCGCGGAGCATATATTACACACCATATCTGATGTGTGCCACCTGGTTTGCGCAGACCGCCGGCGGTGTATCACCTGAACGCCGGAGGAGCTTAGCCCTTGTCGCTCCTTTGGTCGCGCGGCTCACATCGTGCAGAGTTAGACCGCTCGGCAGTATTTTGAACGGCGTGCTTTGCAAACCTGCCGCGCGAGGTGGTAGGGACCCAACAACGAAGCAGCTTCAGTCCCTGCAATGCGCAATACCTGGTACGCATGTCCTCAGACGAACAGGCCCCGTACCGCTAATTCGCATTCGTAGAACTTGCAGCACTAATTGCAACCCATACGGTATGTTCTCAGAGGAAACAGACGGGTGCCTGCCAAATCGCAATCCCTATTATAAGACCTGCAGCACAAATTGCAACCCCGTACGATACAATCAACGAGCTGCAACCGGAGACTTCTACAATAGAGCTATCTTTTTTTGGGCCATACTGTCACTGGGACGGATAGGGCTTCTAGACCGAGTGAAGTACCCAACATCGTGCGTTTTTACAGTCAGGTTTCGTTGCAGATCTGTGCCATGCGATTGCTCGTCGAGTTAAGTGTGACCAAGCTTGTGAAGGACAGTTTTTGGGTGTCATTGGGATACAGAGCTCCACGAGTGAGGTGCGTCCCTGCCCTAGCGTGCGTCAGCCTACAGTAACGTACGGTTCGTGCTTCGCGCTCTCGGCTTCCGGCGGCACTCCCCCCACTAAAGAGTCGCTCTCCGCGGCATCACCACCGCCCCCCCGCCGTGCGCGCGCACGTGCCCGCGTCTCCCTTTCCGGCGAAACGCAACTGTGACGAAAAGTCAGCTCGTGTTGAAGCCCAAAACAACAATAACAACAACATCAACCTTCAAATTGGCGTGGTGATCTCTCTTGCACGAGGACGCGTTGCTTTCTCGCTTCTGTAGCGGTGGTATGCTTCTTTTAACGCTTGTTATGGCTGTCTTTTTCTTCTGCAGGGCTTCCGGAGGGCAACCGGCGGCGATATCAATCCCAAAACGGCCGAGTATGAAAAACTGCAGGAAGAGATGTGGAACGCCCAGGTGGGTGGGTGGAGGGAGGGTGGGTAGGTTGGCGGGTTGGTACCACGCTTGCGTGTGTCCCTGCGTGCCTTGATTGCCAGCGCATTTGCTCGTGTGTACCACTCTGGAGTCGAGTGTAAGGGAGCGTTTAGTTCTTCATATTCAAACTCCGACGGTCCTTCACATTCCAGCCCAGACTGAGGGATCCTTGATATTGATATTCGTTTCGTCGGGGGGGGGCTGGCCATGTTTCGCGTCCCCCCCGTCTGAAAGCATGCTCACGGATCCCTCTCACAGGTGGACGTATCCCTTTTGAAAAGGAGCAAAAACGCGTTCTACTCTAAGGCCAAGTTAAAAACTGTCTGCCCGCAAAACGCGGGGTGCAGCCGTAAAATGTTGTACTGGTAAGATTCATCGCCCCAGGGATAAAACGAATCGCGATCTCCTTTGCGATGGGACGTCGCTGTCCGTAGCCGCTTCGGAGTACAGGTAGTCTTGACACGGCCGACTTGCACCGACCACGCACGACATAACCAAGAGCATGTTCCGGTGTTAAGTGTGGTGTAATGTCAGCCCTCTTGGAGACTTCAGAAGGCAAAAATGGTTGATAAAAAAAAGTGACGGTTACATCAACCATTGTGGCCACTGCGTGATCGAAAGGGAGGACGATCCCGATTGGTGTCCGAGTTACAATGATTGATGCAAGGAATCGTACGGCACCGGCGAAAACTTGATCCTCCTACGTACGTACCCCGTACCGTTCGGGCACCCCTGCCGCTCGTACGTAGACGGCTGATAACACCAAAATTATCAACCATTCGTTGTGGTCGTTATCTCGGGGTCCCAGAGGGGTTGAGCGGGAGCGAAGCGCAAGGCGGCATCTCCGCATTCTTTTTTGTTTTGCCGGGTGAAGGGGCTCCGCACGATGCTGGGCTTGAAGATGGCCGAATGCAACACCGTGGGTCGGATCAAGTTTCCGTTCTCTCTCGCGCTGTGCACTGTGCGTGCGTGCGCCCGCGTGCATGCGTGTACCGTGGGGGGGGGGGGGGGGGGGGACTTTATCGTGCTCTGGTGGCCCGTTTTGTCTCGGTGCACTTTCGTTCTGTTTTGCTTTCTTGTCGTTTTTTGGTTCGTGCGTTTGCGTTTGCGTCTGCGTTTGCCTCGCTTTTCATCTTTCTTGTCGTTTTTTGGTTCGTGCGTTTGCGTTTGCGTGTGCGTTTGCTTCGCTTTTCATTGCGTTGACTTTTCGTTCAAATTATTGTTTTTTTTTTTTTCGTTGTCCCCGGCGTGTATAGGAGGAGCAGAAGAGAAGCGGCGAGGAGGCGGAGACTCTGACTGATCCCCTGGTGAGGCCGACCACTACAGTATCAATAGCGGGGCAGACTCGCGCGAGAGGGACAGGAGAAAAGCGGAAGAAGGGGCGGGGGGGGGGGGGGGGCAGAGGATCAGCTCCTAATTTTTCACCGAGATTCCCTCGCTTGAGAGGCGCTGTGCCACACCCAACCAGCGGCTCTGAGAAAAGCTGTGAGCTAGATAGAAGCGCCAACACACAGTCCCATGGGCCGGACATCTATCTAGCCTGCACCATACAGAGCGTTTGAGTTTCGCACAGAGGGGTGCGACCGCTTTTCATTCAGCGCATCGGCAAGGGCGCTGCTTTAGCTGAAAATCGAGCATGATATTTTCGAGAAAAGGGCTCTCTTTCTGTCTCTCGACCAGATATTTTTCCGAAAACGGCTTTGCTGTTGGGTGTTGGCAACCTTAACCTTCCGGTTTTCTGTAAATATCGAGCACCGATAAAACGATCTCACGGCATCCCCTGTTGCGGAGTCAACGCTTTTTTTACGGTAGACAGTGAAAAACAACCTCAGTTTCAAACATTCATTGGGTATGTACTGGTACGTACGTACTGCGGATCCTCGGTTCCGATGGTTGTTTTGATGCAATGGTTGATGAGCCCCGTCGGCGAGAAATTATTTCGGCTCGAAAAGTACAAGCCCAGCACCTGCCGTGCCGCGACTCGCTGAGGTAAGGGCACGCTGAAGGCCAGGAGCTTCACAGGTGCGTAGACGCGGTAAGTTGAGAGCAACTGGTCGCGAAGAAATCGATTGGAACCATTTTAGTTGGGTTTTCTTCTAGTCTGTTTCCTATTTATTAAGGAAACCCAACCCATGGAATCTCCGCCAAGAGTTATGACCCAACCAAATATTATTTAGGTCGGAAGCGGCGTTTCGGCCATCTTTTTTGCTATTGATGATTGGGTTGGGATACAACTCTTGGGAAGGGTCCATGGGTTGGGTTCATTTTTATACAGGAAACAACACCACAAGAAATCCAACCAAAATGGTTTCATCAAGTTTTTCGCAGACGCCCTGGTGACTCGCATAGAGATGAACACTCTTTGTGTGTTTCCTGGTGCTAGTTGGTTTAGGTCAAACCCAGCGAGTGGGGAAGTTGATCAGGTACAAAGCGTGCGCCGCGGAGGGCGTCGTCTTTTGGGGTCGAACAATAGAAACCATCGTATTCGTATCTACGGAATCGAAACTGAAAAACGATATTTCGAGGTGAAGTAGGTGGCTTCCGGACACGCCAGTGCCCCACCGTGCCAGCGCGTGTCGGGTAAACATAGTGTAGACAGCGGTGAGTGTACCCTGAAGTGTTCACATGCCGTGGCACACGAAAGGGGGCGCATGTGAGCCGGCACAGGTCGTCGGCACACTCGCCCCAGCACACAAACGTACTACAAAAAAAAAAAAGAGTAGGGATGATGCTTTACCCCCGGAACGGCACCCGAGAGGCAACGGCAACGGAACGGGACATCGCGAAAACACTCCACTACCTCCATATTTGCGCGCTTCGTCGCCATACACCGGCAATAATATGGGGGGGGGGGGGGGTTAGGAAGATTTGGCTTGTGAAAATGACGTTGCTTGCGGCCTCACTCCGTCACTCGCTTGTCGGCGCGCTGGCCAACCTACCCCGCCATGGCCCGTCCCATACCTGATCGTCGGACCAACCGGAGAGGGATCTCGCCTGCAAGCAGCTGTGACGCGTTCAACACCCGACCGCGTACGTACAATACCTACAATCCATTCCTGTCCGTAAGCGAAACAATCTTTGAATATAGCAGAGCGCCCGGCCTTCTACATTTCTAGTGCAGCGCCCCCCTTCCCCCCCGTCCCTCCTCCCCTCCTTCCCCACCCATGAATTAAGGCTCATGAAGATGTACCAGGTACCAGGTAAATACGAGTCCCTCCCTGCCCCCCCCCTCGCCCCCACCCACACCCACCCACCCACCCACCCGCGGGCCACCAAAAACAAATTGGTCAGGAGCAAGCCTTGGCCCGTGCGCGCAGCAAGTCGTGGCACGCTGCGGTTGCGGTCGCGGCGAAGAAAATCGCGGAGGCAGAGGCGGCGGGGCTCCGTGCCCCCATGTCGGACTTGCACCGGCGATCGGCGGAGCGCCTGAGAGAGTTGTGCGCTCGCAACGCAGGCGTTTACGTGAAGCTCGGGCAGCACCTGGCGCAGCTGGACTTTGTGCTTCCCCCCGAGTTCATCGACGTGTTGAGGTGCATGTTAGATCAGGTGGGGAAACGGGTAACACCGTCGGGTCGTGGGGCTGTGACGGAGGGGGGGGAGGGAGTGTACTCGATAGGAGAGATGTACTCGATCTCATGCATGGCCGTAGTCGTATGACCATAGACCCTCGCATCCCTACAATGCCGGGACGGAGCATGTCGGGTTTTCACCGACCAGGCAGACATTGCTTGCACCAAGCGCGAAGCGCCGTGAGGTGTCTGGCGAGTCGCAGGAAGGGTGAGCTGCATCCTCTACTAAGAACCGCTTATGAAGCGGACTTGCATATGGACGACAGCTTCAATGAGTTGCTTTAATTTCCAGTGTAGACAATTCCAGAGACTGCAATGGGAGTACTATGTAACTGCCTCTTGGGTGCCTTACCTTGAACGCTACGTGATAAGACCATTCCCACTTGTGCGGAGTAAAGGTTCTTCACCTCGCACAAATGATCTAACTCGATAACCAGCTGTGGGCGACCGCCAAGAAAAAAAAAAACGGTACCCTGGTTGTCTATCTCACGTAATGAACGGCATGTTTTACAGTGTCGCTGCCAATCGACACCAACCCAACCTATATTAAAATAGTGAGGGGGGCGGGAAGGAGGGTGGGGGCAGGTGGGGGCTTTGGGCATGTAAGAGCGCGGAGGGGGGGGTCGGGGGCGAGTGCACGGGGCAAGGAGCAAGATATGGGCGAGAAAGGAATCCGATGTGCAACTAAATAGTCTGGGGAGGTGTCCTTCCATGAGACCGTGCTCTTGCGTAGCATCAAGAACCCCCCCCCCCCCCCCCCCCGAACGCCGTCGTTTTTGGCTTCGCCGCCGATTTTTTTCGCGGAAGGGGCGGAGTGAGCATTCTTTCGTTTGCGCCCACAAATTGATCGATCGCGCCATCGCGGTTTGCACCCTTTTCCGCCCCGTCTCATCTATTCACCCCGGCGTGTTCGGTTTTATGATCCCCACGGCGTGTTCGTTCCCGGAATCAGGCGCCCCAAACTCCCATCGACGGCGTACGAGAGGTCATATGGGAAGAGCTGGGCGAGTACCCGGAGACCCTCTGGCGAAGCTTCGACCCGCTGCCAATCGCCTCGGCCTCGCTGGCCCAAGTGCACCGTGCCGTGGGGTGGGATGGCGAACAACTGGCTATCAAGGTGAGGGGTGGGGGGGGGGGGGGGGAGTACTCATGTCATACATGGCGGTAGTCGTATGACCATAGACCCTCGCATCCCTACAGTGCCTGGGCAGGAGGGGGGGGGGGGTGTACTCATTGCTCACGCGTGGTCGTGGTCGTATGGCCATAGACCATCGGCATCCCTGTAATGCCGGGACGGAGCAAGCCAGCGGGTGGGGGGGGAAGAGGGGGTTAGCGGCGGATTAGGGGGGGCGAGGGAATCGTTCGGTCGCACCGTGCGCGCCTACGTGCGTAACGGCTCTGGCCGTCCTGCGCTGTCCGCCTACGCGCGCGGCGGTTGCTGCAGGGATTGCTATCGAGATTTTCTGTTCATGTTAATAGGCGTGCGTGTAACAGAGGGGACCGGCCACCTCTTCGAATCAGTTACCTTTTCCTGCTTTTTTTGGTGCAACATAGTTCTAGAGGACACGCTGTCGTAAACAATGCCAGCCATCACCGAGCCCATGGGAATGGGCGGCACAGGAGCTCAGCGGCCGCATAGCCGGTGTTGCACCCGCGGCATTCTTCGTTCTGTTGTCGGCCCACGAGATGCTGCTGGTAGCCCCACAAACAGCTGCAGCTGTGTCGGAGGTGATACGGCCCTCCGGTCTCCTGCGCGCTTGCAAACCCGCGAAATACAGGTTCAGCACCAGGGTCTCCGAGAGACGTCGACGGGGGACGTCGACGCTGTGAGCCTTGTCGTCAGCGCCGTGGACTCCCTGTTCCCCAAGTTTTCGTACAAGTGGCTCGCGGACGAGGTGGAGAAAAACCTCCCCAACGAGCTGAATTTTCTGCACGAGGCTAGCAACAGTCGCAAGTGAGAGAGCCATTGAGGGCGGCCCGCGCGTCACCGAGTCCGCCTTGTCTGCGGTGTCTGCCTGGTCGGTGAAAACCCGACATGCTCCGTCCCGGCATTGTAGGGATGCGAGGGTCTGTGGTCATACGGCTACGGCCATGCATGAGATCGAGTACATCTCTCCTATCGAGTACACCCCCCCCCCCCCCCTCTCCTTCACCACCACCCACCCTTACATCACCCTCGACTCCCGCGTTGGTGTGTGGCCTGAGAGCAACACGTGTCGTTAAGGGTTGCATTTACGTGAGCCGAACAATCGAAGCGGTTGCCCCGCTGGTGCAGTGGCACGGACTGATTGACCTCGCATGTAGCGTCGAACAGCGCATACGGATAGCCGCGGCGAAAATGTCCCCGCTGCTCCGAGGGACTCAGGGAGGCTTCGCAACGGGGGTGGGCGCACTCGAGCGACAGACTGACCGTCAAAAAGCGAGCGCGATCTATTTTTTCAAGGTTCGCACACTGCCACTCACAACGCCCGCTCTGTTTAAAAGTCCGCATCGTTGCTGTCTATACGAGATGGATGTGGTCGGACTCGCTTAGGACCTGTTTCGCTGACGCCCGCACCGGATCGATGGTGCTTTCGTTCTTGTGTCCGTGTGCTCTATATGTGTTTGTATTCGTGACTCCCATCTCACGGTCGGGGTTGCATTTTTTGCCTTCTGAGGCCATATATTCTGGCCGGTTTAAGCTGCTCAAGTGAGCAACTACCCAATGCCACTGGGATATTTTTATTTTCACTACTGTAGTATCGTTGTGGTAAAAACTAGCGCATGGAAAGCTTCCGTCGGGTGGCGCAAACTTTTCTTTGGAAGTCATGTGCCGGGTGAGATATCGAGCTGTCCGCAAGTGAGAGGCACCACCACCTCCTATAAGGCACCACCCACCCCTAATATATTGAGCTAGCTCAGCAAAATAAGCCGCCACCCCTGCTAGGCACCGCCTCTATAAGGCACCACCCAGGTACGGCACTACCCCTACCGTGGCATTGCTCTCGTGCTGTACGTTCCAGGTGTGCGGCGATGTTCGAGGGACGCGATGATATCTGCGTGCCCCCAGTGGTGACGGAGCAGACGACGGAAAGGGTGCTGACCATGCGCTTCGAGCCGGTGAGATGTCGACGGCATTTGTTCGACTTGCGCCTTCTACAGTAGTATCGACGCGTGTAACCGTAGCCCTGCTGCGCTGTCGCTGCGCTGTCGCTGCGCTGTCGCTGTGCCGTGGCGTGCTGTGCTGTGCTGTGCTGTGCTGTGCTGTGCTGTGCTGTGCTGTGCTGTGCTGTGCTGTGCTGTGCTGTGCTGCGCTGCGCTGTGCTGCCTGTCGATGAAGATGACGATAGACAAGGAATGGGGGCGCTAGACGAAACACCCGATACAACGGTGTGGAAGTGCGTGGAACGAACAGAGAAGCTTGAGAAGGAGGGGTAGTCACGACTGAATATTTGCGTTCTTAACGCCGGAAAGCGATGCCCGCGTGCATCCTCCCGTCACCCAAAGTCCCCCAAGTTGACGCCGTGTCCCCTGAATACTACGTGTGTCATCACCGCGTTTGAATCGGGCGACTTTTGTAGTGGCAATAGACACCGGAAGCGTATGCGTGTAGTTCGACGAAGGAACGAGCCTTCGCGAGCAGAACCGTTCGCGATCACCGCAAGCTGAACGTACGACACACGAGCTGACTCGAAGACGTGAACAAAAAAATGTTTTTGGTCGCATACGCGCCGTTTTTTGTTGTTTCTCGTCATCGCTCGCGCGCGCACACGAAGGGGTTGAGGGCGACGGACGTCGAAGGCATGCGCGCCCTGGGGGTGAGCCTACCGAGGGTCGCAGCCCTCATCAGCGAGGCGTTCTGCGAGCAGGTATGCCGACCCCGGGGTGATCGATCGATGCCCTCGAGAATTTGAGAGAGCGATGGTTTTCCCGCCCCCGGATGCCGGCTTGGCCGGTTCCCCGTGACACACTATTACGGGGGACCATAGTTAATAGGACCTATGGTATACACAAAAACCTATATATTTGCCTATTTTTACTCACAATATTTGTTCCTGTTAACGATGGTCCCCCGTAACAGTACCCCGTGATACACTATTACGGGGAACCATAGTTAATAGGACCTATGGTATACATCAAACCCTACATATTTAACCATTTTTACTGACATTATTTGGTCCTATTAACTACGGTCCCCCGTAATAGTATGTTCGCCCCGTAGTCGCATCTCAGATTAGGGGTGACAAAGCAGGTTCTCCCCCCCCCCCCCCCCCCCCTCCCCACTATATACTGGTACTCAGTACCTGGTATTCCGGTGTTTTTGTTCCTTGTGCCCCGAAGTATATCGGCCAGGTACGCGTTAGACGATAATACACAAGTTTTTGCAGTATTTTTCTCTACGATGCCGTGATAGCGTGTAAGAGAGAGACGCGATCGTACGTGCTTTTTAGCTTGGGTTGTGTGCCGTGTGCCGTTGTGGTTGTCTTAGATTCTTCCATCGGGGGGCGGGGGGGGGGGGGGACGTGTATTACCATTCGTGCTTCTACTGGTGTTCTCCTGGGCGGTCCTGACGTGAACGACACATCTCGAGGGGGAATTAAGACAGCACCCCGAGGCTATAAATGTAAAAAAATCGACGTATACTCTTCGGTAGGGGGGACCCCTGCAATTTTATCTTTGCTCCCCCCTCGCTTGATGAGCTTCACTCTATCTCTCACCCTAAAGCTGTGTGTCTTTTTGTTTAAATGCACACTTAATTTTGCCCCACGAACAACCAATCCGGTGACCTAGGCTAGCTAAGTCTGTAGCGATAGCTACGATTGCAACAAAAACAAACGATGAGGCATGCCTCATCGGGTAGTAGTTCTCCCCTCCGTTTAGACAGCTCCGTCAGTCCGAAATATTTTGCCTCGCAAGGCAAAAAGTGTTGGATTTAACACCCCTGTCGTAGAACGCGTCGAGCGTTTTTTTTATAGCCTCAGAAAGGGGGGATGGATGCTGTATACGACGGCGCAGCCCTGCGCGCCGAAAAAGCACACCCCTTCGATGATAAGAGATCCTGGCTAAATATCTCCGACGGAGCGATAAAAATAAATAAATTTTAAAAAAAAGCCGCAAAACAGACCCGGTGCGACGGCAGAGGTACACTGCTGTAGCTCCGTAAAATTATGAGGTCCCTCCTGACCCGAGGAGGTATCTTCCTATCTTCTATATACCTCACCCGGAAAAAAAAAAAGTGACGGAACGTTCGTGCGACCAAGAAGAACAAGCCCCCAACGCATGGCCCCCTAGGTATACAGCGGAATCTATTGTACTTGAAATGTTGGCGGGGCTCCAACATTACTAGGCGGTTCCTCACTTCAGGAGCCCCCCCCACCCCCCCCCCCCGTCAGTCAGGGAATGTTTTTGGCCAAGACCATTGTTCGTCCGTTGTAACAGCACGCGTCCACCCCTCGCTTGTTCCCGTTAAGGGGGCTGCTCCAATAGTATTCGGTACGAGCCGGTCCAGCCATAAAAAAAAACGATTTTTAGTCGATCGGCATTTTTACACTTGTTCGACCGTCTTGAAACCCCAACCTTGGCCGCGACATGGTTTCCTCAGTCCCGCAGCGCGTTTGCACCAGTTAAAATTGTTGGGAGTCCGAGATGCTCTCGTCGACAAATGTCATATCGAATAAATACCGTCACGTACGACGATGTCTCGTTACTACGGTCTTATGTACGAAACCCAAAACACCCTCTGTACTGCGGATGACGCTGATTCTCGTTGTGAACATTCCTTAAGGCGCGGCGAAACGAACGATATCCTCCCCGTCGCATGATTCGTTGTCTATCAAGATATACGAGGTGCATATGATCCGCCATGCAAAGCTTGGATACTACGATGGGCGACCCAAAAATCCTGATTTTCCAGCTCAATTTGTCGTTTTTTGTCTGATGGTCTCACACGTGATTCACATTCGTCTTGTCTTAACCCCTTTAGAACCGCAGTCCCGTTTAAGGGAAAAACTACTTGAAATTTGAGCGGTTTGTCCCCAAAACGGGACTGCGGTTCTAAAAGGGTTAACGTTGCCTGGGGCTCCATTTGTTTCGACGTTTTTCCCCGATTTTTTTTCGTCAAAGCGTCGACTGGGTTTTTCTCGAAACGGCCATACATTTCCTCTCGCTGAACAAACAGAATGGAGCCCCAGGAAATCGTTTCGTTTGGTTCTGATGAAGCTCCACGCAGACTTTCAGATCCAGTCTCGCAAAAACCTGAGCCGGGAAAACGCCGGCGAGCACCGCCTGGTGAATACAGCTGGACCAGCCCGTAGTTCCTCAGTTCAGGACCCCCCCCCCCCCCCCGTCCGCCGGGAAGTTATTTTGGCCAAAATGTTATAGCAGCACGCGTCACGACCCCTTCCTTCCCTTGACTTTCTCGAACCGTCGGCAGATGTTCCGCCATGGAAGCGTGCACTGCGACCCCCACGGTGCGAACGTGCTCGTCCGGCCTCACCCCAGCGCAAAGAAGGGATCCGGACGGCCGCAGCTAGTTCTCTTGGATCACGGGCTCTACCGAGAGCTGACGGAACAGTTCAGAGTGGACCACTGCAGGCTGTGGAAGGCGATGGTGTTCAAGGATATTCCGGGTATGGTTACAACGGCGTGACGGGGGTCTGTCTCTCCCTATGCGTGTGCGTCGCGGGCATTCTCGGGGGGGGGGGGGGGGGGGGGGGGGGGCATTTTTTTCGCGGCTGTTTTGCTGACGGTGTCACAGACGCCCCTCGTGGTCACGGCCACCTAGGGGTCGGTCATCTACTGTGAGCGCCTGGACGCGCATGTAAGCGCGCATGGGGACAGTCGGTGGAAAGGAAAGAAATAGTACGCGCGTGTGCCGTTGGTGATGCACAAAAGACGCGCTGCGGACGTGTCTCCAGCGGTGCCCTTGCAAGCTGCTGCTGCCGCTGCTGCTGCCGCTGCCGCCGCTGCTGCCGAGGCTATCATGAGCTAACCACGTTTTGGTTCTGTCGTAGAGTAGACCATGAGCCAACCACGCCTATTATCGCCGTGCGTGCGAGCTGCGCGCCTCGGTGAGGGTCCTCCCACCTCAGAATACTTCGAGAGAAAATCATTCGGGTACGGCGATTGCACCGCGGTTTGGCGGTTTGGCGGGCGGGCGGGCGGGTGGCACCATTGCAGGCGGACCTGGCGGCTTGGCTGCTTCCCGTCTCGCACTGGGCTGGTTTCAAGGCCGAAGAAAGAAAAAAAACGCGTCAATATTTTCAGGTTTAGCTCTACCCCCGTTGTTGCTCGTGTGTGCGTTCCATTCCCCGCGTGCATCAACATCCTCCATGTACGTCTGTTCTGCACGTCCTACTGTCCGTGTGCGCACCCACCCACCCACCCACCCACTATTATGCAGGCATCAAGAAATACTGCGAGCGGATGAACTCCGGAGAGATGTATCACCTGCTGGCGGCGATGCTCACGTCTAGGTCTTGGGACGCCATCGAGGACACGTGCGTGGGGAAGTTATGACACGAAGGAGACTGCTATGGAGAGTGGCTTGCCGCGCTCGTCTGCGCGCGGGTCGCCGCGCTCTTAACCCAGTGATTGAAAAGAAACGCGCTCTTGTTGTTGGACCCCCGGGGCTCGGTTCCCCCCCTCACCGCCGCCGTGCCGCTGCGCGCCGGTAGCCGTGGAATGCGAACCCGACATACTTCAAATGCGTCGCTGTCACCTTTTCACGAAGGGCCTTCACGTATGTGTCACCGGTTGTGTTATTTTTGCAGCGATTGATGTTTTTTGACGCGGAGAGTTTAGGGGCGCCGAATTGTATATTTTGCGCCAGTTATTTCTGTGCGGGTACCTGATTGCAGGCCACCCGCTCGTGGCCTGTGCTTTTGCGGTCGTGACGAACAACGCGATACATGTTGCCTTCCCCGTGTGCCTTTGAATTTTGAGAGGATTGACGGAGGGGGGTTGATTGGGGTCGGCGGGCGGTAACACCGCGACCGCCGTGCGCTGGCATGCGTGCTCTCCGATGTAGGGGGGTCAGGGCGTGCGACATCTGCGTCCGGCTGCGCTTGCGTGCGAGGCTATATAGCGCTTCTATTTTGCGCCAGAGGTCAAGGTAGCATCTAGCAGTAGCAGCTATTGATAGCAGTAGCACTGTCACTAGCCCTCTCAATAGCACCTTCAATAGCACCTTCAAAAGCACTATCAGTAGTACTACCGGTAGCGTTATCTGGGCCACTCTGCTGCAGTGGGAACAATTCGATGGGCACCTGCGGCAGGAAAGGGAAATAGGTTTACACCCGTTGGCAACGCGCGCTCTCTTCGCAGCAAATACCCGGGTGTCCAAGGCGTGCGTTGGTAGGTCTGCCCTCACCCCGCCCCGCCTAGCCTCGCCTCCGCCTCGATAGCGGTGTAGCCAACATTATAGCCCGCAAATTAAACACTGCCAGAGCTCTCTCCGGTGGGGAGATATTAAAAAAAAAAAAACGAATCGCACGTTCATCCCCTTTGTGTTTCTATCGTGTGCCGGGCCTCTCACCAGGAGCTCTGGGATGGAGGGCCTGCACGGCAAGGACGTCGAGACCGAGAAGGGCATGGTCCGCGGCTACGTCCAGCAGTACGCCTCCGAGATCGCCATGCTTCTCTCAAGGGTGGACAGGCAGCTGCTGTTGCTGTTCAAGATGAACGACTGCCTCCGGTGAGCGGACGAGAGATGGCAGGTCACAACTCCACGTCATGTGTGGTCATTCTTCCTGCCTGAGCCTTGAGATGCGTTTCGGAACCCACGACCGCGGTTGTACCGTTGTTCGAATCCGGTGGGACCGAGGGCCGCCTGAAGCCCCGGGTTCCGTTTGCGCGGTCACCCGAAGCTCCGAAGGTCTCGCAAACCTCGCGTTCCGGATGCCGGGCGGAGACTGCGTACCACAACCGTTCGGGCGCAACTAACGTCCCATGGAGAGTTAGTTGCCGCGCACATTGTCAGGGCCGGCGGTAATGTAAGGTCGACTGGTTCTTGTGCAGAGCCGTTGAAGTGACAAGATCGCGACGATGAGCACGTGCACGTGACGCACAAGTGCTCTCCCCTGCCACGATTTGCTCTGCTGCCGTATATGGACCCAATCAAAGGCCAAGACACGAGTTTCCATGGGAGAATTTCCAAAATGTCCCCGCTCTGGCGTGTGTTTCTCTCCGCAACAGACTCGGGGTTTACTGATAGCAGCAGGTAGAGTTGGTTGTGTGTGAGACTGCCGAACTTCCTGAAAGGCTGTCGTTCTGATAACTTTTTTGTCCGTTGGCGTTTCTACGCAGGCACATCGACAGGACATTGGGAGCTCCCATCAACACGTTCGTCATCGCCGCGAAAACGTGCATCGCTGTGCTCAGAGAGGAAGACGCCAAGGAGGTGAGGGACGTAGAACGGTCGGAGGACGAGGAAAAGGATGAGGGCATTGTTACATTTTCCAGGAGGAGTATGCTCCAAATATGGATGCAGCTACACCCAGCTCGTATCGTGAGTTGAAGGAGGAGGAGCAGAAGGAGAAGGAGGAGGGTGCCATTACTCTTTCCTGAAGTGCTCTGCTACAAATATGGGTGCAACTACGCCCAGTTGTGTGCAGCGATAGAGGTTGTTCATGCCACTCACCCTTCGATGGTGCTTACAAAAGCCCCCCGAAGAGTCGCTCTCGGCGGTTTTCGGCACGTACCGTTCGAATCGTCCATTCGCCCCCTTGTGACCTATTGGAACTTCGCACGCGGTCGCTCTTCTTCGCCACAACGTTCCAAGCATTCGATCTTAGTTTTATTTTATTTTCGCTTGTTGCGCCTGCGCTCTCAACCAAATGCTCGTTCAAGGCGCTGGCGCGCTTAGGGGCAAGCAGGCGGAACTTCGTCGCCCGAGGGCTGCTGTACGCGCTTTACTACATCAGGGCTATCCCGGAGGCGATGAAGGTGAGATAATAGGAGCCGTACCAAAGGGGCGGTATATTCGAAAATATTCTTCCACAAAAAATTCCACTTCTTAAGAGCACGGGTGTCGCTTTCGCTGGAGGGCTACGCCCGCGAGTACCGTCTCTATCGCCGGTGATACACGCGTATATAAATGCGCCAGTTTCTTGTCCCTTACCGCTCCCCGCCCCCCCCCGATCTCCCCCTCCCCCCCTTAATAACCTTGGTCAGGAGGTTTGAGGGCCGCGTCGCTGTTGCCTTCCGCGCGAAATTCTGAATATTTATTCGTAGATGGTTTGTCATTTTTATTGACCCATTATTGGTGTTCGACGGGAGTCTTTGTCCTTGGGAGGTTGTGACTAGCGGAAGATGAAAATGTCTCACAAGTAAACAGTAGTGTGTTGACCCGACGCATTCTACCATATATAATAGGGGTGCACACCTAAGAGGCGTGCTGCTATAGGGGCATCGTAATAGCATTTTTCGGGTAATTTTGCTTCTAAATGTCGGGTCCCCTTTAGCATTTGACCTTGTGCACCAAGCTAGGCCTTGAGATGGTTCATCAGGGTGCTCTTTCACTCTTCTCAAAATCAATGTTCGACTTACCTATAGTGTAGAGCTTTTCACGCGAGGGCCCCCAGAAAAACATGGCCCATCTCTATACTGCTGAAGCATGTGTCTTACGATAATTTTTTTTTTTTTGGGCCCACATTGGAGGAACTCTCTACCTGGTACCCAATCACGGCTTTACTGGAATGTGTGCGCTAAACCCTATGCGCAATCATCCCGTGGCCTGCGAGGTCCATATCGAACAATACCAAAAAAATGTAACGATATTATTGGGTGTATATATACTACTGTAGTATACATACTCCTCAGCTGAGGAGCCCATCAGCAAGAAATATTTTCCTTGCAAGGGTAAAAGTTGCTGCCATGCGCCTGTCGCGGCACGGGTCACCCCCAATAACCCTCTGGGGGACTCAACCCTTCTAGTACTATTAATAGCGCACGCTCTGCAACGTGAAGAAACACCTTATTGACTCTATGTCCAAGTAATTTTTTCCCCAAAACGGGAGTGCAGTTTAGTAAAAGGGTTAAGAGGGGACAAATTTACGGCAAGAAAGTGACGAGTACATACATACATACATACATACAACAACACAGCAGTTATCACTGTTTTCGTCGCTGCCCAGGGGTCCCGAAGGAGTTGACACGCACGCGAAAAGCGGAATGTAGACCAAGGAGCGAACGCGGTTTTGGTGGTCCGTTTTCACTGCTGTGCCTGATGGGTGAAAATCAGGTTCACACAAGTTCCAGGAACTACCAGGTATCAAGCAGAAATAAATACTTGGGGTGCTCACACGAGGTTCGTTCGACCTTGGACAGGTGCACAAGTCGAGAAGGATGTAAAATCGATTTGTTTGGATAGGGAGTCGTTGCTGTTACTATTTTTGAGTACCTGCTTCTACCAGTGTTTCGAAGAGTTTGGGCAGGTGCGCACTTTTGGAAAGGAGGTATGTGCTGAATATGTGATCGATTCCGTTATGGGAGTCGAATTTATTGTTACTGTCTCGAGTACCTGGTGTACAAATGTTTCACGAATTTTGCCGCCGGTTTTTTTCGAGAGCAAAAGACCAGCAGGCGCTCAACGGAGGCGTGGTGCTGCGGCATGTACTCTCCAGATGCCACGATTGTTTCGGTTGGCACTGGTTCCAGGAGCAACGGCCGTAAGATTTTGCCAATTAATTATGAATAATCATGGGACAAGCGTAGTAAAAAATGACGTGCGTAGGCGGCATTGTCGTGTACACGTACGTACGTACGTACGTACGTACGTGCTGCTATTTTATTTCTTGCAGGGTCTTGAGGGGGCCGGCGACGCTCTGTTGATGGCAGCCGTGTTTTTTGTTGCCGCTGCGAGAGTGGGGTTAGCAGTCTGGGAGAAGGGATCTTTCGGGATGTTTTTTACTTGAAAAATGTGTAGCGTGGTCTGCACCTCGGAATTGTCGTCCGTATCTGAGAAATTTCCTGGTTCGATGCAAACTCGGCGTAGCCGCGTTTATGGCGAGTTTTGGCCCGTTTCGGCTGCGGTTTGGGATCAGGGTTTGGGTTAGGGTTAGAGTCAGGGGTTAAGGTTGGGTCTTCGCCCGTACCTTGATCCCAACAGGAACCGAAACATCCGAACAGCCTACCAACCTAAAGATCCCTTCTCCCAGATTGTAAAAGGTCTTCCGCTGCGATGGTCTAAAGTGATGCCGCTCTGGTCGGAAGTACAAGGAAAGTTCAGTGATCAACCAAGCCGCCCTTATATAATCGACCAAGAAGTGGTGCTTGCTATTCTACCGGTACGGTTCATGGGGTGATACAAACACTCTGGAGAGTGTGTCTCGAGCTCTGCTGCCTGTACTGCCGTGGGAAGCGATAATGCCGAATGCTGAAAGTTCTCGTGCACGCGCAGCATTGGTGGAGAGCAGAGTCGAACTTTAGGTCTCCCCGGCTGCTGCTGCTCCTGCTTCTGCTGCTGCTGCTGCTGCTGCTACTGCTGCTGATGCCGCTTCTGCTGCTGCTGCTGCTACTGCTGCTGCTGCTGCTGTTGCTGCTGCCGCTGTATAATACAGTAGACGTGGATCTTTGATATGTAGCTCTACTGTTACTGCGAGCGATCGGTAGAAAAAACCTGGCGGCTAAGTTGTCATGTTTCTTTCACAACACTCTTATCATGTCCCCGAACTACGAAAATTGTTGATTACAACCAACCCCCCCCCTGTACCTGGTACAAAGGATACCCACGATCTGTATACTATATACTTCTGCCGTCTCGGTTTTGTATGGCGTGGCAGGTGAAGGCGCAGCTGCTGGCGATGAACTACCAGGAGAGGTTGCTGGAAAGGCGCGTCCGACGGCTCCGATAGCCCGTGCTTTTGGTGCGCCCGCACAGCAGCAGTGCGCCGCTGCCTCTTTTGTCGTTTTCTGTGTTGCGCAAGTTTTCTTATCTCACTGCTGTATGTACCAAAACGTTTTGTTTGTTTTCTTCTCTTTTGCGGGTTTTGTTGTCTAGTTTGCGGTGTCAAGGAAGAGGGTCTACTGTTCGTAGGTCTCTGTGTCGTGTGCCTCCTATAGGTGAAAACTAGCTAAATGTCTTGAATTAACATGAATTATTTATTATACCTGGTACCTGGTCCGTGACCAGCAGGGGCCACGGCTGCTGTGTAGCGCTCCATTTTGGAAGAGGTTCCTCCCAATTTTGGTACCCACCCCTCAACAATGTTGTCCTTCACCTCTCCGCGTGTGATGAGGGGAGCACGAGTATCGCAGTGTGGTGGTTGGTTGTTCGCGGTGATTTTGAGAACGAAGCATGAGCAGCTTTGGGGATGTTTTTGTGCTGCCGTCTCCCTCCGCTTTGTCCAGGACAACGCTTTGTCCCAGACAACTTTCGAGTCGTGACGAATCTTCGTCACGTGATTCGGGCACTGGCCAGGGGTACTCGTACGAGTAGCTATTAATAGCACAGTAAACGCATTTCAACGAATAATAATTGGTACCTGGTACGATGCTGTGTACTGTTTATCGTCTTTGCATTCCCCAAGCGATCTCGCCTTTTTGTATGCCGCGAAAGCGATGCCACTGCAGCTGTTTAGTGTCAACTCATCGCTGCAGCAGCAGTCGAACGACCATGCACCTTCACTCAGTAAATCACCAGATTCTGTTTGTTGCAGCATTTATTTGAGAAGGTTGTTCGTTCCGGAAATTCGAAATACAACAGGTCCCTGGAGAGGGCGTGACCGGACGTTCTATATTCCAAGTAGAACACCATTTACATGCAACAACTTACGCTAGATATACAGCAGTTTCCCTGATCGATAACGTTGCAGTTCAGCCCATCGCAAAAAAAAACCGCCTGCCGCTTCGAGACGTCCTTCTTCTGCCGTCGATCACTTGAAGACGTACGAGTACAACGGCGAATTGTTTTTTTTGCGGGTGTGTTCACTGTTCGTTAAAAATGTCTATATCCGTTGGGGGCACTTAGTCAGGCCTGGAGGACTGCTGGCGGGATTGATTGGTGCTTCGAGGCCCAAAATTATAAGAATTTGTTCATCGCTAGGGAGCTGCTTTGACGATTTTTTTTGCGAGAGATGGAAATACAAATTGGCTCAAACGCTTTGTTGCTCGAAACATGAAAACTATCGTTTTTTCCGCTGAAAAATGTGCATTGTACTGGTAGGACGCACCCTTCCTCACGAAATAATGGGGACAAAAAACTTCAGCCCGGCCCGAAATAAGAGCATATTAACCCCTTTTCAGTAGTGCTGCACGGTTGTACAGGTACAGGTGCATCTGACTCTAATTCCAAGTGATTAGTCTCCAAATCGGGAGGGAGTGCTGTCCTGAACGTCTCTGGACTCAAAACCCCTCCAGTACTGCAGTTCTGTTTTGGGGACACTATTGCGGTGGACCATAGCAAATAGGACCTACGGTACACACAAAAACCTATGTATTTCCCTATTTTTACTAGCAATATTTGGTCCTATTTGCTATGGCCCACCGTATCACTTATAATTTGAAGGATTTGTCCCCGAAGCGGGACTGCAGTGCTACTGTAAATAAAGGGTCGAAGAGTGGAGAAACTTGGCGAAAAACAGGTGGTGACCATTAGGGCGATGGCCACTTTTTTTGTCACTGGAGGGATGATACAGATTGATTGGTGCCCCCGAGTTACGGTGCAAGGAGTCGCGCGGCACGGTCACAAAAACGTGATCCTACCGGCGCCTCCGTGGCGCTAACTACATAACGCTGATGCTAGCTGACGGTTAATGTAACACTTGAAAAAAGTTATAGTCGATTGCTTCGTGGGCGCCACGTATCTCTCGTGGTGAGTTTTTTTTGCGTGCGTATACGTACCCACCACTGCTGGCTGCTTGCTGTACACAACAGACGGTATCTACGTAGCCCAGCCAGCACACATACCGCTTTTGACCCGAACCGAAACATAAGGACCGTCCTGATCCAATGCGTGTATGCTCACGGTCGCTATATTTCAGGCCAGAGTGGTACTTATTAATAGACTACCAGTTATTTATTACGTCTAACGAACACGCGCTGTGCGGCACGCGCCCATAGCCCATGCCGCAAACAACGCGCCGGTAATAATATTGCTTGGCGCGGCTAAGCAACTTACCAAAGTAAATTATTTGAAGTGTTTCATGTTCTTCGATGACGACGTCTCTTGCTTGGACAAATGCGCACCAGGCAGTCCCGGGCAGCGTGTGCCCTGGCATATACATATATGATATAGATGCTGGTTTTTTTTTTTCTTATTCCTCCAGATGTGTGACGTACGCACACTCCGTGTGTACTTCTTCCCCCCCCCCCCCCCCCCCCCCCCCCCCCCCCGCCGCCGCCGTGCGTCATCAATGTGCGACAATATTTGGTTATTTATGCACGCGAGCTTGAACTTAAGTTAAGTACTGCGTCGGTATTTGTCACCGACGAGACCGCGGCGTTCTCTTCAACGAGGAGTGAGTGCTGGGTGCAGACAAGACGGTCTCGGGTGCCCTCGTGTCCATGTATATAGTGTATGCACCCTGCCAACTGCTGCCGCACTTCCACGTCAGCCTCCCGCTGATGACGTCGGCACACGATTCCCCACGACTACCAACCCTTCCTCCGCCTCGCATTGCTTATTATCCCGCCGTCTACCGTGCGTGACGTTGTGCCGTGCTGTCTTAGCAAAAGGACACTATTAACACTAGTAGTGTTATGAGGCTTAGATTGGGTAGGCAATTGGTTAACCTTTTACCTTTAGCCCAACGGACTAAGACCTTCACGCTAGCCCACCCACCTAAAAAAAAACACTTTCCAGCCCCGCTTCGACCTACCGGGGACGTCATCAACCAGCCCCGGAGACGGTGTGTCGGGAAAATGGGGGAAATCCTCGAAGACTACTACTGCATTTACCACTCCACCTGCAGCAGATGTACACGCCAAGACTACGAGTACTTATTGCGGGGGACCATAGTAAAATAGGACTAAATGGTGTTATTAAAAATAGGGAAATGTATAGGTTTTTGTATGCACCGTAGGTCTTGTTTACTATGGTTCCCCGCAACAGCAACTCTTCACAATAACAGTGTTAATAGTGCTGTCGAAGTACTGCGAGCACGAAATTAATGTCTTTCTCTCTCTACTGCGTACCACTCTGTCAGGAAATACAGGGACGGTTCAAGCATAAATAAACATGAAAATAAAACAGTTTTCCTTACCTTTCCGGACAGAGCGGTATGTAACACGCAAGATATATATATATGTATATTTGATGTACTTTTTTCCCTCCTGAGCGAGCGTAGCGGGCGGCGTAGGCCGCCCGCGGAGCTCGCATATATATTATTATTTCTTTTGCCATCCGACAATGTGCAGCATGATCTTCAACATGGATCACTCCTGACTTTCCCGAAAGAAAGAAGAAATCCTCGGAAACAAAATAAAGGAAAACCCATGCACCAAGTCTACCTCCCTTCCGTGCCAACTTTCGGCTTGTCTACTCTATTTACTTGCTGTAGTTGCTCCTTCCTTCTCATTATTATACGTACACCCCATGAGGGCGACTTTTGAAGCCGACCGTCTCGACCACGACCGGGCGGGGGGGGGCGGGGGGGGGGGGGGGGGGGGGGATGCATGTACTACGTATGTGCCGAGCAATGCGTCTGTCTTGTTTATCATGGAAATGAGGCTTCGACGTTTTTTTTTGTTTTTTTTCCCGCCGTCGTTTTAACGTTTTCTTTGTGTGTACGTCAAGCCCCCCCTTCTTCGTTTTTTTCCCCCCCTCCGTTGTCGCTACAGTTTTCGTTGTGTGAACGTAGACCCCCCCCCCCCCACACACTTAAGGCATGTTTCCAAGAAAACCGGCTCGTAAACATCGTTCCAAGGTGTGTGTGATATACTTCGTTCGTCGATATAGTCCCCCGTCCCGTTTGGAGTCTGATGTGAACATAAAACGGTGACTATATTGTCGGCCAATAGCGGTATACGATAACGCCTACGTACCACTGGTAGGACAACACGAGAACATGTTGATCTATATGTACCAGGTACCTGGTAATCTTTTGGTCTTCTTCTTGTACATGGGGGATTCCCTTCTGAACTTACTTACAGCCTTTTCGTTCCCGGAATATGCTCAGAAATATTAAAAACCGTGTTTGCCGGCTGAAACAATTAAACGATGCGGTATATTCTCCCAGAGATTTTCATTCTCTGTGTCTCGCTCGTGAGCTGCTCAGCCCCGACCGCTTCAAGCAGATGTCTATATACAGCAGTATATATATACTTATGAGAAGATGAGAAGGATACCATAACCTCTACGCGCATACTTCGAAGAATTACAATGTATGTATGTTGTACGCCGGCTGTGGACATGCTGTCAGACCGTTCGTTGATGTGCTAAATCAATCGTGGTTTTCAAGCATCCGCCATACCATAATAATCTTTTATTTACGATTCACATTCACATTGTGTGACAGCAGACGTTTGTATCTATGTATATTTACCTTCAATAGGATTGTCGGATAAATTCCCGGAGATTTTGTCAATCACGACAAATAATAGTTGTAGGTGTGAGACCCTTTTGGATTATACCCCCCCAAGGTCAGCAATTGCGACGATGGGGATATGAATGTCTTGCTAGCGAAAAGATGTCGCGGCGAAGGGTTCCCGATGCCTTAACCCATTTAGTGCTGGATTCCCGTTTTGGGGAAAAACTGCTTGAAATTTGAGTGGTTGTCCCCAAAGCGAGACTGCGGTTTTAAAAGGCTGCTTCGTCGTTATGGCCGGTGGTGCCATGGCTGTTAAATCCTTCATGCCTTTCATTAAATGTCGAAAAGCACCAAAAATAGGAGATATCACCATAAAAATACTACTGCTTGTAGACCCTAAACGGCAGACGGACTGGTCCCAACCTTTGGCTAATCTCTGCTAAATTATCAGAAGAAGTTGTTACAAAGGTGTGGATGGAGCATATAGTATGTAATCGGTCAACCTTTTCCCAGTAGCCCAACGGACTGAGACCTTAACAAATGGTGTCATCGGCAGGACATAGGTCGTTGGTCGTGAGTTCGAATCTCGCATCCACCGTGCATGAAAAACGCTTTTGAAGAAAAAAACAACCGAATTTCCTCATATTTATATCAAGAATCTGATACAACACTCTTCCTGGGTCCCCCAGGCACTGTTAAAACTTCGAACTATTAATAATAGGCACGTACGGCCTGTTCGTAGAGAAAGGATATGTTCGAAGTGGTTTACCCTTCTAAACGAAGAGAAGAAGCACCTTCGGGTTCGATGCGGCCTCCCGCCGATAACATCCTCCGGGGTTGATCGAACCCCAAATCAGCGCCTGGTTTCTCCTTCATATGCCCCCCCCTCCCTAATCATGCGTTCTTTCAGCCAAGTGGTATACTCCACTTAATTCCCTTAATCCTACCCTCGGCAGAAAAAACAGAAGTACGACGTCTGGCGAGACTCGAACCCTTGACTTCTTCTGTTCGTTTACAAACGTCAAACCATCGAGCTTTTTCCCCTTTGCCACCCACGGCAGAAAAAGCGGATTTACGACGTCTGGCGGGACTCGAACCCCGAACTCCTTTAGTTGGAATATTTTGGGATGAATCAGTCGCTCAGTGGTTTAACCTTTGTAAACGAATGAAAGAATTCCCGGGTTTGAGTCCCGCCAGACGTAATAAAAAAACGCTTTTTCTGCCGTGGGTAAAAAAAGATAGATCGAGTGGAGAGAGCCACGATTAAAGAACACTCGATCAGAGAATCGAAAGTGGAGTGAATCAGTTGAGCAAAAAAACACACGACTGTAGGGAGGTGGATCATATGACTTTTGTTCGAATGCAAAGGTTAAACTACTGAGCTGCTCAGTCAGCTAGGGCTAGATCCTTCTTTGTTCAACGTACTTAGCCTAAAAAACTAAGTTACTCTGTCAGCTCTCTGAGTAGCTCAGTGGTTTAACCTTTGAAAACAGTGGTTCATCCGAAACATTTCGAACAAAAAAGGTGCCTTTGGGCTCGATACGACCTCCCGCCGACAACGTCTCCCGGGGTTGATCAAGCCTCTAGTTAGCGCCTGATCTTTCATTCACATGCCCCCCCCATCCCTGATCGAGCGTCCTTTCACTCAAGTGGTTCACTCTACTTTCGACTCTCTGGTCGAGTGTTCTTTCGTCGTGGTTCTCTCCACTCGATTTCCCTTTTTCTACCCACGGCAGAAAAAGTGGAATTACGACGTTTGGCAGGCCTCGAACCCCGGACTTCTTTCGTTCGTTCATAAAGGTTATATGCTCAGTGTTGCCTTTGCAAACGAACGACATATGTTGACTAAGTAGCCCATTGGCACGTTCCAAACATTTCGAACACGGCCTCGTGCGAAGACCAAGGACCCCGCTGTTCCGAAGTGGGGGGGGTCTTATAAGGCAGTCGGACGGGCGAATACTGGGAATCATCGGTGGTAGTACTGCTGTAGATAGACACCGGGTATATGTATACATGATTCATCGCTTATTGATGACTTACTGTAAATATTTCTATTGACAATTGCGAGGCACTATCGTGTCCTGAGCCGCGGGGAGAGAGAGAGATTCCCCCCCTCGGCCAGATACCTGTGTCATAGCTTCCTGCGACCTCCTGTGTTTCTCGACGACACTATTTTACCGTCTCTCTCTTCCTACCATAATACCGGCCGGGTTCCTCGCTATTAATAGTAAGGTCTACAGCTATCTCTGGTGGTCAAGCCCCCGAATGGTGTACCGTACCATTCGACTCCTACGATCTAACCCAAGTCAAGAACGATAACGAAGAAAATACTCTGAAACCCGGCTACTTGTGCGCTCCCCCCCCCCCCCCCCCGCCACCCCGCTCTCCTTCGAAAGACATGGGAATGGGGAGGGTGGGACGGCAGGGAATGGGCACAAATTCGTTGCTTGGCTGACCAACCTAACGACTGTACCTCAAGCCTGCTCGCGCTCGCAGGAGGAGCACCTCGTGCTTGCTCGCGCCCGTGACGTGGGGATGCCAATCTGCACGTGATGCCTTTCTCGAAAGGAATGACTGCAGGCCCCTCAAATCCACTCCATCCACACTCTATCCCATTCCCCGATAAAGACACGCCTCATTATTCTCTACCAATGGTCCCTGTTGTGTTCGTTGCTCCGTTTGACGGAGGCCGTTATTCTGTCGACGTAGAAAACTGCCCTGTATTTTGTGCTAATATGTATGGTTCGGTTTGTCCCCTGCACCTTCCTAGTACATACCATACCCCCCACCACCTTCCTTGGTGGGTATAGAGCTACGCTGCAGGGGAAAAAAAAGGGTATCCTCCGTCGCTGGCGATGTCGTGTTGAAGTGTTTCAGATTTCGCCTCCGTCGTCACGGCATACGGCAGACAGTAGAGCCTACGGGGCACGCAAGAAAAAGTTCGAGCAGGTACAAAAAAAGGCTTGTTCTACAGACTGGTCAAGGGTGGTCGTGGTGGTGTGCCCGCTCGGGGCACCAACCCACGGGCTTATAATTTCGGGATGATCGTTGGCTCAGAAAAATCAGTCGTCACTAGATTTAGGATAATGACGCAGCACGATGGGCCGGGGGGATGGGTGCGTGGGTGAGTGTTCTTGGCAGCTATTATCCGATAACTGGACGACGACGCTTCCATCCGTTCTCGTCAATTCATCATGTTCCGAGACCTACGATCGTTCGTCTTCCTAATATTGGCCCCGAGAGCAGCACCTTTCAACATCGTCAATGCGTTTCCTCTTAGCGAAAAACTCACACGTGCTCGCCTAGCAACGTCTCGTGCAAGGCCTCTGGATAAAAACTCCCAACACACTGTCACACGCGGACACGCCTGTAACAGGTTATGAGCCTCGATGTGTTCGGCGCTCCAAGCCGCCTGGGTACCATCATCACCAGGGGTCGCCTCAACGCGGGCTCGCCGGGAAGACGTTTCACGGGATCGCTGTGGATGTAGGCGAGTGGGACTGCCAGAAAGACACTTGAGCTTCCCGATTCACCGCCACAGCAACCAGCGGTGAATCGATGAGATTACCTCACCGGAGTTCCCCGATTCGCCGCAACAGCAACCAACGTCGGGTCGCCGGGGTGTCTTTCGGAATCGGTCGACAGCAGCAGCAGGATGCTAACTTTTTCCTTCCAGGGAGCACGTCTTCTGGGATTGCTTCATCATCATCGATGGTCTAGGGTTGCCGAAACTTCGCTTTTGGGTTCGCTGGACATCATCGTCGCTTGCATGTGGGGTTTCGGGGACCTCTTCTGGGGTCGCTGTACACCACCATCATTTTCATCCTTCGGGGCGCCAGTAGAGGAAGTCTCGATCGCCTGAAGTCGCACCCCGCTTGACGTCCGCTCCCCCCGCGTGTTTTCTTTCGTCTTTTTTTCTCCATATATATCGGCCCACAGAAAACGCTACCTCTTTCAGCGTCCAACACCATCTTCTTATACTTCTTCTGACCGAAGATATCGAGCTCGCCCATGTACCAGGTACCTGGTATATCAATAACAACAACTACTGCTGTACAGTAATAGCTGCTCGCGGCAAGCCTCTGGATCCCCCTTTGGGACTTAAGAGGAGAAAATCGACGATAACAAGGGGCGATTACAGCAACGGCGGTCACTGCGCGTTTCGGGGATGATACAAGTTGGTGTCCAACTTACATACATAAAGTAAAATGCAAGGAGTCGTAAGGTACGGGCAGGCGCAACATAACTCTATATCCGTATAGACTGCTCATGGGCGCTCACACCGCTCGCAGATGGTTGATTCCACTAAATAGTGTCAAGTTTAAAGGCAGTATGGACTTAGGGACGGGCCACTGCTGCTATGCACGTGGTGCTTCTGGCTCTGCTCTGATCACTCACACAAGGTGCTTCGGGGTTATCGTTCTTGTACATTAGTTGCTTGCTCGCTCGCCGGATGTCTTCTGAAGGAAGGGGCGCGAGGTATTCATCCGCCAGGCAGGCGATAACGCCTGAACAACTCTTTGCCACATGCGAGCACTCCGCTACGAGAACAATACGCATGTGCCAGGGCCAGGGGATATCCCAGGCTCTCGTACGAATATTCACCCACACTCAGTCGCACCACAATTATTGTGAACTTTTGTATGTGCGTCTCTCCCGCCCTATCATTTGACCATCACATGTGGATGTTTGGTTGGTGTTTTCTGTGTTCTGTGACCCCACGGGCAGATGAATTTATTGATATTTGTACGTATAAAGTAGACAAGTCAGTAGCCAGTATAATACGTATATACCTGGTACCTGGTATATTATAGTGTTTCTTCATTCGTGGTGCCGCTTTTTGAGCGGGCAGGGCTGGATGCACTTTTTACTCTGTGGTTGGTGTGCATCAATTCGAGACTCATCACCATTTTGACGGGGCGGGTGTTATAAGGCTCTCAGGTTGGGTACTGCCGTTCGTATTTTTTTTACCAGCACGTAGCCCAACGGACTACTACTACCGTAAGATCTCGACAAATAAATGACGTCGTCGGCAGGGCATGTGGGCCATTTGTCTTGAGTGCAAATCTCACGCGTCCACCATGAAAACGCTTTATTTTCTAAAAAAGTAAGATAATAGTAAGGGAATTCCCTCGTGTGAAGATTCTGATAGAAAAAAAGCTACCAGGGTATCTGGTACTGGTATTAAATAAGCGCAGTGTACCCGTTCGTCACTACGAACTGTTGAACAATTTTGTACCTGGCGCGAGGTCCCCTCCCTCGTATAGTACTCGTAAGCAGCAAAGTGCTCGTGCTGTATTAATAGTAGTGGTGGATACTTTCCTTCTCTCATCTCTCATCTCTCCTCTCCCCTCCCCCCTCTCCTCTCTTCCCTCTCTGCTCTGCCGTGAACCACAGCCAGGTACTAACAAACGTAACTTGAAAAACTTCTGCCGAGCTCGCGCCCGATCCCGTTAGGCTTTTAGAATAGTAAAGATTCGGGTTCTTTACTTCTACCCGAGCTCGAGCCCAGTGTGTCCACAAACATTTTCCAGGAAATATATTTCAAAGTACATTCATTTTTTCCTTTTTCAATAAGCCTGCCATGGTTGAGGAGAGCCCTTTTCGCATTTTGTTGCCAAACTTGAAGCTCGTTTTCCACACGCAGCGCACATCCACACCAGCCCACATTCCCACTCTGCACACACTGCTGCCCGACACCGCACACGACGTAACATCGCCGCGGGTTGCACACCAGACAGGAACAGCACAGGAAGCACAACATTGCATCATCGCCAGTGCATCAGGACGGCAATAATCGCGATTCTCACAGTACACAGCGGAGAGAACACGCAGTTTTGACTTTACACCAAGCACCACCAGCAGCAGCTGCACCGCAACACTCAACAGCAGAAAGAGGATGTCGGGAAACAATTTTGTGACGAAGCATTTACTAAGGAGGAGGGTCTCCGAGCACCGCCCGTATGAGGAGGACAACAGTAGTAGCGACAGCTCTTCCTCTTCTTCGTCAGATGGTGAGAGCCCGAGGGCGCACGCAGGTGGTGGTGCCGCGTACCTGGTATGCATCTATCTGCGGCTTTGAACGGCATCATCATTGTTTGTTGTGGTACGCTTTTGCTGCTCCCAAATATCATCTGCAAAAAACTTTTGGGACGAGAGAGGGTATTTATGTTGATGATTATTACATGATTTTTTCAACACTTTTATGTTACTTTAATCTGTACTCGAAATAATTGTTCCTCTCGTGCGATCGGCAGGTGGGTGGGTGTCAGTCCCCACCGCCCCTCGTCAGTCTCATGTATTTGATACCTGGCACATGACAGGACGCGTGACCTGCGCGTACACACTCCTGCGTGTTGTGTGTGTGCATGCGTGAGGCAAGCCCTTGCCTTGCATGCGTGAGGCAAGCCCTTGCATTGCATGCGTTCGAAACCAAAGTTGCTTGTGACACGCGTACAGCAGTACCCTGGTACGTACTACCTGGTAGGCGCGTACCAGGTACCAGCAGACTGTTTTTCGTGACGCGTCAAGGCATGCTGTGCCCTTATCATACGAATTTTAATCTTGAAGGTAAGGGCCGGTCAGTCAAGGGGTCAACCCGCGGTTCCCTGTGCGATGTTAAAACCTTTTGGGTATTGTTAATAGCGTATCATTATACTGACTACCAGGTACTGCTGTACTATTAACCGCACCTGTACACTGCTGTACACGTACATACGTACGTACCTGATATGTATTTGTTCTCGCTCAATCATCATGCAAAATGTCAAAATCTGTCACAATGTTCTCTCCGTTTTGCCGCTCCTTTCTGCTGCTGCGCTGCTGCTTCTGCTGCTGCTGCTGCTGCTGCTGCTGCTGCTTGGTGTTGCTGCTATTATTGTGCACTTACTTCTCTCCCGCCATAAGACGAGGGAAGGAAGAAGGGGGACAGGGCGAGGAGGGACGGCAAGGGGAAGGACGGCAAGGTGAGGGAAAAGAAGAAGGACAAGAAGAAGGACAGGCCGGAGTGGGTCCAGGCCCAAGACCCCTATGGCCGTCTCTGCTGGTGAGTTCGTCGGCCGGGTTGCACACACACGTGCACACGAAGCGTCGAATCCACATAATACGTCGATTCGTGCTGCACCTCGACGACGTACGAGTATATACGCGATGCGGTGCTCCTGCCGTTCGTTGTTGTGAGCTGTGTAGTCTATCAGCTATGGTTCGTCGCTATATCACCTGTAACTATCAACCTGTGCACCTGTAATTCACAGCCAGCTGCTGTACTCCCGTAGAAGGTACGTTACTATTTATAGCTCACGTGGCTGCAGCCTTCCGGTTTGTCACCCATTGTTTGCTGTTTGTTTCGATTTTTAATAAGCACGACCGACACTGGCCGGCGGCGGCTTATTTCGGTCGTCACTGAAGCTTCAAACCCTCACCTTTTGGGCAACTAAAAACTAGTACCAGGTACCTGGTACCAGGTAACCTGGTACTAGGTACTCCGGAGTATTAAATACCAGTTGTTTTTTTTACGGGGGACCATAGTTAATAGGACCAAATATTGTTGGTAAAAATGGTTAAATATGTAGATTTTTATCTACACCATAGGTCCTGTTAACTATGGTCCCCCGTAATATTAATACGCTCTGTACTACGCTCTGTACTACTACTACTACTACTACTACTACTACTACTACTACTACTACTACTACTACTACTACTACTATATACTACTACTACTACTACTACTACTACTACTACTACTACTACTACTACTACTACTACTACTACTACTACTATTAATACTACTACTACTACTACTACTACTACTACTACTACTACTACTACTACTACTACTACTACTACTACTACTACTACTACTACTACTACTACTACTACTACTACTACTACTACTACTATTAATACTATTAATACTACTACTGCTACTACTCCTACTGCTACTGCTACTACTACTACTACTACTACTACTACTACTACTACTACTACTACTACTACTACTGCAGCTGCTGTTTGTAAATGCTCTTACACACGTACTGGTACTTAGTACAGGGGTTAACGAAAACGACCGAAGGTGGTGGAAAAAGCGCGGTTGTAAAGACCCTCCTGCGTGTACTACAGCAGTACGTCCGTGCTTTCTATACCCGTCGACATCCAGCACAAGCAGTGCCCGTGCCTATTCTTCAACCCTTCGTGCAGAGAGATATTAATTAATACCAGTACCTGGTAGAAGTTCTGCTGTCGTCACGAAATTACGGACACCGAGTGAGTTCCTGGTACATCGAGTACGGAGTACCGGGTGAGCGTGGGCGATCTGCAACCTTTACGGGCTATTCATACGAGTGTGCCACTTTTTCAGATCCATATCCCATACCAGGTACCAGGTATATACAACGGGGGGGCACATGGCCGGTAGAGCTTGGCACTTGTTCGAGATTTGATCTGATTGGCTCAGGGTCAGGGTTAGGGCTGCTCTGATTGGTCTAGAAGGTTAGGGTTGGGGTTAGATATTTTCGGCTTGTACATAATAGATGTTGTGTGTCCAACCATTTTCTCGAATAGATTGTTGGGCGACCCCCCCTATGGCTACGTGTAGTATTCAGAAGCCAGAACAGATGCGAAAAACAGGTATCCCCCTCGGACCAAATATATAGCTTTTTATGTATACCATAGGTCCTACCAGTATTAACTATGGTCCCCCGTAATATTAATATGCTCCCGCGTATATAATACCTTGCAGTAAAGAATAGTAGATCGCCGAGGCAATAGTATCATTCATCATACACATGGATGAAAAGAGGCGTCAACCCACGCGCGCGGGGTTCGGGAGGGGGGGGGGGGAGGGCGTACTTACTTGTTGCTTGCCTTAAGTCATTTGGCCATTGACCGCGGGGGGAGGGGGGGAGGGGGAGGGGTATGATGCCATATGCTGCGAGCGTGCTGCATACTCTGTAAACGCAACGAGATCGACAGCCCCCCTTTGTAGCGGTGCTCGCGTACCGCCACAGCACGTGCGATAAGACAAGCGCACCCCCCTCGGACAAGTCCCACTCTGATTTGCTCTCGACAGCGGGGAGGGGAGGGAGGGAAGGGGGGCGCAAACGTGCAAACGCCGAGCGGGTGGCGTGTCTTTTGTCTATGGGGTTTAGATATCGACGAGGTATTCCCACATCGCCACCATTTTTGTTGTGCTAGCTTCGGGAAACTCGTGTTGGAAATTCGTCACAGGGGCGTGCAGTCCTGTTTCGGGGACTAACCACTCAACTTATATTAATATTGATATAATTGGGTCATTCTTATCGGAGAGCTTTTTTCCCATATTTTCCATATTTTTTTCGCTCAAGTTTTAATCTCGCAGGTTTTCCTGATATTTTTCCCCCATCACGTGAAATCTAACTTTCCTGAATGTTTTGCTTGTTTCTGAAGAATTTCACAGTTCGTGATAAAAAAACGCCGCCGTATCTTCATACCAACGTGTTTCCAATTACTCCCAAACTTGGGAAAATTCAGGGGACAAAAACTCTCCGGGGAGAATGGGCCTCAAGTAGTTTGCCCCCCAAGACGGGACTGCTGTTCTGAAAGGATCAAGTGTCACCTGTGCCTGGTACACCGTGTACAGTATCGCTCTGACGCTAAACTTACAAATTACCAGATATCTAATTAGAAAGCAACAGCTGGCAGATCGAAGATTTCGTTGGAGCTCGTTTTTGCAAGCCGTGTGTGGTTCTTTGATTGCATATATGTGTGCCCGAAGGTTGGTGCCCTGCTGTCGATCAACATCGGCATATGTTAACGATACGCAGGATGTATGAGGGCCGTTCGGGTGTTCCTATGGATGTAGACTATACCTACAGTAGCAGTAGGTTGTTACAGCAGTATACCGTCCTGCCATTTCCGTGAGTAGTGATGCCCTTTCCGCGCACGCTGGTTTGGCTTAGGGGTATATTGCACGCGGCTCATTCAACCTGTAGTGTATTTCCGAGCCACAGTATCTCGAGCCGGCGGAATTAACCTAGAGTCTTTCCAAGCACGGCAAGCATCCAAGCCGGCCGAATCAACCTAAGAGTCTTACCGAGCACAGCATCCCAGCAGTGATCACTGGCATAGGGTTCTAGAGTTTGAGTCGGGAGTTCGACATTAGGTACCGAACACAAAACCTCTGTATATACCATTCACTCATCAGCAGGTGTGCACGCCTCCCGCTATTTCCGGGGCGATTTCCGGAGCGAGTGCCCCCTGATACCATCCGTATAGCCATGCGCGTGCTTTATAGACATTGACTTGCAGTCGGATCGACATCTTCTTTGAAGTGGTGCACGAGAGGTCTTGATATGATAGGTATACACCAGGCACGACATACCTGTCAATATTACTATTTGATTGATGATGCTGCTCTGCTTGGATTCTTGCGCCACCTGCGTGCCGTCCGCTTTCTGTCGTCGCTGGCTGCATCGATTTTGGTCACGCCGTTCGCGCTCAAAACTCGCCGGGTGGCTATCGTGACAAATATTCCCCGCAGTGTTTTTGTACACCTGGCGGGAGTAGATGTTGACATCACAGCCCAGGCCTTCAACACGCCGCAAGCTCGACACCCGCCCGCGGCCGCACACGTGTGTGCCTGGCGTTTATAGCACTAGTAATACTACTGTAGTAGTAAGAGAAGTAGTATTGAATAGTAGTAGTAGTAGTAGTAGTAGTAGTAGTAGTAGTAGTAGTAGTAGTAGTAGTAGTAGTAGTGGTGGTGGTAGTAGTATTAAATAGTAGTGGGTAGTGGTATTAATAGGGGTAGCAGTAGTAGTAGCAGCAACAGTAGTAGCAGTAGTAGTAGTAGTAGTAGTAGTAGTAGTAGTGGTAGTGGTAGTAGTAATAGTATTATAGTAGTAGTAGTAATAGTATTATAGTAGTAGTAGTAGTAGTAGTAGTAGTAGTAGTAGTGGGAGTAATAACAAAAAAATGCACGTTGGAATAACCGCTGATTGCTCTACACGTCCGGCGTTACAGTACAACCGCACCAGGTACCAGGTATAATAGTATCAGGCCGTTCTTTCAACCGCTCGAAGGCGGTAAAAACACACCACCGTCACCGTGAGATAGATAGATAGATAGATTGATAGATAGATACCGAGAACCGGCATACGTCTACCAGTACGTGTGTATGTTTTTCGTTGCCTCGCATGAGAATACGGTCCGTGATACTTTCAAGAGTTCGCCGACTGCGCCGATCCTCAACGCTGCACTTCTCTTACGTCTACCCTCTTCCCTCCCCTCTCCTCCCTCTCCACCCCTCACCTCCCCCTCTATCGCCCCTCCCCCCTCCACACTGCTCCCCCCCGCCCCCCTCTCTCCCTCCTCCCCCCTCCCTCTGTTCCTCACACCAAACACAGGCAAAACCGTAAAACCGGTCAAGTGACGTACGGCAACAACGTCGCCGCGCCTCACCAGGGCTTCAACCCTAATCTGCCCAGGGACCCTGGCTACGGCGCCCCTCCCCTCGCCGCCGCCGCCGCCGCCGCCGTGCCCGTCGGCCCCCCGGGGTACATGGTGCCGCCGGGGCCCTACGTGCACTCCCCGGTGGGAGGCTACGGCCGCTCGCCGGTCGCGATGTACCCGGTGGCCCCCTGGAACACGGGGGGCGCGGCGCCCGCGGTGCCCATGGCGGTGCAAGTGCCGGATTACGTGAAGGAGCAGATCCACGCCGAGAAAAAGAAGAAGGCGGAGGAAGCGCGGAAGAAGCTCGAGAAAAAGGGCACGTGGCAGAGGCACTACAGCTCGGAGGGGACCAAGTACTGGCAGAACACGGCCTCTGGCAGGAAGTTGCCCATGGACCCGTACAAGTAGTAGGAATCCTCCAGTTGACGGGGGGTGGGGGGGCGGGGGCGCGGGGGTGGGGTGTACTCGTTGTCATGCATGGCCACATTCGTATGGCCGTAGACCCTCGCATCCGCATCCCTACAATTCCGGGGGGGTGGAGGGCGTCAGGTTTTCACCGATGTGGCAGGCACTGCTTCCCCCAAGCGGAGGGGGGCGGGGGGCGGGAGGGGGCTTATAATAATTGTTGATACGTATCATATACTGGGTATTTATATCCGTACCAGGGTATGCCCATATTGATAAGGGATATACCCGTACCAGTACTGGGGCCTTCTTTCGGTATTTTCGAGAGAAAACAAAGGAAACATTAAAAACAAAAGGAGAGGAAACACAAAACAAGATAAAATGTGTCGCTTTTTTGTATTATTTTTTGGTCACTTCTTTTCTTTTTTTTCTCCGCTGCGCTATTAATCTATTTTTCGCGCCATTCGTTTGATCTGAAATAAATAATACTACTGCTGTACGTCGGATACTTGAGGTTGAAGTCTGCACGTCGGATACTTGAGGTTAAAGTCTCGCTTGGGCCTGCTTGTCCTGTGTTTTTTGTTGTTGTTGTAGACGGGGCGTGTGGCAGATGCAACTACGATAGTACCAAGACCGTTGTCTGTGTGGATGGATACAGTTCATGAGTCAACGGCAGCGCGATGTACAAAAAGCAAGGGCGTCGGTAAATATGGTGCCTGGTATAATATGTTGTTGCCGACTTGCTGTGCGCCGCGCATTTTTTTTTTCTGCTTGTTTACACTTTTAGCGGGGCAACTTTTCTCTTTCTTCTTTATACCCTGGTAGTCGGTTTTTCGTATGTGTAGGATGGCGCGCGCCGGCCGGAAAGAATGGTGACCCGTGGATTATTTCTTATTCCTATTTTTCTCTGCTGAGTTCTGTGCTTGCTACCTGGTACGTGCGTGCGTGTTCCTGCGTTGTTCGTGCGTACTGATGTATCGCACTCTGTCTTTTGGATGTTGTAGGTGGATGGTATCATGGATTGCATGGACGAATTGAGTGTTGCAATGACTCTCTCCGCGATCCCTGCTATACAGTAGTGCTGGGATGCTTGGCTGACTGGGTTGGTCGTACGTGTTGCACGGGATATGACGGGTGTGACGATCGGGGGAGTACGTAGAGACACTTGAGCATGTCCATCCAGGGGGTACTTCGGTGTATATTCCCGGTGGCTGTGGATGGCATGAGCAGTGTGTATCGGTAAATCGCTGGCTGGGGTAACTGCTGTAGGTGCGGGTTCCACTAATTTATCTGGCTGCCGGGCGACAGGCAGTGCGGGGTGAGGGAGGGGTACAGTAGTACTTCCTTGTGTTTTTACCTGGTTCATGGAATTTAGGTGGTTTTTGCGAATATATACGTGCGATAAGAAAGATATTGGGGTACACATTGGTTTGTAGCGGTCTTCTGAATCTGCGCGTTGAACCAGTTCCGAAGGCACCGCCCATCGTTTTATGTACGAAACTATAAACCGATCTCTTTTTTTGTTTTTTATTAAACCGGTCTGGGTGAAGGTGTGGGTATAGCCGGCATGAAAGGGAGTGTGATCGTGAATTAGCTATTGAGATATATAGATGGCGAGGGAATTGTCTTGTGTACCGCACCACGCCCCGCGTAAGGATGGGGCAACCGAACGATAGAAGCACCGCGCACGGCACATCTTCTTCAAGCGGTGCATGCATACAGCGTCTCACGGGGGTAACAAGGCAGTAATATGCCCAAGAGAAGGGGCAGGAAGAGCGTCGAATTGGTGCCAACCACCAAAGCTGCTCAAGGGCGTAGACACGCTGAATCTGTGTTGCTGGGGGGGGGGTAGTATACCGGTACATGGCGGCTGGGGAAGAAGGGTTGATTGCTTCCCGCGATTCGCGGTTGAAGCTTGGCGTGTGATCCACCTATTTTTTTCAAAAAATGTTGCAACACAGAAATAACTGCGGTTGAACGCACGAACTGCGTTTGAACAGACTTTGCGGCGGTTCGTCCGATCAGGGATGGAAACCAACCCGAAGAGTGCCGGGCGGGGATTGGGTTGGGCAGAGAGGGGTCAATGGTCGGGCGGGGCAACGTTGACGAGGGCTCAAGTTACGCTCTTGTGTGTTGCGTGTCAGAAATGCAGAGTGAACACACTTCATAAACTTGTGTGCGTGTACGTGTGTGTTGTGTTACTGAATCAAGGGGTTTCCACGTAACAAGGCAGCCAACAGGAACCATAGTGCTGGCTATCGACCTCTCGTTCCTCTCTCCCCTGGTTATGAGGCCTGAGATCGGGCTTGCCTTGTATCTTAAGTGCTGGGGACGAGAGTTTCTCCCCTCCGCTACACCGTTGAACATCGGATACCTCGTAGGTAACATGAGCCACTTCAAGCAGCAACTATTATTAACGTGCTCGCTGGGCATCTTCCTATATGTAATCCCTTCGTCAAACACTTGTTGTGCATGACAGGGAAAGGATTAAGCGTTAACGCTTAACATACCCAATTCACCGTAATCAATTCCCAATCGGGGGCTGACACAGTTGTTGTCGGGTACATAATCGAGAGACAAACGAAGCGCACGCAACTTGTCGGCGCTCGTTGTTGTGCCGGGCGTCGAGCACGACAAGCCCGGCGACCTTCAACTGGATGTGACTTTGTTCCACCATCTTATTTGTTGAATTATCGGGATTCCCCTGAGCCTTTACACTGTACCATGTATCGTATGCATTATACGTACGCGCACCTTCGTCCTATCCCGCCATTTAACATAACCCCTGCCCTTAATAAAGCTGCACGCACGTTTTAGGGAGGTAATTACTTGAAACTAGTGTGGGATACAATTTGCGGTAGATATACGGGTACTGTAGCTGTAGTACGGTTGGGGCTTGGGGAGCCGCCTTTACCGCTCCCATGAGCAACTACAGTGATAACGCGGCTGCACAACGACGATGGCCTTCATGTATCACTCCACCTAAAATGTGTACAACCTTGTCAATATCGTCATCAGTATGATGTCAGTGAACTAAGCTATCTGTTCGAGCCCTTTTTCGAATGCCGGTACTACAGCGTAACATCGTGCTCTGATGCCGTCATGTTTGTTCCCCTCTTGATACTACTATTCTACCTGGCGCGTACCTCTGCTTTACAGGTAGACTGTTCTGTTTTATTCGTAGTTTTTTTTTTCTGATTTTGCGTGTGAAGTAAACGTCTGGGGACGATTGTATAAGACCGCCCGAGAGCACGTATGTATATCGGGGTGAAACGTATTGTTTTCGTCAATCATTCCCCAGTTTTCTGGGGTTTCTTGAAGAAGAAATATGTTCTTGACCGTGTCTGTCAGTGTGATGTCTGTCCGACTACTCCTCAAGCTTGACTCTCGAACAATAAATATTTTGCGTCAACCCGATTACGAATGGTTGACCCCCGTACGGCCACGAGTACCAACAGTCGGAACACAGGTGATCGGCCTGCACCTATACCCTGCTTCTGGGGTGCTTTGTGCGTTGAGCTCCGGGATTTGGCTGGAAGTCCGTCTTCCGAACCACATATTTATGCACTTTCCGTAAATTTCTATATAGCCCGCAAGAGAATCATCACCTAATGAGTATTGTTAGTGGTCATGAGTCCATCCCACCGTCGCTCGGCCTCTCTTGGGACGCACGCGGCATTTTATTGGCCCCGTCTGCCTCACCATTTGCACGTCACGCTGCCTCCGCGTCGATCGCGCGCCGGTTCCGCCGTGTCCCCTTTTCTCGCTAACTACAAACACTCTGTCGCATGGTGCTGCGCAGCTAATAGTTATATGCTAACTCCCTCGTATATGCAACCGTCCAATCAAATCTAAAAAAGGGCACACACTGGGGAACATCGCACCAATACCGATTTGGCGCTGCATGCCGACCTGAAACTTATTACGGCCTCTATGTCACATGCCGGGCGATCTATATACATGCACCTCATGATGTAGATACCTTCTGCTGCTGCCGTGTGTACTGTCATGTACCAGGTGAGTGTGTTCCCGAGCAGCGACCAATCTCTAACACGACCCCTCGATGAAGGCGATGCAGTCAAAATATGCCGTCAAATTGACCACGCACTATCGAATTCAATCGAATTATGGTTCAAACTCGTTGAGAATGTGTTCGCTATTTGCGCTACATGTCACAATTTCCGAAACGCACGCAACGATGAGCACTGCTGCAGTGTGTGCTTCACGCAGGAATCAGTTCGTTTTCTGCTGTGTCCAAAGAATATTTCTGCTGTGTCCAAAGAATGAAGTCGCAATCAAGGGAATTAAACTGATTGTGTTCAGCAGCAATATGATGTTTAATGTTCCTATCTATCGATATGTACTCATGCATGTGATACACGAGTTAAGCAACTAGCGTAGACACCACAGTAATACTATAATAGTTGCGAACACTACTTCGATCAGCGGTTCAACCAAGGAATACAAGGTGTTCGTGATGGTCTAGTGACTCCGTCCTTTCCGCAACAAGTATAGTAGGACCGAACAGCCCACCGATGCCCCGGCCGCCTGTTTTACGAAGGAACGAAGTGGCACTGCAAGCGGTTCAGTGCTTGTTGAAGACTACCGTTTTAATATTAAGAGATGTCACCCCTCGTCTATGGTAACCTCCCCTTCGTACTCATCTAGGTAGCAGGTCCCTACCTGTCATACATCGTGAGGTACTGGAGAGGACGTAGCCAAGTTTTTTTCGTTCAACGATTAAATCGAAATTACTGCTTTGACTTGGGTACAATGTACCCTCACTAGGTATACCGACTACGGTCATCGCTGCCCGGAATATTGGACGGCTACGCTACCAATCAACGCAATCACAGTTCTTCAGTGATTAGTTAGTTGACTAGGGAAGGAAGGCTCTTTTCGCTTACACAAAGACTCCACAGCTTTTTTGGTAAAGGATATAATGTCTTTCAGGTTTCCAATGGCTTGACGCTGTTGGTATAGATGCCCGTGGTCGTCATGGTCCATGTCCCTCTCTGCTCAGGACTTACTTGATGCGCGACTTCATCTTGTTGGAGAGGTAGGTAACTCCCTTCTCCCATACGCTGATTATCATTGCGATCATCCGCTCCGCCTCCGCTGTTGAGTATGCAGTCAGTGTCTGCGTCCTGGCCCCGATGCTAACGGTCCCTACATTCAGAAGGAAGAGGAGGCCTAAGGCTGATATTGGGGTATACACGAAGGCCGTGGATATCGCCAGTGGTTCTCTGACCTCGTGTGTGGAACCCACAGGTTTAACGGCGGGGTTTGCCCGCGGTTGTTTTCAATTTATCGTGAGTTTGTGAACCTTCTTCAGCTGACGGTCGGTCTCGTTGATCAGCTAGCTTTGGACCAAAGGCGCGGCTCAAAAGAGCAATTCGTGCGACCGCTGACGAAGCACGCGGTGTCGATCCGTCGATCCCGAAAACTCATCTTCCGACGACGCCAGGCGATGGTACTCCGGCAGATTCTCCAAGCGTTGATGCTCTGGCAATCCCAAGCTATGATGTTCTGGTGATCCCAAGCGATGGTGCTCTGGCATCCCAAGCGGGGGACCCAATTTCATGGCATTCCTAAGCGATGGTGCTCCGATGATCTCAAATGCTGATGCTCCGGTGGTCCCACGCGATGGCGGTCCAGTGGCCCCATACGTTGATGGTCCGATTATGCTGATGCGTCGATGATCCCGGATGCCAATGCTCCGATGATCCCAAGCGATGCTGCTCCGGAACATGGATGATGTCTTGGCGCTTTGTTGGGGACTTCGATCACTCTGTTTTACTCCCCTAAGACCTGTTTGTCGCCAGGGTTGGAGGTGGCGTGCGTGGGGGCCTTGCACGACAGAATCGGGTCTCTACCGATGTGGTGGAATCCTAAGCACTGATGGTAAAAGGGACGTTTCCTAATCCGAGGGGGTTTTTGCCCACGGTGCTCCCTTCGTGAGATAGAACAGCTGGGCAGTGGGGAGCTCGTCATGCGCTACCTCGCAAGTGTCCTCGGTGTTTGGAACAGGTACGGTACTGGCGGCTACGAGGTGCTGTGCATACGGTGCTAGCCCAGCCTCGGTAGGAGTTGCAATCCCGGCGATACATGACGTGTAACCCCGGGTGCAACGGCAGGTGTAATCCCTGTCGATGTCGCTCCAGCCCCAACTTGACGATATACTCCAGCCCTTGGCGATGACGCTTCGGCCCTTGTTGAGGATATTCCAGCCCTTCAGCCGATGGCGCTCCGGATTTTTTCGATGAGTTGCCTTCCTCCAGGAGGTTTTACCGGCATTCTCATTTAGCCTGCCCAGGTTTTGCGCACGTTAGCGCTCCGTCTCAGCGACAGCAGCCTCCTCAGACGTTACGTTGCCGCCCTTTGCACATGCACCCGGCCATGGCCGCAAGCGTCTACTCATCCCGCGCTTGGATGCCTCGCTCTGTTGGGACTTTGCCGTTGGGCCTAGTGATTGTTGCTGTCGTCTCAGAAGTGACCCGGGCCGCAAAGAATCACAACGTGCGAGTACAGACTCTTCGTCCTCCGAGCGTTGGTCCAGCGGAAGCCAACCAGCGTTATTGACGTCGAATCGCAAGTGTGGGTGTTTCCCGCCTCGAGAATGGTGTTCATATACCCCCAGTTTTATTGCTTCCGCAGGGGGGAAGAGGTTGCGCCCGAGTCCAGGAGCGACCCATGGCGGAGATGCCAACTGGAATAGGCTGGCCAGCTTTTTCCTCTTCTTTGAAAAATATCGAGTCGCTGTACGTACAGACAGGATGAATGCGAAACGAAGTACCAGTTAGGATATATATATTTTCCCAACCTAAACCCGACTCTCCAGATCCCCTGCCCTCGGCGCTGTACACATCACACTTACTCCTAGATACCCCCCCGTGTTCGACGGGATATGTTTGCGCCCCCACCGGGTGGTCTTCGTCCTCGACGCACCACTTTTCCATCCCCGCACAAGAATCATTGTAAGGCGATGGCGCTCATCTCCTTCGACCACTTGACTTCAGGGTCAAGCTCCTCTTTTACACACTGCATTAACATCATGCTGTAACTTTTCACTCCGTATAGTGGTACGAAAACATGGGGTGATGCTAATATTATTATTATGCTTTTGCCTTCCGACAATATAGCGTAGATGCTGTTCCCATGTAAACCGAGTATCCTTCCGTAAATCAGCAGTATCTCTCGTACGCTTCTCTGCCAGCCGTTTCCCATATTATTATTGGTGCTGGTGTTGGGTGTTGGTACTGTTGCTGCCAGTGCTTCGTTTTGTTGGTGTCTGGTGGATGCTATTGGCCGTTGCTTCTGTGTTGACTTTTGCTCGGATTGCTGTGGTACTTTGCCGTTTAACTAACTGCTGTACAATTACGGCGGACCATAGTAAACAGGACCTACGGTAGCCACAAAAACCTATATATTTACCTATTTTTACTCATAAAATTTGGACCTATTTACTATGCCCCCCCGTAGAATACCTGGCATCACGTTTTGTTAGCAATCCGACACAATCTCCAACGTAAAAACTTCCCCATCGTTCATGTAAGTAGTGCTATTAATACTGCTGCAAAAAAGTAGCAATATGTTCACAGAGTGCCCCGCGCACCCCCCTCCTTTTTCTACGGCAAAAAAAAAGATCGATCGTCGATTGCCAAAGACAGGCGCTCTACGATCAGCACCATTTGGAACGTGAAAATCCCCGCAAAGTCCACAGGACGTAGTATGTGTGTAGATAGATGTAGAGGCCACAACCCAAACCGAGAGACCTTCCGAGCACCTTTCGGGCCATGAGATAGAACACAAAGCCCCCAGAACGTAGGCATATTTATCCTCCGCACCTTGCGGGATGATTGACGTTTCTAAAGGCGCTCAGAACTACTTCAAGAATCTGTATTTTGCCCACCTTCTATTTCAGGATGTATCACACATTGTCGGATGGCAAGCATAATAATAATCATCTACTATTCGTACTTCGTATGCTGTTAGATACTACTGGGAGCATCAGATTCTAACCTGCTGATGTTGTTACGATTTGTTTATGCTTTGCAGGAAGGATCTCTACAAATGAATACGCAGATAGATCTAAAACCTGGGATACACGCGCTATATTTTTTTTTTTTTCAGGTCTTAGTCCGTTGGGCTAAAGGTAAAAGGTTAACCAATCGCCTACCCAATCTAAACCTCATAACACTCTCCCCCTCTGGAACGGACGGGGTTTTACGGGTCGACGCGCCACCACACGCGGTTCCAATTTCTGGGGATCCAGAAGCGTTTTCAGATTCTTGACATGAGGAAACTTACTTTTCTTTAAAAAGCGATTTCATGGTGGACGTGAGATTCGAACTCACGGCCAACTACTCATGTTCTGCCGTCGTCGCCATTTGTGATGGTCCTAGTAGTCCGTTGGGCTAAAGGTAAAAGGTTAATCAATCGCCTACCCAATCTAAATAAGCCTCTTAACAATATGCAGATTATACGGCTCCCACCCAGCAACGTGATGAGCGAGCCAGATCATAGGCAGATAGATCAGGAGAAGTCGATCTGCCTGTACCACCTTGTGAAAGATCTACATTATTATTGAGAAGATCCTGAAGTATTAACCCTTTAGGTACTACGCGGCGGTCGGTCCCGTCCTGGGGACAAACTACTTAGAATTTAACTGGTTTTGTTCCCAGAACGGGACTGCAGTCCTCAATAAAAGTTGGAATCGATGATGAGCTGTCCGACGTCCCTATGTGAAGATATGGCCGAGGTAAGGGTAAAGGACGCAGGTGTTTTCTGGCAGCTGGGAAGCAGTGCTTCGCTTCTTCTTATATAGATCTTCTTTATTGATGACTAGAGCTGAGGAGGTGCTCTGGTAGAGAAGTGAGAGGTAGGGGGGGTGGGACTCGACGCTCAGATATACTCGTCCCACCCCACGCTACGAGCTCTCCTAAACTCCTCTTATCTAACGTACTCCTAAATAACTTTCCTAGGGCTACCGATTGTTCTTCTGCTAATATAAGAACTTCTCACTTTACGATCCTATCTGCGTTAAGGAACATTACTCTTGTCTAACGGCCTATCCACCTTAGAGAACATTCCTAAAAGACGGTTACTCTCAACTACCGGAATATCCGCCGGGTTAATCCATTCTTTGGATTATTCTCGTATTCCTCAGGCTACGAAACTGCCGACTATATTATCTATATCTATAGCCCATGAGCACTCGATTCATATCACATTAGCCCACCCTGAATAGTCGTATATGCAGACCACAAGATGGTCGAAGGATGATGACAAAGTTCATCCCAAAAGACCAGGAAAAGGTGGTCGAAGATGCGGCTATTCGAAACAAAAGAAATGAGGCTATAGATCCCCCCACACCTCGTCATAAGACCCAAACACTGCGAAGGGGTGTTTACTTAGAACAACCACTTAAAGGTAGAGACCGAAGGAGAGGAAGAAATAACTCAAAGCGGAAGCGAAAGCAGAGAAAGGCAAAGCGAAAACCGAAGAAAGAAGAAAGAAAACAGGAGACAGAACAAAAGCCGAAGCGAAGGCTGAAGAAGAAAACTAGTACCGAAGTGAAGGCGAAAGAAGGGCGCACAAAAAGGTGCGAACGGAGGTTGGTCGCCGAACCGGGTTGGCAAACTAGGAAACTCACGAAGGAGGCAGTGACCGCAATACAAAAAAAAAACACATATATATATTTGGTAGGAGTAATGCCTTGTCTTGTGGCGGAGGTCCTAACGTGGTAGACATCACTCAAGAGAAACGGGGCACTGCTAAAGTGCAAAGAGGGCTGCGTACACTAGGGCTATTAAAACCGGGAGACGGAGCGAACAACGCTGCGTCTGGGAGACCTCTTCGTGGTATGGACTATACCAGCAAACCTAGCAAGGTATTTAACTCAACAAGAAAAAACTGAAGAAGATCCGCAAGGAGATTGGCCTAATGCGTGCAGTTCAAGGTGGTAGATACCGCATGGCTAAAACGCTAGCGTGTGCAACTCGGCCAACAGGGGCGACATCAAATATGGTGTCGTTTGCCACAGAGCAGAGGGGCGCGCGGAATACCGAACGAAATATGAAGAAACCTAAGAAAAAGAAAACAAACCACGATCGGGACCAGGAAACTAACTGAAAGCAGAACACGAGTCAGGGAAAATCGATCTTGGTAGAACCGCTATGGTTGATAACTCTGCGGCCTTCCGGGGCGGCAATGCTATCCGGACCCTACTTGGCAAAGATAGAAGAAACACGGGCGAGCTGGAAGCCCGATAAAATCTTAGCTCGATGACCGTCTGAAACAGGGGTCGGTGGAAACCGACGGGGGCTAGGGTACAGCCCAGGCTACGACACGATTTTACCTCGGCGTAGTATTGCCAATAATTTGCGGTAGGCTAGTGAAGTACAAACACATATGAAAATTATGGTATCGCTACGACTCGGTGGCCTGAACGCAAGAAGGCAACACGGACGTGTAGGCGACATGAAGAAAATAAAGGTAGACGGAAACAAATGCACCCAAGAAGCTGGCTGTTGGTGGCTATTGAAGACTAACCCTGAAGAACTACTTTAATATATTATTGACTAACCAGAAACAAGTACCCAGAACTAAAAAAAACAAATGCTAAACCAAGGCTATCCAGGGGGGGGAGTGGAAACCGTGGGGGCTCCGCGGGACACATCAGAGTTCCGCAGCAGCCCACGTGCTCGGCTCCCATTCCCATGGCGTTGAAGACACCACGATCCGTACACGGCGTTCCGTGCTGTAGTGTAGCGGGAGGGTTGAAGGTCGATCTTGATCGGTCCGGGGTCATCCAGGAACCGGATGATGTAGGAGCCGCCCGGTGAAGGTTCCGGTGGAGCTCCCGAAGAGACGTCCGGGGGTGAGCGGTGAGCGATTTTGCCCAGCCACCAGAGGCCGTCGCGCGCTTTGTACCATATGTGCGCTCCGGGGGGGAGGATGGTGGTGCTGAAGTTGTGGAGCCAGAGGCTGCGGGAGACCAGGGCGTAGCCGGGGGCGAGAAAGATTTGTCCTTGAGATCGTGCCAGTTCGCGGTGGGCAGCGCCGATGCGCATCTGGCGGTAGAGGCGGTTCGTCTGGCGGTGTTGTGTCGGCGCTCCTGACCAATAGAGTAGGATGTTGCGCCGGAAGTGTTGAAGGTCCAGTTCGCGTTCCCAAGAGGGGCTGAGAAGTCCAGCCCAGTGGGTCTCGTACAGAACGGCGATGACCCCGCCGCGGCCGCGTACGAGTTGATGGCCGGTGATCTGCTCGACCTCGAGGCGTTCCGGTGGGGGAGTGACGTCGTCGACGGTGACGTGGTAAGGTGGGGACTTGGCGGCAGAAGCTGTGAGTACGTATGTAGTGAGGTCCGCGGGCAGATGCTTGGGGATGTCGCTGGTGTCGTCGGGGTTCCGGCAAGGTTTGCATCGTTGAACGGAGACGCGGGGCTTGGAGTCCCGTCCCGGAAGGTCGGATGGAAGGTCGAGGAAAAGTAGCTTGTCGTGAAGAGGGCGGTTGTCGGGGGTGTTCGAGGCGGGCGTCGGTCCAACGGCGAGGACCTTGAAGGGCCCATTCCAGTTCAGGGAAAGCTTTGTCTTGAGTACAGTTGCGTCGGTGCCCTTTTTGACGCCTTGGCGAATGGTTGAGGCGGAGTTGTAGACCCAAACCCAGCCGCCGACGGTGAAGGGGGGGGATGCTCGGAGGGCGGCCATGATGGGCGCGTTGCGGCGCTGGAGACGCGAGACGGTGAGTCGGTGTAGTTCGCGGATGAGGGAGTACGCGCGTCGTTGTCGGTCGGTGGCGAGGTTGATGTAGACCGGATGATCGCGGTCCAAGCTTTGGTGGCCGCCGATGTTGTCGGGTTCGAAGACCGAGAGCGGGAGGCGAGGAAGGCGGCCCATGTGGATTTCGTTAGGCGCAAGCCCTGTAGCGGCGTTCACGGAGTTGTTGTAGGCCGACGACACGTGTGGCAGCAGCACGTCCCAGTCGGTCTGCTGTTCGTTGCCGACCATAGAGAGCATTTGGGCCAACACATGGTTGACGCGCTCGACGCCGCCGTTGGTGCAGGGGTGGTAGGAGCTGGTGTTGACCTTGCGGATACCAAGGCGCTCGTAGACGATGTTTGCAAGCTTGGAGGTAAAGTGTAGTCCGTTGTCGGAGAGAAGCGTAACCGGGCACCCCCAGAGAGGGATGTATTCGTTCAGGAAGATGTCGGCGGTGCCGGCGGCCGTGAACTGCGCCGCTGAAACGGCAAACATATCGGCGCGCCGGCTGAAGCGGTCGGTGAAGAGAAGGATGTGGACGTTGCCGCGCGGCGTGAGCGGCAGGGGTCCGAAGTAGTCGACGCTGACGGTGATGCCAGGCCCGTTGGGCAAAGGAAGAGAAAGGATGGGCCAGCGACTGGTGTGCCGGGAGGTTTTCCGCGCCTGGCATTGAAGGCAGCGGCGGATCCACCAGCGGGCGGAAGCGTCCATGCCAATCCACCAAAAGAAACGTGCCAGCATGCGGACCGTTCGGGTGACTCCTAGGTGTAGAGAGGTGGTGGCGTGGCAGGTGTTCAGCACCCAGGGGCGCATTAACATTGGCACGTAGATGCGTGGGGTAAGGGGGGCGGGTGGTGGTAGGCTGTTCCCGGGTGGGGGTGGGGGTGGTCGTTGGACCAGGAGGGTGGTTTCGTCGTCCGTACGGTGCAGCTTGCTTTTGGAGGCAAGGGTGAGGACGTCCGGAAGTTGTGGGCGCCGGGCCGAGGGGATGAAATCCAGGAGGTCGTTCGGCGGGGGGGCAGGGGAGTCCAACGACAGGAAGCGGATGGTGGCGCAGCACAGGGGCTCTGCTCGTTGTTCTCGCGCCCAGTCTTTGAAGGTGTAGTGCTCGACGCGGGCGAGGAGGTAGGGGTCGTCATCGGGTTCGACGATGGGCTCCGGGAGGGGCAGCGACGGTGTTGGTGCCGGCGGAGAAGGCGTTGTTGGGGGGGTTGGGGTTGGGTTTGCGGGCGCAAACGGGTCGGGCGGTGCGGGAGCTGTGGCTGAAGGCGCCGTAGGAGGAGGGGGTCTTGGCTGGACCCCGGTCGGGGGCGTGGGCGCACTGGTGGGTGTAGATCGTCTGCGTACGACGGGTTGTGGTCGACGGCCGAAGCGATAGACGGCTGTGGGTCGAGGGGTTCCCGCGGCAGCGGCGATGCGATGGCGGGTCCGAGAAGATATCAGGCCTGAGACGGCTGGTTCCGTGCCGCCAGTGGTGGACGGCGGAGAGATGACGGACGGCCTGGAAGCCGAGCCTGGAGGAGCTCCGCTGTTCACGGCGGCGTTCTCGGGGCCAACAAGCAGTCCAGCGGTGGAGTCAGGGGTCGCAATAGGCCCGACGAAGGTGTCGGGTGCGGGGGAAAGGGTGGGGTGCTCCATACGTGGTCCCAGTAGGCGGAAGTCGCGGAAATCGTCGGTGGTGAAGGGAAGCGGCTGGATGGTTGGGATGGGCCTTGAAGGGGGGGATACGAGCCCACCCAAGCCGATACCCGGGGCGGGAGGGTCGTTCGGCGCGAAGCCGCAGGGGCGGATGAGGTAGATGCCGACGGTGTCCGGGCCGGTAAGGCGGTTGCGTCCGGTGCGGTCGGCGTCGGTGGCGGGTTGGGGGAGCCGGGAGAGGAAGTCGGCGTTGCCGTTAGCCGTGCCCTTCCGGTATTCCAGCGTGTAGGTGTACGCCGAAAGGAACTCGAGCCAGCGCCGGACGCGGGCGTTGTGTTCTCCGACCTTGGCGATGTTCTCGAGCGCCTTGTGGTCCGAGTAGATCTGGAAGCGGGTGGACCATAAATGTCCACGGAGGCGTTTGATCGCCCACACGATGCTTCCGGCCTCGAGGTCGAGGGGTGTCCACGAACGTTCGGAGTCCAGGGTGGCACGGCTGATGAAAAGGATGGGTCGGACTGAGCCGTCGGGTTGTTCTTGCTCAAGGGTCGCGCCGAAGCCGTCGATGCTAGCGTCGCAGTAGAGGCGGAAGGGGCGGGAGTTGTCGGCGACGGCGTCCCAGTCGGGGTAGACGAGGATAGGCGGTTCGGCAAGTTCTTGGAGGATGGCGCGGACGGTGGTTTCCATGGCGGGGGTGAAGTCGAACGTGGCGCCTTGCTTGAGTAAAGCGTTGATGGGGCGCAGACGTCGGGAGAGATTCGGCAGGAACTTGCCGTAGTAGTTGATGCCCCCAAGGAGCGAGCGCACTTGCTTCTTGTCGGTCGGCATGGGCATTCTGGTGAGGGCGGCAACCTTGTCGGAGTTGGGGCTGTATCCGCCGGCGGAGATGGTGTGCCCCAGGAAATCGGCGGTGGTGGCGCCAAGTTTGGCCTTGGCCGGGGAAAGTTTGAGGTGGTGCTTCCGGAGGCGTCCGAAGAGAGCTCTGATGTTGGCAACGTAGTCGTTGGGGTTGGGGTCGAAGACGATGATGTCGTCGAGATACGCGGCGACGCGTTCCAGGCCTTTGATGACCTCGTTGACGACCTTAACGAACCAGCCGGGGGAGGCGCTGCTGCCTTGTGGCATAACAAGCCACTCAAATAATCGGTTCGGTGTGCAGAACGCTGTCAAGGGGATGGTGTCCTCGTCGATGGTGATTTGGTGGAACGAGGAGACCAGGTCGAAGAGGGAAAAGATGCGACCTTTACCCAAGGAGTCGAGGACTTCGTCGACGCGGGGGATGGGGAGTTGTCCGAGGGAGATGATGGCGTTGAGCCTCTTGTAGTTGATTGTGATGCGAACACCTCCGTCTTTCTTGGGGATGGCGACCATAGGGCTGGAGTATGGCGACGTGGAATGCTGGATCAGGCCGGCAGCCAGGTACTGGTCCAATACGGCGTCGGCCTTTTTGGCGAGGATGGGGTTGATCCTGTAGGGGCGGGAAGTGACCGGTGCGCTGTCCGGAGGTACCGTGATCTTGAACGGCATTAGCGAGCACGAGCCGAAGTCGGTGTTCGACGTGGAGAAAACGTCCTGGAATTCGCAGAGGACGTCGCCCAAGTTGTTGATCACCGATGGGGTCCATCCAGAACCGTGAAGGTCGAAGTTGACGTCGCGTAGGTGCAACGGCAGGCGTTCCCAGAGGTCGAGGAAGCTTTTGCGCTGGTCGGCGTCGAGGCGTGCAAGGAGCTGTGGGCACGGGGCTTTTAGTGCGGTAGAGGGGTCGGCTGTTGGTGGACTCTGGTCGGCCACCGGGATGTTGTTGTGGAGGGCATGTACGTCCGGAAATGGAGGGGGGAGCGGCGGGTTTAAGGAGGGATGCCCAAGGGTGGCGAGCGGTACCTGTACCAGTGGGGAGCAGGAGGTTCCGAGGAGGTCACCCGGCTCGAGTTCGGTAGATCCAGATAGGGGGACCGTTTGGTACCCGTCGGAGACGAAAATCGCCGTGTCGGAAAGGGGGTTCTCGCGGGGGAGCATGTTCACCATGTAATTCCCGGCCAATGCTGGAGCGCCTGACTGGCGCACCAGGTTGACCTTGGCGAGCTGTGGGGTAGAGGAAAGCGAAATAGCTTTGTTGCCGGCGAATCGGAGGTGGTAGACGTCGTCAGTGGAACGATCGTCGGGAATGAATGCTGAGGCTCCGTTGGGGTCGTGGTGACTTAAAGAGAGCTCACCACGGGTTCGCCGGGAAGGTTGGTGGGGGAGGGCGGGCTGTTGCCGGAGCGTGGTATACGAGCGTTGCTCGAAGCGCATCCAGCTGTCTCGTCCCAGGAGGATGGGGTGCTGCATGGTTCCAGCAGGAACTACGCAGGCCCATACTGCTAGGGCAGCGGTGGGGGTCTGGAGGCGCATAAACTGGATGCTTAAGCGGATAGAGACGGAGGTGGAGAGTGGGGCTGAGGTCCCGAAGCCTCCCCATGAACGGGGGGAACTGTGCCGTTCGCAGGCGTCGGTGGCTGACTGGGAGGCCTTCAGTTGTTCCATCGCGGTTGCGGTGATAAACGACTGGGGCGAGCCGGTATCGAGCAGTGCCACGAGTTCGCGGCGGGTAGTGGCGTCGGGGCCGCTGTGCACGAGTACCTTCGTCGTGAACGACGCGTCGTCGACGGTGATGATGCCGCCTGTAAGGCATGGTCCGTGTTCCGGTATCGGCGGCCGACGGGTAGGAAGGTGGCTGTGGGCTGCGGTGTTGATGGTGGACACTTGGGCGAAGTGGCTGATGGGGTAGGCGTCGGGTGTAGACGGCGGTAGAAGCAGCCCAAGTGGGGAGTTAGGCGGTTGCCGTGGGGGGGTCGGGCTTGTCTCGTGGATGCCGTCGGCGGTGGGGAAGACCCGTGTTGAGTCGGTGGAGGCGGGTGTTTGCTCTGGGTCGTTGGGACTGGTACCAGTAGGAAGTTGGGGGGAGGCGATCGGCGTCGAAGCTTTCTCGGACGTCCATCAGTACCCGGCCCAGCAGATTCCGACCACGCCAACGCGTCGGAATGCAGGCGTCCGGATGGTCGGCCTTGAGGCCTATGCCCCAGATGAGGTCGTGTGGGCTGGCCTCGGCAATGTGTTTGTCGTCCGTTGCCGCCAGCTCTCGCCGTAGCTCCGAGTGTTGGCGGAACTTGGAGAAGTTGAGGTTGAGGACGATGTTGTAGCGGTGTCGCTCCCAAACCAGTTCGTCGAAGCCGAAAACGGTGCGTCCAAGTGCTTTTTGGTCGGCCGGGTCGCGGGTCGCTTTGATGCGGCGCTCAGTTGTGGTGTCCCCGAAGAGCGCAGCCTTCTGCGCCATCATCATCTGCTCGGCGCAGTTGTATGTGATGCCATCGTGTTCGATGTCGCACAGGTACCACTGCGAAAAGACGGAAGAGGAGTCCCAGAAGAAGTGAAAGGATGAGGGGGCCTCTGCGGTGGTGTGAGCTGTTGATGGCGTGTTGGTTGTTGGGGGTGGGGGGCGACGATAATTTTTTCTATCGCCACCTGGCGTCGACGGGGGTAAAGTCAGCCACGATCGAGCGGTGCTGACCGGAACCCTCGTGTTCGCGGGGGAATTGCTCGGCAAAGCCGAGGTACCGGGGGGGTCCACGCCGGGGCTTATACGCCGGGCGAGACGACCCTGAAGGGCCCTGTCGTCCAACTTTTGGAGGACAGGGGGATACTCGCTAGGAGATACCACACCTGGGGCCCGTGTCCACGCGTTGCACAAAGCAGGCGAGGAGGACGGGGCAGGGGGCTCAGGGCATGTCCTGGTCGACGTTGGTCGCGAGTCTTCCGTTTTTAATACGGGACTGCCCCTCGAGCTCAGGGGCAGCGGTGGTGTCAACACCGTGGCAGCGGATGGAAGCCCGTCGTTCGCGGGTCCAACGCTGTCACAGGAAAGGCGCGCAAGCTGGAACAAGCGCGTATGGAGCGGCCAATTAGAGGCTGGCTCAGGGGGCGATGGCCCGGTCGACGAAACGGTAGTTTCGTGTGAACCGGAACCGCTGGTAGCCGTAATCGTCGAGACGTTTCCCAGGGTAGCAATGTCTGGGGTCTCGGCAATGGTCGGCAAGTAGCGTTGCTCACCGCCGGAAGACGTCGAGTGGAGCATCCTGGTGAGGCTCGGCGTCTTGGCCTCCTCCCGCCCACACCTCAAGGCAATCACTTGAGCAAGAGGATCAGTGCTTGAGCAAGTGGCTGGGAAATGGGCTGGGTTAGGGGGGGGGGCATGCGGGGGCAGGGGTCGGGGAGGCGTGGTGCACGTGATTTACGCGTGCGTCCTGAGAGCCTCGGGTGGTCGCAGTAGATGCTGTTGATGGAGATGCGGCAGGTGCTCCATCATCGGCTGTCAGTTGGTGCGGAAGGTTCCCGACTGCCGTTGGTTCGGGAGGTTGGTCGATTTGTTGCTGCCCATCCGCATGTTTGCGGGGGCGGCTGGTGCGGACGTGTTGGTCGCAGGGGTATGAACCGTCAACGCGGAAGACGAGGGGGCAGGCTCGATGAGTTGTTGTCGGAACTGTTGCCCTGGCGAGTGTCGGTTGCCGTTGTCGTATGCACGGCCGTAGTTCTGGCGCCAGTTGTCGGAGCGCCCGTTGTTGCTGCGGTAGTTGCGGGAGCGGTCGTGGTTAGAGAGGCTGTTGTTGGAGTTTCCGCTACGGTTGGTGTTGTTGCCTCGACGGTTGTTGTCGTAGCGGTTGGAACTCCGCTCCAGGTTGCGCTCGTATTGCCCCCGGCAGTAAGAGAGCATCCTCTGTTGCCACTGGCGGTAGGCCTGACCGTCGTCGTTTAGCTGTCCGAGTGCCGGGTTTAAGATGCCGGACGTGGTGAGGAAGCTCTTGGAGCAGGTCTTCTGGCTATGGTCCGTGCCATTGCAGTTGAGGCAAAGGTCACCGTGAGCGCGTAGGGCTTGGGCGTGGGACACCGCGACGTTCCGCCTCCGTCATGGGCTCCGTAGAGGCTCTCGTCACCAGGCTGAGCGCTCGTGTGGGGGGGGGCGCTGCCGTCGTGGGAGGTGTTGTCGAGGTGAGAAGGGGCGGTGTCGCCGGCGATGGCGTATCCGTTGTGGGGCGGGTGGTTGGGGGTGTCGGAGGGGTGGGTCGAGACTCGGTCGGGTTCCACACGTAGCCGCGGCCGGCGTTGGAGTGGAAATACCTTAGCTCGAGTAAAAGGGTGTGGGCGGCCCCGATGAACTCGGACGAGTCACCCTCGGTGGCGGCGCGGGCCAGAACGAAGGTGATCGACGGGTCGCAGTCGGGTGTGAACAGTCGCCAGACGCGGCGTGCCGCTATAGAGACATCTGAGGCGCTATCGGGTCGCGTGTACTCTGCATCCAGCGGAGCTTGGCGTCCAGAAAGACCCAGTCATTTGACTCAAAGCCGAACGTCTGCGGTTGCCGGTGCCCAGTGGGTTTGGGGGCTGGCAAGGATTGGGCCGGTAGTGGTGCCTGGGACATTGTGGTCCAGTGGTGCCTGGGACATTGTGGTCCCAGCTTGGTACTGGGGGCGCTGGGAGGTGGTGGTCCTAGACATCGCGGCGGACGCAAAGGGTGGTCCAGGGTGCGGAGCCGGGTGGCCGTGGTCGCAGCTGCAGTCTCGTAGGTGGGGTCGAAGGGGTAGGAGAGGGCGGTAACACGAGTAGGAGGTCAGCGCTCTCTTTCGCAAGAAGGACGAGCTGCTCGAGGTGGGCTTTGAGGGCCGCGCGGCGCTCACGGAGAGCCGTGGGATCGCCTTGGTAGTGCCCCGGATTGAGAGCAGGGGTGGAAGTTTCCTGTGCGGAGACTTCCGGCTTGATGGTAGGCCCGGCACTGGTCGTGCCTGCTCCCAGTGGAGAAGATCCCGGTGTGGTGGGGTGTAGAGCGATGTCACTCAGAATGGTATCGAAGCCGGGGGTGCCGTCGTCCGTGGCGCGAGAGGACCTTGCGGCATACCTCGCCTCGCGGGGGTTGGTGGTGTCGGTGGAAGGGGCGCCGGGCATGTCGGTGGAGGAAGTTGGAGAGGGCTGGTGGATCCAGGCTTGGATCAGGGTAGGCGGCTACAATACCAACAAACCGATCTAGGGGACAGAAAGGAGTGACGGTAAGGACGTACAATAAGGGGTATTGAGGGGGGTGTGCCACAATTATAGTGCCCGTCGAAGGATATTTTTATAGTTGAGGACGTCTAGCTAGTAGTAGGCGCCTCGCGTGTGATTGACGGTAGTCGCGCCCGAGTCACTCAAGTGATATCAGTTGAACCGAATTGAACAGAACTCCGTCTGAAATGTCCAATGTTCGTAGTGATAACAGGGCGTGACGATTACTGGGCGTGGGCAGTGCAAGACCTTTCGTTGGGATACAATTATAGTACCCGTAAAGGCAACGTGTAGGTCGAGTCGGGGGGAAAATTGCAGCATGCCGGCACTATTTGGTAGCTGCACAGCATATCGGGCGATTCCCTACTTGAACGGTGGGCAGTTTTTCGTTCCGTGGTAGAAACAGACAGCAACCGATACGTTTCGGGGGTCGCGAGGCCCGATACGTTGTGAGATACTTAGGGTATCGTAGAGGTGGCACAAGTGGGGACAAAAATAAATAAATAAAAATAAGAAATAGACCCCGGTACGTAAAAACATGGAAAAGAGTATCAATCGGCTCCTTTGGGGGAGTCGAAGACGCTAATCCGCCGCGAAGGATGTTGTGTATTGGTGTTAGTTTGACCAGCATTTAGTTCATCACTTTCGGAAATGGTCACTGCCCGGGCCACAGTTACTATGCTCCATATTCGAGCAGCTTGCAGCTGCTGTGTTTGTGATGAGCTGGACAAACATGGGAGAAACAGTTGTTTACTAGTTTGTGTAGCCTTTGTGGTGTTACGGTTCTAGGCAGCCTGTACCCTGCTTTATTTGTAAAAGCTGGTGGGGGTGGGGTGCGTTGGAAAATAACACTTGTTACAAACTTGAACAGTGTCTACCCTGCTTTGATTTAAGGTGGGAGCAAAAAGAAACGATTAGAAAAAAAAGAAGGCACACGTCGAAAACAAAAAAGAAAGGGAAAACAAACACGACCAAACTAATATTCGGGCCAGATCAGGTAGCATACATTCTGTTTTGATGTGCTACAGCTGGGGGGGGGGTAGACGTATACAGCAGTAGGCAAGGTTGCGCGCCACAAAGCCTCGTTTCGTCGGTAACGCTGAGGAACGTGCACGTAAGAGGCTGTAGCCGGACATATTTGTGCAGCATATATATACCTTATTTCTGGCTTAAAACTGGCAAATTTAAATGCGCCTAGGCAGCAGACGGACAAGGTTCGGCAACATAAAGCCGCTTTAAGTCGTTAATGCTGGAAAACGTGCACGTAAAGAGCAGTAGAAAAAAAAATCTAAAAATAATAGACATCGTTTGTATCCTATAGGCCGTGGGGGTGGGGCATAAATGGCATAAATCCGATTAATTTCCGCAGCATGCGTCCTGTATTTATAGTAGAGCAGCAGGAAAGTAGTGCATCATAGAGCCTGTTTTGCATGGTAGAGGCAGCGTGTGGACGGGCAATCTGAAGAGGGGTGCAGAAATATAAGCTGGTCCCAATGAGCAACATTTAAAATCCTCCTGCAGATATATTCCTAAAGAGCTACGTGCAACCATATAAGAATTGTCGACAGGTATACCTGGTATTCCCAGAGCGCTACCCGTACGTGTGTGTTCTTCGTATTGTATATACGTGCAACCAGGTAAGGTTCGCCTACGTACGAGTATAAATATATGCATTCCTATACGGTGGATGTGCTACACCATCACATCAAGAAAGGGGCGCCGACCGTGCATCGTTTGTCTACCTAAATATATCGTGAGGAAGGAAGGGGGGGTTCACGGGAGATTTCGTCACTAAAATAGTGTTACGCACCCCTATTGGTACCTCGCTCGTATACCAAACTTTGTAGGCTACTATGTGTGTGTTGAAATCCTGTATCCAAGGCATTCAAATAAAATACCAGGTACATTCATGGCTATTCTCGCTGTGGGGGGGTCGCCAGTAAGGTTAATTCATACGTATACTATCGCTCGTATCAGGTACCAGGTACCAGGTATGGTCGTTCAATAACTCGCAGGCGAATATCCCACGCAATGGATACCAATGGATACAATTCGCAATTATAGCCGAGCCGTTCGTAGGCTGCTCACATATGCATATAATAGGAATGGCGTATTTAGTCACACAACCGCTGTTCCTAAAAAAAATTTCCACGTATCAGTATACTGCTGCGGGTGTCCTACCAGTACTACAGCAGCTTCTTTGTAGTCGAGGTAAGGGTCAAATCCCATACAACGCTTGTCTATACAGGAAGGTGCAGATGAAATGGCGGGGGGGGAGAATGTGAGCAGTTCCACCTAATTTTCACGTGCCTTCCCTATGAAAGGGCGGGCATACATCGAGGCGGAGGGGGTCATTGTTGTAAAAAACGCTCTCGTTGTTATGCGCGATGAGCACGATGTCATTTGGGGGGGATCTCCAGGTGCATTCAACCACATGGTGTCACGTGTCGTGGAGGGGAACGATCTCGTCATTCCACGGCGGAGACGGGGTACAGGGCGCGGAAAAACATACCTCATCACACTGCCGAGAGCAGCAGTAGTACTTACCAGGTATATGACAAGTACCTGGTACCTACTAAGAAACAGCAGAGAGAACTTGTACGTACTTGTACATGTGCCTGATAAGGGGGGAAGAATGCGTCTACTCACCTATACTAAGAGGGGAGCAACGTCTACTGTCGCCACTAGGCAGCTTGTCACAATCGTCGGCACTAAAAACGCACTCAGGAACGCAGGTTCGAAAAGAAAACAAACGAAGAAATAAAATAGACAGCGAGGAAAACGAAAGAGAACACGAAACAAGGAACGAAAAGAAACAAAAATAAAAAGTTGACTTCAAAACCAGTTGCCTCCCGGGTAGGGATGGCTCACATGATCGTGAGAAGATCTAGAAGAAGCGCTGCAGTCCTCAGCTTGGCCAGAAGGTTCGTCGAATGCGAAGACGTCAGATGTGAAGATATGGCCGAGGTAAGGGTAAAGGACGCAGGTGTTTTCTGGCAGCTGGGAAGCAGTGCTTCGCTTCTTCTTATATAGATCTTCTTTATTGATGACTAGAGCTGAGGAGGTGCTCTGGTAGAGAAGTGAGAGGTAGGGGGGGTGGGACTCGACGCTCAGATATACTCGTCCCACCCCACGCTACGAGCTCTCCTAAACTCCTCTTATCTAACGTACTCCTAAATAACTTTCCTAGGGCTACCGATTGTTCTTCTGCTAATATAAGAACTTCTCACTTTACGATCCTATCTGCGTTAAGGAACATTACTCTTGTCTAACGGCCTATCCACCTTAGAGAACATTCCTAAAAGACGGTTACTCTCAACTACCGGAATATCCGCCGGGTTAATCCATTCTTTGGATTATTCTCGTATTCCTCAGGCTACGAAACTGCCGACTATATTATCTATATCTATAGCCCATGAGCACTCGATTCATATCACACCTATATATGTGTGTCGTGCCAGGTACCGCCCTGACCGGTAATATAAATAATGATACAATCTCCGCTCGGAATCTAATATGAGTATAAAACGTACCTTATATTCTCGGTCAAAGTGGTAGCACATTACCTTAACCCTTTTAGAACTGCAGTCCCGTTTTTTTGGGAATAAACCACTCAAATGCCAAGTAAGTGTTTTGTCCCCAAAACGGGACTGCGGTCCTGGACTACTGTGCACGCATCATTCGTACTGTAACAGTAGTAGTAGAGCGCTTACCACTTTGTTGTTGATCGGAAACCATGATGGTTGACACACACCGCACACTGCTTGCACAGAACACTGCTGCACAGCATACTGCTTGCACAGAAGAAGACTTGCAGTACCCTGTATTAATATAATAGTACACACAGCAGTCCAGTGGGGTGGCCCTCTACCAACGTGTTGGGTGATCGGGGTGGGGGTTGAGAGACCCCGCAGCGGTTTCTGTTTACCTCTTCGTCGACAAGAATGGGTTCACACAAACAAAACTCTACGCAGATCTACGACCACGTATACAAGTATAAACTCAGTATAAAAGTCGACGATGTTGGTAAATCGTCCACTACTATTTATAGAACATTCCTGAGAAAAATTCTGTAGGGACCTCAAAGAACACCCGTCACACTACCCTGGGCCTCGTAATAATAATAACAGGGCGAAAGAGCTCGTACGTGCGACATTCTTTTTTTTTATACTCTACGAGTATCTTATTAGTAGTAGTACAGAGTCGTACCTCGGTATCTGGTAGAGCAGGCACGAGAGTACTGACTGCTGTACGGCAGTGCACGTCGCAGCAGCATCGAAGGGGCAAACACCGCTGCAGCGAGTGCGGGTATAGAGATTTACCTCCTGTGGGTATGTTTCTGTTTGCAGTAGTAAGCTTGAAAGTCTCCCTCGCGCAGCCAGCCTCCGAGTCCCGCACCTTCGACCCTCGACCTGTGGTGCCCAAGCAAGAGACCCACCAGGGCCCAAGGCCCGCAGGGCCCAAGGCCCGCTCTGAGACCCGGAGAGTAATTTCCCCAGAAGTTTCCCCCAGCGATTAAATTCATTGCTGGGTGTGAGGACGGTTCCCAGGATTCGCGCCAAGGCCGAGCGGAGAGGAGAGCAAACGAACAAACAAAAAACATGAAAGCGAAAAGCCCCCCCGCTTGGCTCGCTCTGCCAAACTCTCCCCACCACAACCTGCCAACACCACAACTACTCCACAGTCTCGATTCTCGATACCATCAGCACACACCTCACGCTGCTTGGATTGGCCGTGTGCTTATTATCTGCTCCAGAGTTCTACGTGCCAGCAGCAGCTACGAGTACTATACTGCTGTACGAGGGCAGCAACAGGGTCTTATTATTGCTCGCGATCGGACGACTTTTCTGCCAGCAGTGTCGCACTCGACATACCAGCAGCACCAACACCACCCAGCACCAGCACCACAACACCAGCACCAGCACATGGGCTTTCTCTCGCAGGTCTTCTCCTCGCTACTAGGGATCAGGAGGTTGTGCGACGTGCACATCACCTCATCATCATCCTCATCACGTGAGAGGAGAGTGCCTGCCGTTGACAGCAGCAGCAGCGACAAATCTTTCTGAACGGTACCACTCCGTGCCTAAACATAAGAACCATTTGCATTGAATATTATAAGCTAAATGTCCCCTATATTGAGGTACCTTGGTATGTTGTATGCGTCACATGCGTTCAAGTTTGAGTTCACTGCTGCTGGGTCGTTCGATCTACGTACAGTATCGCGTATCGTATTCTATATACTGTAGCTTGCCAGTGCTGCTGCCGTTGCCACCGTGAGCACTCGACCACACCGCCCGCGGACAGACACATCCGCATTGCAAACACGGGTGGGTATAATACGAGTGCGATACGAGACATCTACAAGTACTACTGCTCTATATCTGTGTTTTATGAAAAGTACCTGTCGACCGCGCCCGATGTAAGACATACCAAACTGGACGGAAATGTAAGGGCCGTTTAGTCTTTATATTTATACTCCAACGGTCATTACATTTCCTCTTAAATGGTACGAAGTAAGTACGAGTGATGACTATGTTGTAAGGCTTAGATTGGGTAGTAAATAGTAAGCGATCGGTTAACCTTTTACCTTACGAGCAGCCCAAAATGGACCAAGACCTTAACAAACGGCGTCATCGGCAGTACATCGGTCGTTGTTCTTGAGTTCGTGTTTCGGGTTTTTTTCTGGCAGGAGGTGTGTTCCTTGGTTCCTTGGTTGTTTGTTTGTTAGTTTGTTAGTTTGTTAGTTTGTTTTGTTTTTTTTTTGCTTGGGCTTGGTAGAGGATGTTTTTCGCGTATTATGTCCTGCCTACTCCCCCCGCTCTGTGTCGGGGCTGGTCTGGGTAATCGGGCCACTCATTTGTGGCACAGGACACGTTTCCCGAGTTGTAGGCTGGGTTTTCGGTGTTTCTTGACATCTTCCGTGTTATTTTTTCTTCTCGTTTTTTTGTATCCACTTTTCACTTTCCCTGCATCTTCCTCGTCCCCCCCCGCCGCGGGTGACATGGCGATGGTTTTTCGTTGACGATTTATTCCAGCCCCTTAAGGCTATGTCTTCCTTTCATTCTTTTTTACGTACATTGCCGGCTTCGTTGCCTTGCCGTTCAGAGGTGTGGGAGTGGGTTTTGAGGAGCCGCATGTTCGACTCATGTTCTAGTTTGTGGAATCGGGGTTTCCATGAATTTCCCATAATTCTGCATATACGGCTCATCAGAGTGGGCTAGTGTTATGATACTGCTTTGTATGAGGTTGAAAGCCCGGTAATTACCTGGGTTCAGGCACTGGGATCGTATTTGTAGTACTTGGAAGGCGTATCTTAGGTGGAAAACCAGGGGTTTTCCAGAGAGGCACCAGCGTGGTCCCAGTCTCCGTCGTGCACGAAAGGAATAAAGCTGCTCTTCTATCTCTAAGCAAGCAACACATGTGAGTACCAATGAGCATCGACTTATTAGGCAGATGTTAAGGTCATGGACAGCGGGACACTTTGTATCCCTGGGCAGGTCTGCCTCTTAAGCCGGTACTCGTTGGTACTCACGTTGATGTTCGCTTATAGATAGAAGAGTCACTTTTTTCCTTTCGTGCACGACGGAGACTGAGACCACGCTCGTGCCTCTCTGGAAAACCCCTGGTTTTCCACCAAAGATACGCCTTCCAAGTACTACAAATACGATCCCAGTGCCTGAACCCAGGTAATTACCGGGCTTTCAACCTCATACAAAGCAGTATCATAACACTAGCCCACTCTGATGAGCCGTATATGCAGAATTATGGGAAATTCATGGAAACCCCGATTCCACAACTAGAACATGAGTCGAACATGCGGCTCCTCAAAACCCACTCCCACACCTCTGAACGGCAAGGCAACGAAGCCGGCAATGTACGTAAAAAAGAATGAAAGGAAGACGTAGCCTTAAGGGGCTGGAATAAATCGTCAACGAAAAACCATCGCCATGTCACCCGCGGCGGGGGGGGACGAGGAAGATGCAGGGAAAGTGAAAAGGAAACACATAAAAAAGACGAGAAAACACATATCACGGAAGATGTCAAGAAACACCGAAAACCCAGCCTACTACTCGTGAAACGTGTCCTGTGCCACAAATGAGTGGCCCGATTACCCAAACCAGCCCCGACACTGAGCGGGGGGGGAGGCAGGACAGAATACGCGAAAAACATCCTCTACCAAGCCCAAGAAAAACACTCAAACTAACAACCCAGGGACACACCTGCCAGAAAAAAGAAACCTCGAACCGAAAACTCGGAAAACGTCAACGAAAATAGAAAGACCACCGCCCAAAATGCAGGAAAACGTCAAGAAAAAAAAATCGAGCGCAGCCGAGAAGCGAAAATCAGCTATCCACGGCGGCGCCTCGAGATTCGTCTACGGTACGCGGGACCCCCCGTGCAAATGCGCTAGCCAAGTGAATTTGTAGACACCAAGAGCCACGTACAGCTCTCGTCGAAGTCGTGTAGCGCGCCGGACCTGCCCAGGGATACAAAGTGTCCCGCTGTCCATGACCTTAACATTCGGATCTCACGTCCACATGAAATCGCTTTCTGAAGAAAAGTGAATTTCCTCATGTCAAGGATCTGTAAAAAACTTCTGGATCCCCAGAAGTTGAAACCGCGTATTGGTGTCACGCGTCGACCCGTATATCCGGTCCGTTCCAAGGCGGGGGGGTGTTATAAGGGTCATAAATTGTGTAGGCGGTCGGTTAACCTTTTACCTTTAGCCCAACGGACCAAGACCTGAACAACTACCGCTACATGTATCGACCTTTTTTCAAACTGCTATCCTGGAGAAACGGCAAACGGCGTAGGGTGCCTTTCGCGTACTAGCTGGTGTGACTTTAACAAGAACGGGGCCGGTTCGCCCGTTTCCCGGGTCCATCACGCTTGCGAAGGTGCTGAAACCTCCATTTCCGGCTATCAAAATCAGTTTGCCGTAAGAGACGGCTTGAAATCGAAGATTTCGTCGACCCCATATTTGCAAGCTGTGTGTGTCATACTTCGATAACTACTAAGTTATATTGTTGCAGAATATGCGCTCGTTCGACCAAAAAAAAAACGAAAGGCAGGTGATGACCCCGGTCTTCATCTAACCGGTGACTCTATGAATAGCCGTTATTCTCCACGCCTGATTCGTACTCAAACACTATTAATAATGGGAAGTTTCGAACGATCCCGGAGGGCCCGACAAGTCCCGCTCAGCTATACGTGTAATATGTATGTACATACGGAGATTGCTCAACATGGTTCAACGTGAAAACCTCGAATTCGTTCATTGTGCGCATACAATGCATACACGAGTACGTCTGCATCTATATAATCCATATATATGTATATATACTCGAAGTATATACATATATCGTCCACATATATCATCCCACCTCTTCCCGTCGTTCGTTCGTGTTGTCCGCCGATCGCTTCTTTGGTTGTCCTTTATTTTGTCCACCTCCTACCACGACGTTCAACAACAGCAGTAGACCGGCAGCGCACCCCCAACGGAAGCGAGCCAGAGACTCTCAGCCCATGGCTCTTTTGGCAGGACGAGTCGGGTCGCCGTTTCTGGTGAGATAAAGACACATACCATCGCTTCGCATCATACACACTAGTTTTGCGGGAGGATCAGCAACAACAGCGCAACCCGCGATGCACGCACACTTGTTTCCCTCCGGATCGAGAGTAATGTTTCACGTTCACCAAGCTCGAAATGATAGCCTCATTCCAGGAGCTTCCCGAGCACTGCCGACCAGACAACGCCAGGAAACTACTTTTGCCTGTCCTCTTCCCACCAGTGCCCACACAAAAAGCCCCCCTCGTCCCCCCTATTTTATATAGGATGGGTTGGCGTCGGTTGGCAACGACACTGTAAAACATGCAGCTCACTACGTGAGCTAGGCAAGCAGGGTACCGTTTTTTTTTTGTTTTGTTTTTGGCGGTCACCCACAGCCGGTTGTCGAGTTAGATCGTTTGTGCGAGGTAAAGAACCTTTACTTCGCACTACTGGGAATGATCGCATCGCGTAGTGGTCAAGGTAAGGCACCCAAGAGGCAGTTACATAGTACTCCCATTGCTGTCTCTGGAAATGCCTAAACCGGAAATTAAATCAACTCATTGAAGCTGTCGTCCATAAGCAAGTCCGCCTCAAAAGCGGTTGTTAGTAGGATGCAGCCCACCCTTCATGCGACTCGCCAGACACCTCACGGCGCTTCGCGCTTGGTGCAAGCAATGTCTGCCTGGTCGGTGAAAACCCGACATGCTCCGTCCCGGCATTGCAGGGAGGCGAGGGTGTATGGTCACACGACTACGGCCATGCATGAGATCGAGTACATCTCTCCTATCGAGTACACCCCCCCCCCCACGGCCATGCATGATATCGAGTACACCCCCCCTCCCCCCCTCCCCCCTCCCTATTATATATATATAGGTTGGGTTGGCGTCGGTTGGCAACGATACTGTAAAACATGCCCCTCACTATTTGAGCTACACAACCCGGGTACTGCATTGTTTTTCTTTTGGCGGTCAGTCACAGTTAGCTGGTGGTCGAGTTACATCATTTGTGCTAGGCGAAGAACCTTTACTCCGCACAAGTGGGAAGGATCGTATTACGTAGTGTTTATGGCAAGGCACCCAAGAGGCAGTTGCATAGTTCTCGAATTGCTGTCTCTGCAAGTGGCTACACCGGAAATTAAATCAACTCATTGAAGCTGTCATCCTTATATGCAAGTCCGCCTCACAAGCGGTTCTTAGTAGGATGCAGTTCACCCTTCATGCGACTCGCTGGACACCTCACGGTGCTTCGCGCTTGGTGCAAGCAATGTCTGCCTGGTCGGTGAAAACCCGACATGCTCCGTCCCGGCATTGTAGGGATGCGAGGGTCTATGGCCATACGATTGTGGCCATGCATGAGATCGGGTACGTCTCCCCTCTCGAATACACCCCCCCCTCCCTCTCCCCTTGCTCCCCTTTCACCTCATGGCGCTTCGCACTTGGTTCAAGCAATGTCTGCCTGGTCGGTGAAAACCCGACTTGCTCCGTCCCGGCATTGTAGGGATGCGAGGGTCCTATGGCCATACGACTACGGCCATGGATGATGTCGAGTACATCCCCCTCCTCCCGCCCGGCCCCTCTACTCCTCCCCTTCCCCCCCCCCCCCACCATTGCAGGGAGGCGAGGGTCTATGGTCATACGACTGCGGCCATGCATGATAATGAGTACAGCCCCCCCACTCCCCATCCCCCCCGTGCATTGATGTCTGCGGTTCGTGTAGCGGTCGCAACCGGCCCGTTTCGCGCTGCAGCTCTACTCCGGTCCGCGCCATGCCACCTGACAACTGAGGCGCGAGACAGGCCGCGGCCGGGTAGGGGTTGGGGTCAGAGTTAGCGCCAGGGATAGGGGAAGGCGTCGGTTTCAGGTTGGTTGCGGTTGGCCAACAACAACTACAAACCAACCATTCTCCTCTTGGGGTTGACCCTAACGCTAGAACCCTAATCCCAACCCTAGGCCTAACCCTAGCCCTAATCAGCCTCCCGTGCAGACCATTCACTTTCTTAGACCATTCTCTTTCTTCGAAGAACGGGTGCAAACAGTACTCTTCTGGGGTAACAAAAAGTTGGCAGAGAGGGGGGGGGAGGGTCTCGCTTTCAAGCCCGCAACACACACGCCCGTCCGAGAGGCCCCGCGAAAGCCTGCATACCCGTCCGTCCGCCCGCCCGCTCGCACGCATGTACCCATGTACCACACTTGCCCCCGGCCGGATAATTTGAATGTTTTGTCCCTATCGTCTTCCTCCTCTCTTTTTTTCTGTCCTTGCCCTCAACCCCCAATAATGTCTTCGCATTTCTCAATTCAAGTCAGAACAGGGCGACCGGAGACACCTTCCTCCAGAATGTAGCAAATGAGTTCTTCCCATTCCAAGAACATCATCATCGTCAGCAGCACCTGCCGCCGCAGCACCTGCAGTACTTGCAGCAGCCCCACCAGCTTCAGCAGCTGCAGCTGCAGCTGCAGCCGCCGCCGCAGCAGCAGCAGCAGCAGTTGCCGCAGGTGTGGCCTATGCCCCCCCCGCCCGGGTTCCAACCGCCAACCACACCGTGGAGCGCCTCGGCGGCGGCGATTCCCATGCCCTCGGCGCCCGCCTTTCCGATCGTCGAGGCTTTCCCGCCGCGGCACTGGGGGGTGGGGGGAGAGAACAAACAGGGGACGGGAAAGAAAAAGAAGAAGAAGAAGTATGGCCGTAGGGGGTACTGGGAGGAAGTTTACGAGAACGACGGCAGCAAGTTCTTTCGGCACACGCGGAGCGGCAGGACCAGGCGCTCGGACCCCTACATTTGAAAATAAGAAATGAAGGGGGCATTTTCTTTTTAAACTTTAGTATCAACTCCAGGTCCCTTTCTGTTAACGTTACCATCAAATCAAGTTGTTTTGGTCGCCACGGCAGTTAGTTGGTTTCGTTCGCCGTGTGTATACGCTGTTGTTGTTTTCGTTGTTGTTACTGTTGTTGTTGTTGTTTTTGGCGCGGTATTGGTTGGCACGGTGTTGTTTTGTGAAGACTGCCGCGTAATTTAGAGCGCCATGAGGAGGAGGTGAAAAGCGGGCGAACACGGTGATTGGTACCCACTCGCCCCCCCCCCCTTGCGCGCGTTTTTTTTTTTACGTCGAAATTTCAAAGATTTTACCTTTTATCATCCTAGATATAGTCTACCAAGTAAATACTTGGTACGTTGTATGCGCTGTATGAAGATCACGCGCATACATGTAGGCAGGTATGTATTTATGTATGTACTTCCAGGTCTGTATGTATGTAGGTATGTATATAGAGTGATGTCTCGATAACTCAGAAAACGCGCCCGCAGTTTTTACTGGTTGTATATATTAAAGGACTGGTTGGGTTGGTAGAAAACCCATGAGTGACGTAACGTGACTGTTTAGATACCACAACCTTCTCAGGTGAACATGTTGAACGTAGAGCACCTGCGACCCAGCTAAAAGTCAGCTGCTTCTTTTTGTGAATACACTTTCGAGAGCATCGACCATTTGTTTCCCGAAGTATTAATAGATAGGCCGAATTCACAGCTGTCGACATTTTTATTTGGAATCTTCAAAAAAAAAAGCAAGATGGTACTTAGGTTGCGGACCTCGAGCGCTCTACCTCGGAACGCATTCGTTTGTTCACGATACGTTTTCGGTTTTTATCCTACAGAGTAGTATAGCAGCAGTACGAGAGGTTGGATTGCGCGTTTTTACCCTAGGAATATCACGGAAACGTATACGTATATGTTCCGGAAGTACTATATCTGGCGCATGATGGATTGCTATACTTCGTGCTACGCTGGTAGGCTTCAATTGCTGGTTTTCCCCTGGGTCTCCTTCTTCCGTACGGGAATGCTGACGAGTGTTCAACGTTGAAGCTCATGCCGCGCCTTGTCAAAGGACTTAAAAATAAATGATGTGATAGTAACAAAAAACTAAGACTAAGCGGACTACATGCGAGAGGAAGACGTCCAAAGACCGCTCACCGCTGACTGACGGGGCCGGGCTGCTGCGTCTTGCAGCTCAAAACAGCGGACAGGACCCAGTAGAGGTACCTGGTATTCGACATATTTACAGCAGTAGCTGTAGTACCGTCATATATACGGAGGTGCAGATTCTTGTTTGCATGAAGCTGCCCAAAATAAACGATGAAAAACGGCGAGCTTGCGTTGGGAATGCTGAGCCCCATCGCGCGGTACGGACAAAGGAAGGTAGAAGACCGAGGGAGAAGAAGGGCGGTCACCTGTGACCACAGCTTGCTCACAATTTTTTTCAAGTGTAACATCTCCTGCGAGTTCAGCTGGAAAGTACAAATGACAAATAGCAGGTACACAACAACAGCAACACCACCACCACCAACGACGACCATAGAGAACCGTTCGTTCCGTGGACGGGCAGCCAACGACTCTTTGTTGCAGTTCGTGGTGTATTTGGCCGGGTTGGACCGCAACTTGCATCGCCTCGGTGGACTACACTACATACAGAAGTGTTTTTTTTTACCTTGTTCGTGACTACTTACTATTACAGGGGACCATAGTACATAGGACCAAATTGTTTGGGTAAAATTAGGTAAATATATAGGTTTTTATGTATACCATAGGTCCTATTAATTTTGGTCCCCCGCAATGTTACCGGCGGATATACTATTCAGGACCAAATATGCCTATTACGGGGGGCCATAGTTAACAGGACCAAATATTGTTAGTAAAAATGGGTTAACATATAGGTTTTTATGTATACCATAGGTCCTGTTAACTATGTTCCCCCGTAATAGTATAATTAAACATGCTTGAATATACCAGGTATATATTTTTGTGTAGACGATGGGTCCCGATCACTCTTGATATTGCCCCCCGTGATATCTAAGATCGATTGCGTGAGTTCGAATCCCGCCAAGGGGCCATTTTGTGATTAAAAAAAAAATGAGTACCGGGGGTAGCAGATAGGAGCGCCTGTACTGCAGCGTGTGTATGATACGCGAGAGATGATTACGATTATAGTTCAGATTTCTCAGTGATCAGGTTTCTCCATGTTCTGGCGTCGTGTCCTCTGCATCTCGCTACCACGGCGAAGAGCCAAGGAGGGTGTGCCTTAGGATGTACTGCTGTAGCTATAGCAACAAGTGGCGGCGTAATCGATCCTGTTCCTTCTCGAACCTTCCGTCTCGACGCTGCCTGCAGGCATGCACACGTAAACCATGTTTGTTTGCTGTTGCCCCCCCCCCCCCCCCCCTCCACCTATTTATTATCTTCGCCTTAGTTATCAGCCCTCTTTTTTTTCGTAACTCTTGTCCGGGGTCACATGATAAGCACTCCCCCCCCCTCCCCCCCCCCCCCCCCCCCCTCCCCCACTCATTACTACTACTACTACTACTACTACTACTACTACTACTACTGCGGTGCGCGCCTCCGTTGTTCATTGCGTGCACAGTGCGGCATTTGACGCCCTCGTCGACTTGCCCAAAGGCTGAAACACTATCATGACACGCGGCAATCAGCACGCTGCACGCCAACATCCCTTCATAAACTCTTGTCCGAGGTGTCTTACGTTCTCCCACAGCTCACAGCTATCACTCCTGGGTAGGCCCGAACAACCAGCTTGAAGGTTTACAGTAGTCCACTATAACACTATTAACATGATAAAATGCTACCCATAGCCCAGCCCGGAACTACGCTTTGCTCATACCCCCCGCCCCCTAAAATATCTAGCGAGGCTGAGCAACCTTGGGGGTGAGTGGACATCCACGCAGAAGATTGGAGCAAACCACGACGTCGTACGTACAATACACAAAAAAACACATGTATCTAAAGGAAAACAAAAAAAACAGAGCGAAGGCAGAGGGAGTTCGACCGACGTCCTCGCGTACAGTAGCCCAAGACGACGCCATATGATACGGAGTGTAATGGTCTGATGAGCTACCCGCGGGTGAAAGTGCGAGCGAAAATTCACAGTTTTCCGCACCCCGGGCGGTCCTTACCGTCTTCTTGGCTGAGGACCTATATATATATATATATATATATATATATATATATATATATATATATATATCTCGCCTCCCTTCCGCCTTCTGTGCAACAGCCGAGTCTAGTGAGGTGGTGTTTCTTCCTGATCACCGCGGCAACCGATCGTGGTGCCTGCTCTCCAGGCACCACGCTACGAGAGAGTCCTGCTACACAACGACTGGCTGTTATCTCCTCATGTCCACCTGGCACGCCGCCACCCACTCCTATGACCGACCGGGTCATCACCAACTTACGCCAGGCGATACTTCCTCTTCGTCGCCTACGAGAGAGTCCTGCTTTACTACGACTGGTTGTTATCTCCTCATGTCCACCTGGCACGCCGCCACCCAATCCTATGACCGGGCCGTCACCAACGTTTGCCAGGCGATACCTTCTTCTCGTCGCTGTGGATGCCAACATCGTCGGGTGGGTTCCCTTGTATTTCGCTCTATATCTATCATACCACACGCCACAAGGGGTTACCGGAGCGTTTATCCACCCCCACGATGCCAATTATCACAGCGTACCCCGTCGAGAATACAAGGCATGTCGTCACAATGCGGCGCACAGCACAAACTTATAATTGAAGCGCTGTGACGGTAGGAGCCTTAGTCCACCACTCGTTCCCTTCCTCCCCGGCCAGCTCTGACCATGACGGCCCGACAAGTGCCTCGCCACCGGAGGCATCTTCAATGCGGTCGAGCAGGGAAACCACGTCACGGTGCAAAGGCTTCACTACCCTTGCCGCTACCGAATTGTGCTGGCTCGTGAGAGTGGCCTCCGAGGCCGGTCCGCTCCTTAACCCGGCGCCGCAAACTCGCATGGCCCTCTTAAGTGTGGCGTTCTCCACCCACAACTCGCGGTGCTCGAGAGCACGCACAACCGTCTTCATGGGGATGCGGCTGCGAGGGTCGCTGTTCAGCATCACTGACAAGATTTTGCGTACCTGTGATGACACCACGACGTATTACGCACGCACGCGCCGTAAGAGGGTGGGAAATAAACATCGCGGCGTCGGAAGAAGAGGTCAGTTGTGTTTACTTGTGTATCCTCAGGCAGAGGAGTAAAACATAACACCTTAGATCGCCAAACTTGCACGTATATACAGTTACGCACAAAGGTCGTGTATCCGTATAACTCTGCCGTTCTAGTGCACCCAACCGTGCTGCCCTGACCACGGCAACGCAACTTTGCCGTGCCCTCGAGTGCGGGAGTATGTGACGACCCGACCTGCGGGAAGATAAAAAAATGTTCGAGCATAGCAGCAATTCCGACGCGGACTAACAGGTTCGCTGCCTTCGGATACTCGCCCCAGTAGGAGTTACGATGACACCTTCTTTCTGTTCGTCTATTACGGGGGGCCATGGTTAATAGGACCTACGGTATACATAAAAACCTATCTATTTAACCATTTTTACTAACACTATTTGGTCCTATTAACTATGGTCCCCCGTAATAACAGAGATACACTTCCCAACAGCCAACGGAACATATTCGCCACCGGTGTTGGGATATCATATAGAGCTCCGACAGGGTGCACAGCGTCGACAAATAGGCTGTGGCGCCTGCAGTTTCACCGGCGTACTGGAGGCACTCGTCAGAAATTAGACTGGTCACTGGTGGGAGCGACGACCTACAGTTAGGTGCCATAGTGCCTCAGTAGACCATAATTCTTGATCCTTAATAATGCTGGAAGAAATCTGCAGCCATCACGCAACGTCGTCAAAACTCACCTCGACAAGATGCCCCAGCCCCCACTGTTCCTTCCAAACACGGGGCGACAGGATGTACTTCTCCGGAGGGCTCATCTTGGCTCGCATCCCTGCGTGCAGCTTCTGTTGCCAAAAGATGATCAAGGGAGACACCAAGAGCAAAAACGTGCCAATAGTAGGTGTTACGTGCGTTGTGTGGAAGTATGGCATAGGGCGAGGCTACTATTAATAAACGCTATCCCACATCTGCCGCAGCGAACTCTTCAAACGTGAATCACTCGAATACACAGCGGGAGACGAAAAAAAAAGAGATGCCACTTGTTTTTTTTAGAAATCACGCGATAGCGACGGAGCACGAGAAGCTTACCGACAAAACAAACTGCTGCCTTCGACACTGGCTCGGGCTCGTGCCGGATATTACACTACTTCTGACAAACCCTTCGCGCAACGCAGTCGCTCCATTGCACAACACCAACCCACCCAGTTCAAGCCCTCCGCGCAACGCAGCCGCTCCATTGTACAACACCAACCCACCCAGTTCAGCCAATAACGCAAGCAGACCAACGCGCCAAAGAATACGACTACATCCCCTTGCGAATGAAACCCGCCCGGACAAGCACCACGACGACATAACAAAATGTGTAGCTGCTCATGGCACAACGCAGGTTGAGGTGACTCACGATCATGCATTTGGCCTCCCATCTAGCTCTGGCCAAGGCGAGCTTGTCAGCTTTAGAGTTGGTATCGTACTCTCGCGCGTGGAGAATTTCCACGTTGATCTCGGCGGTACGGATAGCTTCGGCCGTTTCGGTGGGGCAGATTCGTTTATAGTGGCGCGACAGAACCTTTGCGGGTGAAAATGTACGGAAGAAGCAGAACGAATGCGCGCGCCGCAGATTTAGATGATGCGGTGGGTTGCTTTTCATTCAGTGGACACATGGACCTAGCGTCGCCAGTTGTACATCATGGCTGCTGTGAGTTTGAAAGTCATCACGGCGATGATTGCGCTAGAACAGCAACGACACAGAAAATAGTTTGGCGCATTAGTGGGGCTACTTTTGCTACCCCGCAAGCAGATACAATAAAAACGTGTTGTGTCGTGCGAAAATCGAAAGGAAACCGTCGGAATCCGAGTGATGGCTATACCTAGCTTACAGCGATGCCCATCGGGAAAGAAAAAGCGGTGTCTGTCGCGTTCGGGTTGTCGCACACGGTATTGTCGCATGGCATGCCATTGCTGTAATTTTCCTCTCATCTCTGAAGATGACTACCCATATGCATGTGTCGAGACGAACCATCGAGCGAAACAACATGCTATATGAGGCTGAAAGCCCGGTAATTGCCTGGGTTCAGGCACTGGGATCGTATTTGTAGTACTTGGAAGGCGTACCTTAGGTGGAAAACCAGGGGTTTTCCAGAGACACACGAACTTGGTATCAGTCTCCGTCGTGCACGAAAGGAATATAGCTGCTCTTCTTCTATCTCTAAGCAAATAACACACGTGGGTACCAACGAGTACCGACTTACTAGGCAGACCTGTCCAGGGATATAAAGTGTCCCTCATGCTTGATCATAACAAGTGGCGTCGTCGGCTTTAGGACTTTCGGGAGCTGTTCATCCCAACTGCTTTGGAGCTCGTTGACGATTTCTTCCAGCCCCTTAAGGCTAAGTCTTCCTTTCACTTTTTTTAACGCACTTTGCCGGCTTCGTTGCCTTGCCGTTCAGAGGTGTGGGTGTGGGCTTTGAGGAGCCGCATCTTCGACTCATATTCAAGTTCGTGGGGTCGGGGTTTCCATGAGTTTCCCATAATTCTGCATATACGGTTCATCAGAGTGGGCTAGTGTTATGGTACTGCTTTGTATGAGGCTGAAAGCCCGGTAATTACCCTGGGTTCAGGCAATGGGATCGTATTTGTAGTACTTGGAAGGCGTACTTTAGGTGGAAAACCAGGGGTTTCCGGAGACACACGAGCTTGGTCTCAGTCTCTGTCGTGCACGAAAGTAATAAAACTGTTTTTCTTCTTTCTCTAAGCAAACAACACACGTGAGTACCAACGAGTACTGACTTAACAGGCAGACCTGTCCAGGGATACAAAGTGTCCCGCATGCTTGATCATAACAAGGCACCGTAAATGTCTCACATCTCCCTCGGTAGGCGCGTCCGTCAGCCTCGTGATAGCCTGCATCAGCACGATTGCCAAGGACCACACGTCCATGGCTGTGTCGAGAAGCACCGCCCTGCCGACCATCAAGGACATCGCCTCCGGGGCTGCGTATGGTATTGTCATCGTCGCCACTTTGTCGGTGCGCGCTTCTGCCAAACGCCGGGCAAACACAACGACGTAAGCTGGGCGGTAGAGCTATCCAAAATGCAAAAAAACACACTACTAATAGTACGGGTCTGTATGCGGGGGTATCTACGCACCTGGTTTTGGTAGGCCTACCTGTTTTGAGGTTGCTAATGTTGCTATTTATAGTGGAGGACGAGGGTCGAGGAATGAGAAGGCAAGGCCGCCGGATTTTTTGGGTTGTTCTTGGAGGCTATCTACTTTCCCCCTTGCAAATACGCGAACGTTGCAGCAACTAGGAACGCTCCACCTCAGCAACAGCACATCTCCCTGCGGTACAATCCAAAACTTTCCAATGAAAGAGGCAATCCAAAACTATACAAGTGAAAGAGGCAATCCAAAACTATACAAATGAAAGAGGCAAACAACGAACCTGCGTCGTTGGTGTGACACAGTCCCAAGAAAGATAATGGGGGCAGATGAACGTGTTCAATCGGCTACGATCGTGACAAAACACGCGCGCCACGCGACTGCCGTGTGCTTGAACGAGATGAGGTGCGGCAGGCAAGGTCGGTGTTGGGTACGCAGAAGCCCTACAACTCATTCGACTCAAAGCTCAAGGACGGTCAACAATGGCAACAAGTTTGATTACGGAGGGGTCAGCGACAGACTGGCATCCCTGCTGGCGGCAGCGCTGGTACACACAGCAGCTCGAATCTCGGCTGGCGCATTTTACTGTTCACAGGACTGACTTTTTACCAGTCTTCCGTCGCCTAAAGTGCAAGAGAACTCGAATCGGCGAGAAAAAACAATGAAAATCGACAAAGAGTGGGAATGCTGTACCCTCCGCGCGACAAAAAAGAAGTGAATATACAAATGTGCCTTCCTTAGTTGGCGAGTCCTCACCCCCCGCCGAGCCGAAGTCGATGATCTTCACTCTCCGCAGGTCTTCGGAAACAACAATGTTCTCTGGTTTCACGTCGCCGTGGACCAAGGACATCTCGTGCAGGTAAGCCAACCCTCTGGCTGCACCCAAGCACAACCTAGAAATAAACAAACAACGAAGGGTTTATATGCGAGTCAGCAGAGAGAGGGTGTTGTGTGGGGCCGTACACACGGAATGATAATACTGGCTACCAGGTAGGTAATTTCAGTCGGCGATGTCGGGGCGTGCACGAGGTAAGGAGCAGGTTTTGTGCCTTTTTTACGTCCCTGGTACGAAAAACCCCGTGTCCCTAAAACGTGACCAAAACGGGGGGGGACGAGGATGCCTTCAGGTTCCGTGGGCTGGGAACGCCGCAGGGCAATAGCAAGCAGGCGGTCGAGTGTCGCACTAAGCGGGTAACCTCAGTCACAAGTTACTTCCGGGAGGTCATCACTCTCAGGAGCGGGTACCCCGACTGTTCTGATATGTTGTCGTGACACCTGCTCATCACACGACCGTTTAACGATCATTGACAACGCGTCTTAGTGAGATGTACCAGGTAGACGTTTTTCGGCCCCGTCGGCCGCTCAACCCACCATAAAAGGAAAGCACATATAGGGCGGTGGTCCCTCTATAGTGCCGGTAAGCGCCAGCCAACAATACTGGGACCATAGAGGCGTTCTACGCTGGAGGTTCAACCTAATTTTTCTGAGGCTCCTCACTTGAGGAGCTCCATACTAATAGTAAGTCACCCGAAAACTGGCTTCACCAAAAATCACCTTGCATCCCGATTAATAACCCCATGGCCGAAATATGCACAAAAATAATTTTCGAAACAAGATGGGCATTCGGACGATTTTGGGTTAAGGAACCCCGTCATTTAGAAAACATTTCAGCGGAAGTGTGCTACCTCTATCGTAAAACGCGTCTATAGCAGACCGGCACTACAGCGGCAACCTGCACTACTCCGGACACTGCCACACTGGCAAATCCCCCCCTATGCCGAGCGATTTCACCGGCATTATACAGGGCAGCTGGCACTACTAGTAGTCAACCGGCACTAAAAAGGAAACCACTAGTACCGTATTTTTTCCCCAGCAAAATAGACTCCCGTCGTAGTGGGATCCAACCTAAGGCGTGAGAACACGTTTATGGGCACGACAAATACCGGGTGTACGAGCTGCTACAGGCTCTAGGCGTTTGAGAATTTCAGAGAAAATAACGATTTCCATTGTTGTCCTTTTACGCACGTTTCGGCTAGACAAAAAGGCGGCAACACAAAAAAAAAAAACTCCACCGACCGAAAACGCTCAGTGTTGCCTCAATCAAGCTCAGGACGGGGCACGTTCCCGCAGACAGTCGTGGTCTAGGGACACGAATGAGGCTAGGGTTGGGGTTATTGGGTCAATGTCAAGATTGAGGTCGAGCCGTTGATCCGGCCTGCTACGAATAACAAAAACTCTGATCGTTTCCAAAAAAACGCACCGGGGTACCAGGTACTGTTTTCGTCCTCTCGTCTTGTTTGAAGAAACGACAGTCACCGAAACAAGAGCACAAAAAAAAAACCGTTCGGTTCACAAGTCCCCGTGTTCGAAAGTAGAGTACCAGTAGTCCGAACCAATACATCTGAGTCGATCTGCTTTTTTGCCCGCCATGTCGAGGCCCGCAGATATTTCTTACCCAACCATCTGCTCAGAAGACACGTTGTCCATTAGAATCCTGTCGTCGAGCAGCGACTGCAGGTCCCTGGACATCTTCTCCATGACGATCGTCCCCTTTGCGGTGTTCGTGGAAAACACGTTGATGATGTTCGGGTGGCAGAGCGGCATCAGCCTATCGAGAAACAAGCCGGGTGGGGGGGGTGGGGGGGGGGGGGGGTAGGCTCATGGGGGTTTCGAAGACGACACAAGCAGAGGCAAGCGTGAACGTGCCCAACCATTGGTTTGAGTCCACTGCAGGGGGTGACCCCGAGCAGAGTTAGGCGCTCGGGGCACCTGCGTCACATCTGTGCACCGTTCCGTCGCGTTTGCAGAAGGTCGACCGTTTAAGAAAATGTGCCTGTTACCGTAGTAGCGAGTGAGGCAGCACGATGGCGCCGTATATGCCTACTGCAGCCCACCACCAGATAAATACCCGGACAGATTACGCATGTGACAAGAGGCAACCTCTAAGTGGTCGAAGCCGAAGAGCGTAAAAGAACGGACTGCCTCCCTATCTTACCTTGCCAACACGTTGATCTCCCTCAAACCGTTACGTTCCTCTCCCTGCTTGGGCCGTCCACAGCAGTGCGAGGGTGATAGTGCGCCAATGTCCAGCGGGTGCACGGGGGTACAAAAACCAGCGTGAGTGTTCCGGTTGCAAATAATTGAATACACTTCCAAAAACGCAGACGCACAACGCAAGCCCGACGGTGATGCACTGTATTTAAGCTCATATTTGGCACGATGATCGACACGATTCGGCCCTCGGCAGAAGGTTCGCCATCACAATCAACGTTCGCTCGACACAGATCAATCTCACCCGTGCACTCTGATGTATCACAGAAACAAAAAAAACACTTCGCGACGACGGAATGGTGCGCGGCAATACACGCACGCCTAGAGCTGTCCAAAGACAGCAACGTTGGAGAAAGCATGCATCACTGCGCTGCACGACAACCAGGGCGTCGCCACTCGTATATACCGTACCGACACACTCAATATAGCCAGCAACCAACATCATACCTGGTGCTTACGTGTCAACTGTAGAACGTCGAAAATTTCAGGCTAAGTTTATCTTCACAGACACTCAAACATTACCGCACGGAGACGAAGAATCAGCTGTGTCCATTGCCAGGTCCGGACTGCAGTTAGCGGGTCCGCCTTTTCTTCTGACACGGCCTCTCTTGCATAAATATTGTCGCCGATACTAGTATACCATGGCGCTTACCTTGTTGAACTTCTTGAGAACGACACCGGCGCCCACGGTGAAGCTCAGCAACTCGTCCCGCAGATCACTGTCCACCACCTCGAGCTCGAAGACCTCTCCGGACCCGCCGCCTCCAATCCTCTTCCCCTTCGTCGCGACGCCTTTCTTCAAGTCGCTGAGCGACGCCATGAATCCCACCTCTTCCGCCTGGTGCAGCACTTCCCTACGAGCCGACAATACTCGGACCTCTTCGCTGGAGCGGGTAGCTCCTTCTTCCTCGGAATCCTCGGAACATTCCGACGATCCAGCAGAAGAAGAGGAAGAGGACGAGGAGGAAGAGCAAGACGCCCAGGTGTCCATGATGTGCTGTGGTAGTCCGCCTTCGGTGGCCCGCGCCTGGATGAGAGAGGACGAGGAAGAGCAGGACTCCCAGGTTTCCATAATATGCTGTGGGATGGAGGGAACGGAAGAAGCGGATGTGGAAGGAACCCTAGCCTGTTCGTCGTCTGAATCGTCCTCCTCAGAGCCGTCCACGCCGGAGCGGTCCTCGCTGGATTCGACTAGCTCGGAGCGTTGACAGTTAGACTGGAGCGCGGGTGGGGCTGGAGGCGAGGTAGACATGCTGCACATGGGTGTCGCTTCGCCCGATGGGTGCCCCTTGTCCGGAGATGAAAGAACAACGGGGCTCGACAGGATGGGAGGAGCACCGCCGGTTTCCGTTTCCGGAGCCATCGCTGCTTCCTTGTTGGCGGGAGGCGCGGAGAACAGGTCGGGTGCATCGCTTTCCGGAGCCTTTGCTGTGCTGTTGGTGAGAGAGGCGAGGTGCACCGAGGGCTTCGGCGACGAAGACGAAGAAGGAGACCGAGGTGACTCGTCTCCGTCGTTCACATGTCCATCAAAGGAGACGGTCGCCTCGTTGGGGTGCACGGTTACCAGCGGTTCCCTGTTTGACCTTAAAGGGCACCGTCGTTGCGCAGGGGGGCACGCGTTGCTTAAGTAAAACCTCTTTGGGACCGTACCCGCGTTTTTTTAGGGGGAAATCACTTGAAATTAGAGTGGAGTTATTGTTGCGGTGGTGAAAGGGGTCTACGGGGACTTAAAGTACGAGTAAAACCGGTGCAAGAGAGTTGCTGATCACGGTCTGCAATACTCTTAATACGAAGAAAACCCTAACTAGTGTTACGTACGGTTCAGCCTATCAACTATCACGGCAGCCGTGTCTCAAGAAAACAGTTGTATGCGATAGTCTGAATCAACATGCTCACACGTGTCTGTGGTCGTAGCACCAGCCGGTTCTGCGGTTGCAACGGAGAGCGACGCGTTAAATTAACACACGAGACGCATCTTTAAGCGTGGACGTGTGATGAGAGTTGAATCTTGATATTTACCACAATTCGCCGGGAAGGATAAAAGGGGGGGGGTAAACAAAAGCGATAGCCTATCGGGGAGCCGTGCTCCCGTAGGAGTTAAGGGGTTTCCCATGTTCTATACCTGGTAATATATACCTGGTACATAATATAATGACCCCACACATTTCTCATAGACGGAGCTCATCAACCATCGTAAACCTGAGGAGCTACTCAACCACCCAACCATTGGTATATATGGGTCCTCCGATATGTATTTTATTGTACAATTTTTTTGTTCATCATACATGCCTATTTATTTTAAAACCCGACAGCTTTCGTCTTCTTCCATTTTTTTCTTCTTAAAACTCGGTTGTTTAAGGGGGTAGGGCATACAAAGAGCTCCCGGGTCAAATCAAGAGCTTCAAGAACAGACCTTCGCCGTGCCGCGCGACAGATCGAAACCGAGGCTGTAGATGAGTGACGGCATACATATGTTGGTGACGGCGTACGGGCAACCGCGAGAGCCAATCAGGCACCTACAGCAGCACACGCCCTCCAACTCTACCAGGTGCCTGTCGGCGTCCTCCTTCCGAAGATGACTGTTCCGGGTTAAACAAGAGGCCGACCATTGCCCACTCCTTGATAGCCTTGTTCAGGTGAAAATTGACGCGTTCGAGCCGGGCGTCTCGGAATTGGCGAAGGGGGTCGAACACCTGAGCGTACGGCCTACCAGCTCGAGCAACGGCAAAGCGGAAGGCGGCTACCGCTAGCCTGAAATCTTCCGGCTTTTTCTGTATCTTTGACGCATTGGATCCCCCATCCCCACCCCCACCCCCACCCGCAGACCGGACTCCCCACTCTGACGCGGGAGGTCGAGAGCATATGTGTGGAAGATTTGAGGCGCTCGAATGTTGTCGCGATTAGGACCTCTTTCCTCGAGCACAGATTTTGCAACCATGGTTGGTCCACCACATTTTTTTCGTCTGCCCATTATACTTCCGGTCGCGCGAGGAGATCTTCCTGTAAGCGGTCGATCAAAAGTTAACCTTTCGCGAACGGTGGAGCTACAGCAACTGATGACTTCTAACCGATAACGATGGCTTCTTTTTTTGTCGGTGCCACCCTCGGCTCTATCCCCGATTCCACCCTCGCTCTCTCTCTCCCTCCAACTTCTCCGACTGGTTTCGCGAAGGTTAACTTAGATCGACCAATTGGAGGAAGCTCCTCTCGTGCGACCGGGGGTATATCGGGAAGACTAACGACAAAAAAAAAAATATCCTCGGTGGATCAACCGTGGCTGCGGGGGCTGTACTTGAGAAAATAAATCCTCTGCACGACAACGTTCAAGCGACCCGTGTCTGCAACAAGAATGTTCGGCCCCTAGCGCCGGAGTGGAGAGTCGGGTCCGGGGTTCAGGGTCGTGGTGGGGATGGGGGGCCCAACGCAGCAGAGATACAGAAATAGCTGGAAAGAGTTCAGGCTAGAGGTAGCCGCCGGCCGCCCTGCCGTTCCTCGAGGCGGTAAGCCGTACGCTCAGGTGTCCGACCCCCTTCTCCAGTCCGAGATGCCCAGCTCAAACGCGTCAGGTTTGTAGCCGAACAAGGCAGCTATCGAGGGGCAGGCAATGGCCCCCCTCTTACTGAACCGGGAACATCAACTCCGAGACGAACGACGCCGACAGGCACCTGGTAGAGTTGGAGGAGGTGAAATCTAAAATGCCACCGTTTAGTTTGTAGGTGCCAGATTACTGTCTCGCGGTTTCCCATCGCACGCACGCGCGCACGCACCCGCGCGACCAACAAAACCAACCACCGACGCACGTGCTGTACATATGCCGTCAATCGTCTACGGTCACGGTTTCGATCTGACGCGTGCCATGGTTGGGGTAGCTCCCAACTGTTTCTGAGGCTTTTGACATGAAACGCTCCACACTCTACCCCAGCAGCCGACTTTTGAAGAAAATAAACGTACGCTAATGCAGGCACCTTCGTATTCACCCAAAATCCCAGCCACCACGATATATACTAGTAGAAACAAAGATGCGTCTGAAGATTTTTTCGGATGTATAACTATTCCCTTTTTTCGAAAGATAAAACAAGAAAAAAACGTTAAGGCGACATTCATATATACCTGGTACGAAGTATATATATATATATTATATATACTCGTATACTTATCGTGGTATAGAGACTTCGCACCTGGCCTGGTTTTGTTGAAACTCGACCCGCGTTGCTGTCAGCTTTTCCAGGCGTGCCGCACATTGCAACCGCGTTGCCCCCTCCGCCGCTTGAGCTCCTTCCCCTTTCGGATGAACCTGCGTTCCCCCGACAAACGAAGCAACACATGCGGGCTAGGGCTGAACATAGCTTGAAAACAGCTTCCACGGTGGTGGTCTCGCTGGATACTCAACTGTCGCCGACGAACGCACATCACCCCCGTATACCTACAATGCATCCACGGATCGTTGCCGTAACGTGTCTGCCGCGCAATAGGTGCGAAACTACATCAACTGCAGTGTGAATGTTGTCGCTCATGGCCAGTTCTCCGACATTCGGTGGCAAGCGTAAGCAAAGCGTTGGTTTGACCTGCTGTGGTAGTAAAACACTCTAGCCAAAGCGTTCCTTTTGGCAGAGGAGACCAATTGTGCGCTTACAGTATCGGGGTATATAGCACCATTTTTTTCTGAGGCTCCTCGTCCGAGAAATCCTACGTACCTGGTGTACCATAGCCAAACAAAACCGGCTTCGTAAAAAAAAGGTGAAAAATAAGCCCGACACAAGGTCCCATCCCCATGGGCCCATGGGCGATCGAAATTCAAATGAATTCGTTCCAAAATCAACATCGAACACAACGATATTGGGCAATTTTGACGAGTTCGTCACTTGCTTAGACTCGATTAGTGAGGCATAAGTAAATGTCACCTTTTTAGATTTGATCGGTGAGACCTCGTCTAGGAGTCAGTAGAGTCATTCAAAGGGGGACTGCATAATTGGCATAGTTGTGTAAAGTATTTATTATTATTTCCCTTGCCATCCGACAATGTGCAGCATGATCTTCAACATATTCGTGTCTGATTTGATAGCACCTTCAATGTTTCAAGCTTTGGATTTTACCAGTAGTCGCCCTTTTCTGCGTGGATGCTCCGATCGGAATAAGTACTACACATAGTCAGACGGCAGATGGACTAATCGTATTGGAGAGTTTGAGAGTTGCAATAGTCGAGGACCTCCCTCAGTGAGAAACGTCTGGGCTCTTGAAACGCAACCCCTAATTGAAACCCCAACTATAGCCCTGCCCGGCAAGTTTGGCCTTGAACGCGCTTTTCCTTCTTCCATTTTTTTACCTCAATCGGAGGCGTTGTCATGCTGGCCGGTGATAACCGTGCTGCTGCTCCCAGCTCCCTCCTCAGCTCAAAAACGTGATGCCGGCTCTTGGAAAGCTCACCCTCGGCAGCTTCGAGCTTTGTGCGCATCTCCTCCATGGTTGACTCGTACTCGCAGATTTGGCCCCGCCTGCTCTCTGCAATACCGCGTAGCTGTATACCAGGTACATAATATGTACGTGGTTGGGTATTGTGAGGGATTAGTTGCAGCGAGGTCAGGAGGGTATCTCAGCGATCGCCGCAGATAAAAGAAGTTTGCGGAAAAGCCGTGCTAATCCCAGGGGTTGTACTTGAGGCCCAAACATTTTTTCACTGGCATGAGCTCCTCAAATTGAAATTGAGGAGCTGCCTACCGTAAAAATGTCTTCGGATTCGATGGGAACTTTTACAATAATCGTTGTTAAAATGACTATTAATAGTAAGCTTTATGGGATTGTGCATCAGGCCTAGCTTTTCGCTTCTTTTTTTTCTGGAAAGTTGATTGTTGGGGTTTGAGTTATGGAGACCCTTGAGTCAGAGCTGGAGAAACATCGGGTGGTACCCCTAATGTGGCACGTACCAGATCAAAACGAAAATGAGGCTGTAGACGAGCGACGAGATGCATGCGTTGGTGGCGGCGAGCGGGAAACCGCGAGCCAATCAGGCACCAACAGTAAGTAGCATGTAGCCTCACCTCCTCCAGCTCTGCCAGATACCTGTCGGCGTCTTCCTTCCGGAGGCGCCGTTCCCGGTGAAGCAAGAGGCTGGCCATTGCTCGCCCCTCGGTAGCCTTGTTCAGCTGGTCATTGACGCGCTTGACCTGAGCATCTTGGAGGTCGGACACCCGAGCGTACGGCTTACCGACCCGAGCAGGGGCAGGGCGGCCGGCGGCTACCTCTAGCCTCAGACCTTCCGGTTCTTTCTGGCTCTGACCCCCCCCCCCACCCCCACCCCGACCCCCACCCCCGCGCCCGACTCTCCGCGTCGCGGTCTTGCCGTCGGTGGTTTTGGCGACAGAATCAAAGCCACCCACAACGGTGGCATCGCCACCAGCTTGGTTCGGGGTCATCCCGATCACATCGCTCGTTTTTTCGCCTTCACGGGCTCCACTGCATTCGACTACCACGGTGTTACTGGCGGTAGCCGCCGTCGCGAACACCCCCGCATGTCGTGTTCTTACACAGCCGACCGTAGCCTGGGTCTGCATCCGTGGTTCCCGCCGAGTGATCAACGTTTCACGTACGGGTCCCCTACCCCCACCCCGACCGCCACCTCGACCCCGACCCCCACCCCGACCCGCACCCCGACCCCCGCCCCCACCCCAAACTCCACCCCCACCCCCACGCCCGGCGCATTGAACTGCGGCGGAGTTATTGGCGGCTGCCGCCGTACCGAACACCCCCGCTTGTCGAGCTTTTCTGATGCTGGCCGTGTCTTGGGTTCGGAACGATTCTCGTCGTCGGTTCATCAACGTTTCACCAGCGGGCTTCCCACCCCCACCCCGACCCCCACCTCGGCCACAACGCCCGCCCCAACCCCGACCCCCACTCCGACCCCCACCCCCACGCCCACCCCCGCACCCGACTCTCCTCTCTGGCGCTGGAGGGCGAGCATACGTCTGCGAGAAAAGGGTCGCCCGAACGCTGTCGCGACGAGGACCTTTCTCTCGTGTCGGTTGAATAGAGTGTTCTTGACCAGCCCCGCAGTGCGGGGTCTTGTCCAAGTCCGCCGCTACTATATCTACAGCCCGTCCCTCATCACCAGGCGTTTCGGTCTTGTCGTGGGTGGTTTTCTCGACAGACCCGACACCACCCACGACGGCAACACCTCCATCAGCTTGGATCGTGGTTGTCGCGGTCTTGCCGGCGCGAGTGGTTTTGTCGACAGAAGTAACGCCACCACTCACAACGAAAACCCCGCCATCAGCTTGGGTCGCGGTCATCCCGACCGCACCACCTGATGTCACGCTTTCGCGGGCACCGACGCATTCGAATGTAGCGGAGTTACCAGCGGTAGCCGCCGTGCCACGCACCCCCGCCTGACGCGATTTTACATCGCCGACCGTAGCGTGGGTCTGCAGCGGTTCTTCTGGCCGAGTCATCAAAATTTCACTAGCGAGTGAGGACTCGACTTCGCCGGCGGGAAGGACGACCCCGTCGGTCACGGTGTCGGCCTCGTTAGAGCGTTTTCCCACCGCCTCGGCGTTCCCCAGCGCTCTCATCAACGCTTCCACCACTGTACCCAGCCCTCGGCAGACAGAGACCGGGTTTTTAATCAACTCGAAGCGCTTCAAGAGGCTCGCCTTCGAGGCCAAGGACGCCGTTTCCGCTTTGCGCAGAAGTTCGAGGGCATGCTCGCACTTGTTGGCTCTTCTACACATTTCGAGTGCCCATTTGGCAACGGCGCTGACTGCCGCCCTCCCGCGGTCGACGCCGGAAGACGCTTGCAGCTGCTGGTATTTTGGTGACGTACGCGACTCAGTCAGGGCAATGAGGACGATCCCCAGGCCAGCGTTGAACAGTCCACGCGAGACGTTCTTCGGTCTTTTTTCGCGTGGGCCGGGCGGAGGGACAGAAGGGAGAGTGTCATTCTCGTTGCTTCGGTGGGCACGGGTATATTCGATGTGATGCTCACGCTCCACACCAGCCCCGTCTCAAGACATCGGCATTATCTGGTGATTTGTTTTGCGCGCTTGCCGTTCGAAAAGGTAGGACGTCTGTGCTTCGTCTTGGTTTAACCCTCAATTCTCACAATTTCACATAGATTCATAATAGTTGATTACTGAGGCATGCGATATTCCAGTATATATATATTATATATATATATATATATATATATATATATATATATATATATATCTGTGCTCCCGATCCTACTACTACTGGAGAAATGTATCAACTACTGTTCACCATGTTCCGCGGCTGGAACGTGTGCGAAATTGTACAGAGGAGCCTGGAAATGGAGCAGTTTGGGAACGATCTACCGGATTATGAGGGGTTTCGGATAGTAATGGGCGTGTGTGAATTTATTCAGCTTATTAATGAAAGGCCCTGAGCGAGCCTTCAGCTTACACAGCCGCCGCCTGTAGCCGGCAGCGACTGCTGCTGTGTTTCGCGGACACCTTCATCTGGAGAGAGGTAAGACCGCATGAAAACACCAGCACGAAACATAACTACCGTATATGCTCTGCAAAAAAATATAATGCCTAGGGCGAGTGAGTCCCGCCGATCCCTTAAAGGGCGTTTTTACCACCCACTGCGCTCACGAGGTGGTGCACACGCCTTCCAAGCGTATAGCAAGACCGGCGTAGACCATCCGTCATCACCTTTTTACAAAGTGTACCGTAGACAATACAGTCATTTATCAGATGCTATTACGGGGGACCATAGTTAATAGGACCAAATATTGTTAGTGAAAATGGTTAAATATATAGGTTTTTATGTATGCCATAGGTCCTATTAACTATGGCCCCCCGTAATAGTATTGTCTTGCCTTCGGGAGGCGTTGGAACACCCGGGAAAAGGAAGTTATGAACTTGTCAGATATCGTAGTCAGCTGTTTTGTTTTGTCACACGCACCGTATAAACATGCATGGTAATGGTAACACACACGCTGAGATGGATTTACGAGCCGATGCCCTCCAAAGCTAGGGGGGGACGCAAAACAAATTGTGGCTGTGGGTACACGAAGTATCTCTTCCAGATGTTTCCTTAGACGCATCGCTCGGCGCTTGCACACTCTCTACGTTGTCGAGAAAATCAGCTTCGAGAATCGTGAAGAGAGCGTGTGTTACATTGCTTGTTTTGCGGTGGTGTACACCTCTTTCGTTTCGTGCGTGGCCGTTTGCCGCGCGCATATCACAAGTTTTGGCTACGTTGATCCCGCCCCTATTTCTTCCGTTTCGAAAGGGATGCGCGGTCTATCGTCAAATGACTACGGCAAGCATCAAATGAGTACGCCCCTCCACCATTGCTTCATTTTACGAACACAGGTGGATCAGGGGGATCTGCCTCTACCTGCCGTGCGGTGCAGAATAAACGTTTTGTCGCGCGTTTTTCGACGACATACCCCTGGGGGTAAGGGGACAAGGCCTCGGAAATTCTTAGCTTTTGCAAACACGACTCACCGAGGTCAACTGTTATTAATAATGGCGTCGTGGTGTATCGCATTGCCGTGGAAGGCCTGAGAAGATATTTAGGGGTACGGGGACGCATGGCGTATCACTTGGAAGGCTAGCTTGTGTCGGGGCGAGGGTTCATGGCAAGACACAACCAAGCACCGCCTGTTGGTTCAGTCGCCCATACGGGACGCCAGGTTGGACTACCCGAACCTTTTGTACTATTAATAGAACGCACTAGCGCACGTGATTGGTGCTACAACAGGCCCTGTTCAAAGCATTCTACCTGGTACATAAAAAACATAAGTGAGCCTGGAGGAAGATCATTGTGGGTGGTTCCCCAGCTTCTATCTTCACATTTTTCGCTGCACGTACGACGTACCAGGTACTGCTTTCAGTCTTTAACTTGAAACTATGAGATGCTTCCGGTTTCCAGAAAAAGCGCGAACCAAGGAATCACTCACGACTTCAGGTGGCCCGCGACTGTCAGCAGCGCCTTCGTCAAAATGTCCGCTCGATCCTTGGTGGCATATCGTCCCGATGCCACGATGGCCGCACCGGGAGGATTGCCGTTAGCAGAACCCCCCCCCCCCGTGTAGCATGGTGGTACAGAGGAGGGAATTCCGCCGTGACTAGACCGCTCGACCACCTGCTGCGTCTTAACAAACCCGAGACAAAAAATGACAGAGGAGGGAGAGGGACAGCGGGTCACGGTTGGGGATAAGGCGCAAGGTTTCTTTCTCTGCGCGCTTTTTTCAGCCCGTTCAAGCCGCAATATTTAAAGGTTTCAACTGTTAAAACATAACATTCAGACAGTGCGCGGTTTGTAGTTGCACCTGGTATATCCTTTCACACCTCGGATGACGTAACACTCGGATAACGCTTGTCTACGTTACGGGGCCTAACACAGGAACGTGGTAACGTACTAACATTGTGTTAGCACTGGAGGAGCGATCACGGTAACGCGGTAACGCAGTGTTGACTGGAAACCCACGGACGTGCACAAGCCTTAACGTTATGTTGCAGCTCGATCTTGTCCAGCTCTGGTAAAGTAACATTATGTTGTGCCGTGATCAGTCCTTGAACTGAAACTGTAACACAGTGCTAGGCTTAGAGCAAACACGTACGTTTTTACTTGATGGCCAGATCGATATCCGCATATTTCTGACACGATAACATAATGTTACTGTCGACGCAGCGTTAGACATAACACACTAACATAGTGTTGCCCTTAGGAGGAGTGTTACACATGACGCCCTAACATAACGTTACCATGTTCGCCAGCACTACTAACACTACGTTATCTGGACCCCCCATCTGATTGCCTTACGCCCGGCTACCGTAACACTTAACGTACGTTGGATGTGTTACAGTCTTAGCCGACCCACACGTAACATTGTGTTAGGATGTTAGCCTAAATGCGGAGGTCTCTCTAGCTTTATGTTACGGTGTTACCGTCTGTAAACATTTGATGGTAACATTCCGTTACCGTGTTACCATAAAAATCAATCCGGGTTTAACATTCTGTTACTTACTACAGTAGTTACCGTTAGGGCCGAAGTCGTTATAACGTACCAGGTAATGGTTTTTACGTTACCCTTTGGATCTTCCCGAGATCTAACATGTGTTACCTGTGTTAGTGGTAAAGCGGCGTGTGGGAGTAACATAAGGTAGCCGTGTTATCCAATTTCGCCGACATCCCAGTAGGGGATATCTAAAATAATATCCCCGGGGGGGAAGGATAGCATGGCATCCCCGGTAAACAACGCCTCCATATTTTAAACCCCCAACACAGGGGATATTTAGGAGGGATCCCCGCGAAAAAAAGTCCTCTTTTTTCTGGAAACCCCGCCAGTACGTTATTCATCTATAACACAGTTTGTTATCCATCTATAACGTAATCAGCACGCTCGCACGTACGAGCTAACACGGCAGTAATATATTGTTGATGTTAGATTGGGGGTGTACGTTATCTGTTAACTTGCGTCGCTACATTCAATGCATATGCACTAAGACATCAATATAATGCTACAGCTTTAGTAGTGTGTTATCGATCATGCACTTTATTCGTTTGGCGTAGGTTATGGTAGCAAGACTTCCGTTTACACCCTCACATAAGGTCGCTCGATACGGACTTCCGCCGCGGCTGATACGGTAGCATAATAATGGTATCGTTGTAGTGACCATATACGTCATCCCTCTAACGTGTGCTACGATAGCCACTAGGATTTTCACTAACACACTAACATAGATAGTGTTATGCACGCCTTTATTTGGCCGTGTACATTATCCGTCTGAAGGGTATCACGGACGGTAGCAAGTAAGAATCCCGACAACACACTAACATAACGTTACTCGCTACGGGCTGATGTCGTTAACACGGTAACATAATGTTAACGCTCAATTGGCCATGTACGTTATCCCTTCAACGTGTGTTGCGATAGCCACAAGGAATTCCGCCAACACGCTAACATAGTGTTACTCGCTATGGGCTGGATATCCTAACACTATAACACATATACTGCGGTCAGTACGGGATCAAGGTAACACTCTAAACATAGTGTTACGCGATCGCCCGCCAATATCATAACACACTAACACTATGTTATCACAGAATCCAGAAAGTAGTTAACGCAGTAACGTAATCTTACGGGGTTTTTTCGCTGACGCCTAACATTAACATAAAATGTTAAATCTTACGTTATCCGAGGTGTGTATCCTTTGCGAATACCTAGTTCCCTGGGTGCCTTCGTTAAGATAAGGAGGTATATCATAGACTGGGTGGCGTACTCTCGGGGTCGAACATTTTGCAGGTCGCTTACTTTGGGATATATCCACATCGAAGGCTGCAGCAGCGCAACCACAGTAACGTTCGCGAGCTGGTTCCAGGAGAATGCTTAAAATTCCAGCTTCAGACCAACAATGATGGGAAGTTTTTGAAGGGCTCTCAGAACTGTTTTTTTCGCCAAAAACCGGCGATTTACTCTACCGGGCTGTCAAAAACACCGGTAGACTCCTGAGGATTCTCCTCTTAGTTTTCCGAGAGCTTTCTTGAGCATTTTTCCGTTGCTCTAGAGTCGTAGTTGGACTGTTCGTGAGTGTTGTGAATCAATAAAAATACGGGATTGATTTGATGATTGATTCAGTTGGGCTTTTTTTTACCAGTTTATCATGATTATTTGATTTTAATCAAATGGCCGTGATTAAATCATGATTTTGATAGTTGCTTGATTAATTATTTTTTATATATTTTTACAGAAATGGAAGGCGTTTTCATGCAGGGAAATATTTTCAGCGACCACGAAAGTCCCGGGTAGAATAGCATCCAGCACTACTCAGCACCCTTGCGTGAAATGAAGAATTTCGGCGTTTTTGCGAGCTTTTTATGGTACTCGCTCGCAACCTCGGATACACGAAAACACCTTCGTGAGTCGTTTCTCACGACTGCCGTATGGCGCACCCGACGCCCTCACACACTCCATCAGGAGTATCCCTCAATTTTGCGGGTTACAGGTCCCTGTGAAGAGCTGTACTGTAGCTGTCTGCAAGTGAAGTGCAAACGTTTAATTGGGGGTCGTTTTCTGTCTCTTTTTGTAGACCCCAAATTTCGACCTATTTCGACCACTGGAGCACCTCTTAGTCGAGGTTTACGCCTCTGTGAAGAACCGGCCGGGTTCAATCTCGAGAGAAACACAAGTTTCTGTGATGAACCTCTTTCAAGTCACCGTCGCTCTCCGGTGAGCACGAACCAGCCCAAGTTCTAAACGCAGCGTGTTGAGATAGCGATGCTTTTTTCTGTTCCGATAAAACATCCTAGACATTAGAGTGACCGGAAACCCGGGGACCAGGAGACGCCTGGGTGCCAGCGCGGCCTTAGGCATTGCTCAGCAGAGGGATGACTAATAGCGAAGGAGTATATTTTGCGAACGCTTTGTTATGGGGTTATCCGTGCCATAGGCCAGCTACCTCCCTAGTGGTTTTCGCTCTTACTTGCGAGCAACAAGTTACTTATCGCTTCTTCTCCTCCATCCGCCAATACCCGTCTCCTCCATGGCATACTTCAACCTTGTGTACGGCCCGGGATACGTAGATTTCTCATAAATATACAAGGTACAGGTCTGATTTTGAGGGTGTGCTCCACACATTAGCTTTGGTGTGTTCTATGTGTTCACTGTTACCCCTTCGAGGGCAGTTGTCTCGGTTAGTTTATTGATGCCTAAGTAGAGGGCGCGCAAAATAACAATCGACGACTCAAACTACGCACTACCATCCCCGCCTCCCTCCAAATGGGCCGAGTGTTTTTATTTAAATGCCGCCATGCAAGCTTCCACAGCCCCGAATGGGGCGCGCGGCCGGTCGAGATATGCACAACAAAGCGTATCTGCTATTGGCTGATCCAAAAATTAAACTAGGACTCTGGAGAAACGGGAAATTATTCCTGAAAGCTCTCGGAAAACCCCGGGGAGCATTTTGAGGAGTCTACCGGTGTTTTTGGCTGCCCCGCCGAATAAAACCCGTACGTTCGGCCCAAAAACCCAGTTCTGACAGCCCAGACGTAATTTCCTACAATAGTTGGTCTCAGGCAAAACAAGTGTGTTTTTTTTTCCAATACTAGAGATGTCCACATGACCGCATGAACGAGGGGAACACATCGGCGAAGAGAATTTAGCGTGCGATTTGTGGTTCGCGAGGTATGAGCCTTGTTCGTTCTATTCGGGGAGGCGTCATTTCGTAGGGATTGTGGCTTCCTACTGTATGTACGAGTATATAATAATATTATGGTCAAAACTATCTAATTTGTAGTCAGGCCATATAGCGGTCGATACGCCGAGCAATTCGACAGTGTACATACATGTAGACATGATTTCATCAATAAGGAATACTGCTGCAGATTTACGGAAGGATATTCGGTTTATATTGGAATGGCATCTACGCTATATTGTCGGAAGGCAAGCATAATAATAAGGGGAAGGCGTCCATGACACTTGTTTCGTTCTGCGAGCCGTACAAGGGTGTTGTAAGAAGTGCCTGCCAAAGTACTAGAACAATGTATTGACCTCTTCGAAAACCCTATTAGGTATCATGACGCACAACCCTGCCAAATTTCGTTTTCCAACTCTCGAAAACCAAAGCGAAAACCCCCGCAAAGCTCTGGCTGTCGATGAAACCAGCTCGTATAATCAAAACATTCATCAGAAAAACGAGAAACGAATTCAGATTTCAAGCACTCAACACTACGCCTGGTACGTATTAATAGTAGAAAGTGAGATATTTAATCGCGGAGAATAAACAAATTACAAAATCGATTGATGGTCGAGTTGAATATACCCCTTTGTCCGGGAAAATAATTAACGTTCAGACTATGATGTGAATACAAAACGTGTATTATATTCCCGTTCAGCGTGTTACCGACGGACGAGAAGCCAATTCGATATTATGAGATTTCGATCGTCGACATATGCCTGGCATGCACGAGCACGTCGAAAATGTTCATGCCACGAACAGATCAGATCCTGATTTCATGATCTGTAGATATTTTAGGATATATAGATCCTTGACCTACCTACATGATCTACGGCATCTAAATCGTGGCTGCTAGGCGTGGCTTGCACGATTTGCTGGGCGTGACCTTCACGATCTAGTTATTTACCCACATGTTCGCCTAGGTGAGATCTACGTGATCTACCAATATACCTTACATAAATGTTTGCCTGGGTGGGATCTGTATGATCTGCATGATCTGTGGTACATTTTTGCCAAGTGTGACCAGTATGATCTGCGCGATCTGGGTCATATTTCACTGACGAAATCAGTACGGTCTACAGTGGAAGTTACACACACGTTTCCCAGAGGGCGGGGTTTGTATCATGTGCTAGGGCCAGGGCTGGGCCCTGCTCCAGTATGTACTAGCTGAGGGAATGTGCCGGGGTTGCCAGTATTTTTGAAAAATTACCTAATAACTCTTGGAAACGTAGCGGAAATTAATCAAAATGGCAGTAGTTCGACACCTGGTACCTGGTTGCATCGGCTTTCCGCGCGTCCGGCAGGTCACGATCTGTCTGTCTACTGTAGATCATCTAGGTCCTAAAACCGGCCGTTTTGCGGTGTGAAGTGCAGGACCATACTACAGATACAACCCAGAATGCACGTCCTATTATATCATAAACCATGCAGATTGTGTACCAGCAGTCCCCAACCGGCAATGTGAGCAACAGATCATACATGTCAGGGAGTCTATCTGCCCTGAAAGATCAGATCATCGACTGGGGATCGATAATCTACCGTCCGAGGTGTGGAAGGAACTTCCGATACGATATCCAACACTACTACGTGTGCGGTACGTTGGATCTACGAATGAATGAGCACGAATGCTATATCGTATAATAAAAAGACGCGAGACGACAACGCACCACCCCCTGGAATGAAGTTCCGAGCCGATCGTCTCCCTATTTAGATAATAATTCTTAGACGGGGGGGGGGGGCATACACAACGAAAACGGTGCGGTTATTATGGAAAACTCTCGTTCAGAGATCTTTCCATGGACACGAGATCTTCTCATTCGTCATGGACACTAGAAATTTGTGTGGACACGAGATCTTTCCATGAACCCGAGATCTTGCCATGGACTCGAGATATTTCTATATGGCTGGACGCATATCGCTCGGCGTTTGGACTTTTTCCCTGTCGCTGTTGTCGAGAAAATCAGGCGGGGAAATAAATGTATTCGTCCGAGAGGGGGCGTGTTATCCTATCACCCGTCCGTGTGTTACACGGTGGTACTACTACCGCTTTAAATTTTGCGTTGTTGTACTCTGTTATTAACAGTACTTTGCAGTATTAATACCACCGTGCCCGTCGGTTGTAACCGGCACCTTGGTGTGATATATATGTCATATTACTGCTGCAAAGGCATGACAGGTACGACATATAAGTTGTACAATCTGCTGACTTTTATTGGTGGGTGATGCCGTTCTGTCAGCGGTTTCGCGAGAGGCCCGAGTGGCCAAACTTAAGCATGGCGGTAGTAGGTCTAAAACTGATACTACTGCTGTAGGGGAGGATCGATATTGATAAGTGAGGTGTTACGATCTGTTGACAAGAGCGAAGCCCATCAGCTACCAGGCGCCGCCTCACCTAGGCGAGATGGAACGATCTACAAAATACTGTTCTTGGGCGGAGTCGCAAGGTCAGTTGTATCTTCGCATTAATAGGGTGCAAAATCTCCTTTTTTTACTTCCGTCATTTTTTTTTTTTTTTCATCACTTTCACTTTCCAGCCTAGCTCGTAGGAGGTTTTTACCCTCGGCGATCTTCTGGTCAAGCCGTGGTCACAGGTGTCGTCCCTTCTCCCCCCCGGTACGTGCCTTTATTTTTTGTCGCGCATAGGGTTCAGCATTCCCACTGCTCGTCGATTTTCATCGAATGTAGTTAACTCACGCTCTCGCGCTTTCCTCTAATCAATTTCTTCATGCAAGAAAAAATCACTGCGAGCATGTGCACTCGGTGAGACTTGAACCCACGAAATTGATCTTGATAGGCACGCGGACCACCTACCAAGCCACCGGGGACGCCGGCATATGATACGGTATACCAGGGTATACCGTTTTTTTTGCGGCAGGATCGACAACAACAGCAGCAGCAGCAGCGGCAGCAGCAGCGGCAGCAGTCGTCCATCCCGAGCGATAATGTTTTTTTGGCAGCTTCTTCTTCTGCCATGGATGGCCACAACAATCAATCACGGTTCGTCTCGTACGGTTCGCAGTGGGTAGCGTTGGAAGCACAACCCACCCCCTGAATACCTCTCTCTCTGGTACCTGGGGTATGAGTGAATACCACATGAACCACTGGTGATGATGATGCTTCACTATGAATAGGTAAAATATCGTTGGAGGGCGTGCGCCAGAACTGTTCAAATTTTCGCAGACGAAAAAATCTAAATCATCAATCGGGTTGCCTCTTCTGTCGTGCTCTTGTTGTTGTGCTCACACACTTTTACGAGAAGTGGTAGATTGTACGAACCTCGCACTTTTTGCGAGTTGAGAGATCGTGAACTCATTTTATAAGAAACTATTGAAAAATACAGTTTTAAAAAAGAAAAAGAAAGGAAAAAACTGCTCAGTGCTTGCAAGCGCCTGCAGCCTGTACGTAGCGTGGGTGGTGGTAGGCGCATTTCGACGCGCGTCGGCGAGGGAGACAAAATATTATCGGTGATAAATCTACGATCACCGTGTAATAAGGCACGAACGGTAGTGAGGATGGGGGAGAAGAGCCTGCTACGACGTGACCCCGGATCTGAGTTACGACCGTGCGTGGGAGAGAGAGAAAAGGAGGGCAAAAAGGATACTCGTACTACCGGGGATACTTGCCTTATTTAGACGTAGAAGACCAGAGAAAGACGTGATTCATATTTTCGTCCTTTCTTTCCTTGTTGTCCAAAACTCGAGCCTTTATATTATTATGGTGAATTAGACTGGTTGATGTAGCCAACGCGCGTTTGCTTGAGGGTGTGCGCGGTTTGCAATCGATCCGCAATGCATCCACATGATCGGGCTCGTTTCTTCTGCATTGTTGCACTGCTGTGCAATAGCCGAGACTGCAGGGTCTGTGTTTTCCCGTACGTACGGATATCGCTTTCCGGTTCTCCTTGTTATCCTGAGCATGAACGAAAAAAACAAAACACAAAACAAACAAATACCTGGTACGTACAACGAAATCACACCCACGCACCTGCTGTTGTTCCACTTTGCTACGATGGCAGGCGTCTCCCGCGCTGCCAGCATTGGGGTGGGCGCTCGGCGCGCGGCTCCGTTGATGGAGCGTTGGCTCTGCCATGAATCCTCTACGGACCAACCGGGAATGAATGCAAAGTCTCTGCGGGCTGCTACGGGTGCTGCGAGTGAGGAGTGAGTCCGTTGCACAACGACGTGGACCCAATTTGCGGCAGTACGTACGTAAGAAGAGTCTGAAACGGAACATGAAACGAACTCCAAGATATGTAACGCCAATTTTTTTCAAATTTGTTCCTCGAGCCGAGGACATACTATTATTACCTGGTATAGAGACGGCGTCCCCGGTGGCTTGTGGTAGGTGGTCCGCGTGCCTATCAAGATCAATTTCGTGGGTTCAAGTCTCGCCGAGAGTGCATGCTCGTAGGGACTTTTTCTTGCATAAAAAATTGATTGGCGGCTAGCGCGAGAGCGTGAGTTAGCTACATTCGACGAAAATCGACGAGCAGTGGGAATGCTGAACCCTATGCGCGACAAAAAGTAAAGGCACGTACCGGGGGGGAGAAGGGACGAGACCTGTGACCACGGCTTGTCCAGAAGATCGCCGAGGGTAAAACCTCCTACGAATTAGGCTGGAAAGTAAAAGTGATCATTAAAAAATAAAAAATAAAAATGTCAAGGGTGTACGCCCGAGTGTTCCACTAAAAACTACTACTGTTAATATTAATAGTATTAATACCGTAGTTTGGTGTCAGTCAAGGCATATCAAATCAAAGTTGGTGTCTGTCAAGGGGTGAAAATGCTGTCTCCGGCCATCTTTGATCACGACGCTACAATACAGAGGACGAGTCAACAGCGTGTGTGTACGTACGTGCCACGCAATACTATTAATACTACTACAGGAGTTAGGAGTTGCACGTACAGCACCACCGATAGATACAGAGCAGCCAATGTTACTATTATTTATATGTTGTACCTGGTAGTAGATTGGGTAGGTAATAGGTTAACTTCTTGCCAGTAGCCCAACGGACTAAGATCTTAACATGTGCCATTGATGTCTTCCTTTTCGGCAGGGTTTCGTTCGTATCCACCGTGTACGTGGCCTGGTTTTTACCTAACAGTCCCTGCTACATTGCCAGCAAAAGCCACAAGAAGCAGTAATAGGTATACATCGCGTACAATAATAGCGGTATATAGTGCACGAGTAAATACACTGCTCTATGTACAAACAAGGGTTCTTGCGTGCGAACGGCTGAAACACCATCATCAGTTAGTTGCCTTTACGTCGACTGAACCGGCCGGCATCATGCATGCCTTTCGTCCGTAGTTTTCACCCCGAGTGCAGCTGCACCCCCCGCGCTTTGTAACCAGAACAGGCGATGGACCCAAACACTACACATTTTTCCAGCTTTGCCTACCATAGTTGGTTCTGCGTACTACGTTCCCTCGAAATAATACTACAGTTACAATGGGACACGAGTCAAACACGAGTCAAAGAGTTATCGTCGAACAATGGGTACCGTCCTTTTCGCCTTTTGGTCCTTTCGTTTAAAAAAAAACTTGGATGCAGTTTGTGCGTACTACTGTACCAGGTATCTAGTTATCGGTGGTGGATTTGGTGTTTTCGTCGCTTAATTTATGGAGACGTCGTCATTTGTTTTTGGTTAGGCTTGCGAGTTAGAGCATGACAGGCAGTGGCTTGTGAAGCACCGCATCTTATATCCGTTCTCCGAAAGATACTGGAAATATCAAACGCGGGCAAAGTAAAAAATGTGAATCACTGATTCGAGAGGGTATACCGAAAAAAAAAGAAGAACGGGCACCTTCAGAGTAATTACTCTGGGTGGAGCCTCTACAAATATTTCCACAGACAACAGGCACAGCAGAGGGCGACCTCAGTCAGCCACCACCACCTATCACCTCGGCTTGTCTCCGCACGTCACACGATACCATTATCCAGGCAAAGAGAGCCCTGCTTACCCCGAGCTTTCGCCTAACACCAAAAGTACACCTGGTATACCTGGTTATATCAGCCTGTGGCAATCAACAGTACAATCAAACAATAGTACACTTCTACTACTACTCCTACTACTACGTGACAGGTATGAGATAGCTACCGCTTGTAGTAGTGAGGTATATATATCTTCTCTCTACGATGCACTATTCCGTTATTCCCCAATGTTAAATGAACCCCTAACTGCTAAAAATGTCGATCGATGTACAAATGACCCACTAGACTACGGCCAAACAAAGGGTAGGCAACCCCTAACAAAACGGCACTGCCTGCCCGGCCGGCAAGACGAGCAATACAAATATCCTCGTGGCTCACCGTACACAAACTGCTCTTTCTTCCGCTGGCGACAAGACCGCGCTGACTCACATTAACGCACATCTAGTTAATTGCCTGTGTGTTTTCCCAATGAAACACGAGTCCCGGCGCCTGCCGAGTCCAATCGATCAGAAACAGTAGTTTCACGTCGTCTGTTTGCCTATCAATAGACTCTTGTAACTGGTCGACCAGTACCGAAGAATGGGCTGCTAGCCAATCAGCACAGGCGAATAAGTGCTAACCAATCAGCTCTCGCGAATGCCCTAGCCCATTCAGTTCCAGTCAATCAACTCTAGTCAATTAGCACTAGCAATTTTAGCTGCTACAGCCAATCAGCACTCGCCAACCAGTACTAGTAATAGCCACTCAGCTCAAGCCCATCAGCACTCGTCAGTCCACGCTAGTCAATCAGCGCAAGCCATCTCGCTCTATCTATTCAACACTAGCCAATTAGCGCTAGTCAATCACAGCCCTAACCAATCAGCGAAGCGACAAGGAAGTTCTTCCTGTGGCGACTATTTGTTACCTGGTACTCGTAATGTTCGTACTGCCATACCGTACTCCACCGAGGCCACATTTTTTGCCGCCCTCTGGTCAAAACTATCGGCCTGACACAACGACCGACTCATTGCTGTAATCACTTTAGGTTCATTATGTAACTCCCCCGTTAACACGGCAGATTTTTGCGTATGGTTATTGACTTGCGGCCCAACCAATCAGCGGCATACAACAGGACAATTTTTTTCTTTCCGATCCAACAAAAAAAAGAGAGGCAGAGAGAGGCAAAACATAGACTGCTGGGTGTCCCAAGGGATGACAATAGCCAAAGCGAATGCGGGGGCGGCGGACCGTCGGACCGCAAAAAAACAAGTCACAATAGCTCTTTCGTTTTCGTTTCTGTCCCTTGTGGGTGAAACGTTGTATAGCCGTCACCCCTCGCCGCATCAAGTTGGCTTGGCTGCCTGCCGCCCTGCGTAACACAAGAAAAAAAAAAACGGCGACCATCCCCCGAAAAAACCGCACAGCAGTGGCAGGTGCAATTAACCTTATATACCACGGCAAAAGAAAAGCACGACGACAACGATGACGACGGCGACCACGACCACAATTGCGTGTAAAATAGAAGCAAAAACAACGAAACACAAGAAAATACGACCCTATAGCAGCAATACAATAACAATAGCCCGCTCTCCCGCAACAACCAACACGAAACAAGCAGGTCATGCACACATGCACCACCACAACCAACGTGCGCACGCGCCGGATGAGGATGGGATGAATAAACGATGCCGGTTCGTTCTTGAATAAAATGCGCGGGAACAGACACACGATGAACCGTTCATCAAGATCAAAAGACACTAGGAGGTCGCGGTTACACCCCTTGACTGACCGCCCCATACACTAAAACCGGTGTAGTACGGCCAACAGAGACCTTGCCGCGCCCAAACAAACGGTCTCCTGCTAATAGCGTATTTGGTTAACGTCGAACCTCGGGGGTAAGCAATGAACGGTGCTTCAAGCATGCGTCTGTGCCATTTCGAGCTCCACAAAGCAATGACGGCGGGGGCGGTCTCAAGCACTTCCAGTTTGGTCGACTTTAAATCTCGGGGGTAAGCGATTCATGGCGCATCAACATGCGTCCTCATCGTGAATCTCGGGGGGTAAACGATTAACGGCGGCGATCGAAAATGCGTTATTATCATGCCGAGCTCCACAAAGCAATGGCGGCGGGGGCGGACTTAGAGCACTGTCAGTGGAGGCGGAGCAAGCCAAGGCCATTACGCCAACATACGTCCTATTGTGTCAAACTCCATACAGCAATAGCGGCGGTGGCGGACCTAAACACTGACAATAGATGTGTCGCGAGCCCAGGCCGATGTACCACTGATCTGTGATCATATACTGATTGACAGATCCGTTGGCAGATTGTATTGGTCATGTGCCGCTCTTAATACAGTCGCGTCGTGCCCAGCAGCCACCCGTTACGACGTCTAGCGGCCGGTACGGCCACCTCGCTTGCATCCTCGAACCGTCGCGCTCTGGGTGAGGCGGCCAGCCGTTCGTCAGCTCGATCGAGTGCCCAAGGGAAAAAAAAATAGAAGTAAAACATAAAATTTAAAAGCATGACATTCAACCAAATCAAAACAGAACAGTCAGGACATAACCGTCAACGCAAAAACTTCAAAACAACAGCAAAACAACAACCGCCAAGAAAGCGAAACAAACCGACACTCAACACCATGTACCAGTACAATACCAGCGTAGCACAAGAACAATCACAGACAGTATACATGACAACCGAATACTTTTGCATTGTAAATCAGAACCCAAGACGAAAAACAACACACAAAAAAGTGACAGAAACAGGAGAAAATAATAGATCGACCGTGACGCATGACCAGCGACCAACTCCGAGCTATTCAACACCAGTCAGAGCGTGGGTGGGCGCACGAACAGCTGTAAGCGTGCATGCTGGAATCGTCGCGCATACAAAATACCCGTGATACTCAGTCAATCAAGCCTAGGTTACAGCCCCTCTGTCGCTCCCGCCTGCCTGCAGCAGGGAAACCAAAAGGGGGCAGGGGTCGTGCGCGCCGCGCAGTACAACTACACCACGCTCTATATCAACAACACAACATATGGGTACCCAAGAGGGATTATTCTTTTGGGGGGGGAGCATTACACGCTACTCTATCAAAACGTTAGACGTGTAATATCTTCCAAAATATGTTGAAGTTGCTGTCTCTAAGTGCTGTAGGCCACTCGTCCGATCCCACGCGCAGGCAAGCGCTTACGCTAATACTCTGCTCGACCGCCCTTCTCGACGCAAAACAAAACTGTGTCCAACAAAAAAAATCGCCCGCTTCTTCTCATTAGCACCGGCCTAACCCCTCCCCTCCCCCCGTCATTCTGGCTTGGAACAACAACAAAACAAGACAAAAAAAAAACAAAAAAACGCAACCTTTCTTTGTCAAGATAACGCCGCAACCACTTTCGATCACGCCGCTCTCCCCGAAGGATCCCCCGACTTTTTTATTCTACCTATATGCCACAGTCTGATCGTGGGCGTACGGGATCTTTAGATGGCCACAAAAAAATAACCAAATATACCATACATTTACGATCAGGCTCATATTTCCCCTTATGCCACCGCCGCCGTATCTCGGCCAAAACCTACATATATATTATATATATATAGCACCCACGTACGGGTATGGTACGCGAGTATTTCGCCCTAACCTATCTACTTCGACATAGTACTACGAGTATGTTACACGAGCACGCCGCTCGAATGTTGACATATAAACCCAGGAACAAGTCAACCTGTGCTGGTGCTTGCCAACGACCGCGTGCGACACTGCTCCGGCCAGGGCAGCGTCGGCGACTCACGGCAAGGCACTATATGTATGTTATGGCACATCAGCACGCCGCCCCGAGGAAGCATATGGAAACCCAGCAACCAGCCTATTGATAGCACTACTTTTTCAGACACCAGCGAGAAACATGCCCATTGAAAAAAGTGTAGCCGTCCGGAAAGGTGACCGTTGAGAAAAACGATCCTTGAAGAAGACTATCCTTGAGAAGGATAACGGTTAGAGAAGTATGACCGTTTAGAAAGGTGATCACTACTGTTCACCCTGCAGAGCCAAGCAACTGAAGAGTATGCATGGAAGAATGAGGTTGTCGACCTGGATGGACCGTGCGTGCCATCGATGGCGCACATGTTGGCGAGGGGGTTTCCAAGGGAAAGGGGAGATCCCACCGAGGAGGGGAGGGAGTGGGGGTCGGGCGAGGGGAAGGGAACGACGGGCGGGGGGGGGGGGCGAGAGGGGAAGGGGTGTACTTAGCATTGCTGCTGTAGGCGACAAGTCATGCCACGGCAGATACTAAAAAAACAAAAAGCTTCACGTCGACGGCGTGACGCGGACGTTCGGGAATATACATTTACTGGGAATACATACAGAGGAGTAGACATCAGTAGTCGTGGCACTAAAAGTCGCGTAAATAGCGGGAACTCCAACAAAATTGCTATATACGATACCTGGTACTCAATTGCTGAAGGTTCTCCCGAATATTGCGTCTAAAGAAGACCCGCCTGTTCTCGAAGGAATCGGGTGTGACGGAGGCGTACTCACTCGCAGCAAAATACTGCAAACACCCCCTCGTCAAAAAAACGGCACCATGAATACCTATCGGGAGTTCAAGCCTAAACGAAAAAAATAACAACGACACATAGACAACGAAACGCAACAAAGAACGCGCGAGCCATCCCTGAATACGCATAGCTCGACAGCATGACACCGTATAAATATGGAGGTATTCGTGTGTCCACACCTGGCTAGTGAATGCCTCCATCAGGCTCGCGAGCGCAACCGGCCACGCTAGCCCAGCGGCGGCACGCCTCCACCCCTCCCCCTCCCCGTCCCAACCGCGGCCACCGACACCCTGTCCCTGCACCAAGACGCAAGACGCGAGTACTAGGGTTGCCAGGGAGCTCAGGAAGACGGAGGCCGATCCTTCGAGGGTACGGCGCGAGCCTGGCCAGTGCAGACGCCCTACGCTTGAACCGATCACGGCGCCCTGAACGAAGGGAACACGAACAACAAGAAATAAGGAACAAAACACGAAAAAAGAGACAAACAAAAACGAGGAGGAGGAGGACAGGAGAGGGGGGAAAGGGGTGGGGGAGTGGAGGGGAGGGGGGAGAGAAGGAGGATGGGGAGGAGTGGGGGGGAGGAGGAGGGTGGGGAGGAAGGGGACGAGGAAGAGTGGGGTGTAGAGGACGATGAAGAGGACGAGGAGGAGGATGCAGAGGAGGAGGACGAGGAGAAGAAAGAGGAGGCGGGGGGGGGGGGGGAGGGGAGCGGTAAGGCGTGGGAGAAAGAGAAGCGCATGCATTACATCATGAGAAAACGTCGGCCAAACGCCAAGAAACAAGAACAAAAAAACGCAAACTACAGTATATACTACTGTGCACATTAAGCCAGACGGACGTACTCACACCGTACAATAATCCGCTTCTAAGCTCTAAACAAAACATAGCACCGCCTGTTCCAGCTCGGGCGGGTCTTCCATCACCCATCCCGCCATGATGAGGCCCTAACCCTTCTAGTACTGCAAGATTGACCCAACTCTATTTCCGAGAAACTTGTTCCAACAAACGCTAACGCAATTTGAAACTCAATCTACTCTATTTCCAAGTAGTTAGAGCTCCAAATGTGGCCGCAACTTAGCTAGAACATCAATCAAAATTCAAGACAATTTTTTTTTCCCGTCACGCCAGTCAAGGCCGATCTGTCGGTCGGTCGGTTAGCGTAGGACAAAAAAGAGGCGGTGATTCCTCGTCCACCAACACCAAAAACACGAATCGAATAAATCCGAAAATATTACTTTTCGTCATCCGAAGTACGTCCTCCTGGGACTCCTTTCCCCCTTCCCTTTTTCTCCAGCGTGTCTCAGCAAAAGACAACAACAGTAACAGCAACAGCAACAGAAACTTCGCCCGCTCACCATCGCGTCCCCGACACCGAGCACAATAACGCCCGCGTAGGGAATAACACCCAACCTGTTGCCCGCGAGCCTGGCCAACCGGGGAGGGCGAGAAGTGCTGGTTGGTGTTACGATAAGGCGGGAGGGGAGTCACTGGGCGAGAGAGATAGGTGTAGACCACATCCATACGTCCTCGTCAATTCAGTCCGGGCAGTCAGCGCGTGGTACAATAGTGACCGGCTGCCGGTTGTCAGTGATGTAGAGCGGGATGCCGTGCACAAACCGCGAGCGTATGTATGTCAGCAGCGACTGGGAGTTCTGCATTCCTGCACGAAACAGAAGCGCGAAGGAAAACTCCAGGAAAGCAGTGTTGCTGCTGCTACTGCTGCTACTCCTGCTACGAGTACTGCTTTTCGAGTCCAAAAATTGGTTCGTGACGACAATAGCTTACTGGTGTCACTTTTCAAACGATACATGCAAGAGTCGTCAGTAAAACACGACGGTACTACACTAGTAATACACCAAAAACAAACACCATCACCACCCTAGTTATCACCACCGTCACTGCCCCCCCCCCCCCCCCCCCCATCCCCTTCGCCCCCGCTATTCCTCTCCCAACCGCCCCCCCCCACCACAGCCTCCTCACCCAGACAGCCACACGGGGACAGCACACCCCAGCAGCAAGAACAGGTGCGTCACCACTAAAGACCCTCCATCCCTCGCGTCCAAAAAGCCTCCGTAGTAAGCGTCTAGCGCGGAAGACACAGGAGGACATCCCACGGAGCGCAAGAACTCCAGGGCAAGCAGAACTCCCAGGGCCGTGCCGAGAGCGAGAGACAAGAACTCCCGCTATTGCGCGAAACAAAACAAAAAAACGACCAGGGGCATTTGTGGGTGGGAATGGATTTTTTACCAGAAGTGCGGGATTTGTGGAGCGGAGTTGCGGGATGAGGGAGACGAGGGGGGGGGGGGAGGGGGGGGGAGAGCTCTAGCGCTCTTTGGGTCAGGCGTAGGGAGGGTAAAATACAACAACAGTATCACCACCAGCAACACTGCTGTAACACGCATTCGCACCAACATCTCCAGCATACGAACACAAGCACTAACAGCATCGCCCCTATACCGACACAAGCGCGCGAACATCCACATCAACACCAACGCGCCAACATCTACATCACCACCAATACGCCAACACCCACACCACCACCACAACACGCAAACACCTTCCATCGCCACCACCAGCATTTGAAGATCAACACCCACACCGACGTCAAGAAAAACAACACATCAACCAACGCTAACACCACCAACACACGAGCACATCACGAACGTTACCGCCACCGCCACCACCACCACCACCACCACCACCACCAACCCCACCAACACCACTTACATCACTTGCACCACCACCAACACCATCGCCACCAACACCACTTACACCAATGCCACTACCACCAACACCAACTCACGTCGAGAGCGATGGCGGGCAAAAACATCGCCGTCGCCAGGGCATGAAAAAGCTTCCTCGAGGCCGTCTTGCTGAGCGAAAACCACATCGACAGCCGAGGGGCCAAGGGCACCACCACCGCCAACGCCGCCGCCCACCCCGCCACCAGCAGGGGACGGTTCCCACCATCCCCCAGTTCTAAAACGCCTCCGACTTCTCCCGCTAACGTCACCAACTCCCACCACGCCCTCGCCACCAGCGAGGAAGCACTATCATTGGGCGGTAATTGCGCCGCGCCGCCGCTGCCGGTACCGCCGCCCCCATCGCCACCCTGGGTCCGGGCCGATAGGAGGTCAGAGTGCCCCAAGGAGAAAAGCACTACCCAGGACACCGGGTTGGACCCCAGGAGCGGAGCGGTCCATCTTGAGAGCCACGCAACCGTGCCGGCGGCGGCGACGGCGTAGGATAGGGCGTGCCCGCGAAAGTCGGAGGACCACCCTGTGGTTGCGATGGGTGGGTCAGGTTTGGTTGATTGGATTAGTTAGGTTAGGTGGGTTGGCTAGGTTGGGTGTACTGGTTGAATAAGTTCGGTGGGTTTGTGTATGTTGGTTTCGCTGTTGAGTCAGGTTAATTGCTTAAGTTGTGTGGGTTGGTTGTATTCGGTTGTGCTTGTTTTGTGTCGTGTTGGGTTGGGCTAGGTTGGGTTTGGGTTGGGTTGGTCGTATGGGTTGGTTGTATTCGGTTGTGGGTTCGCGTTGTGGGTGTTTGTTGTCGGTGCTCTCATGGGCGTGCGTTGTTTTCCTCGCGAGCATGTTTCCGTTCGTTTGCCGTCACCGTCCGGCTTGCTTCTGACGGCCGGATTGGAACGCGGGGAGTGATGGGAAGGGGTGGGATGGGACACACGACGGATGTCAATCCCCAAGAACTCTACAGGTATGGTAGGGTGGATTGAGGGGAGGTTGGGTGCGCGAAATCCGACAAACAAGGGCGGGAAAACCGGTGGGGTAAAAAGCGTTCAAGCACCCAGAAACACAACTGTCTCTAGAGAGCACCGCCAACATCAACACCACCGCCGTCACCTGCTGGCGCCACGGCACGAGCTCCGGCCAGGGCGAGCCCGACCGCGAGGGTTCCGAGGAGTCCCGTCTGCACCACCACCATACCACTCGATCTCGGCGGGGCTCGCGGAAACATCCTCCCCCAGGCCGTCGATTCGGGAGTCCACAGCTTCACGGGAGGCCGAGGCAACACCGGGATAAGGGTGGAAAAGAGGCAATAGGAGCGCGAGGGGCAAGAGGAAGCAGAGCGACAGGTGCAGGGGTAACGGCAGAAGGCCGAGGCAAACAGGGGAAGGAGTGAAGGAGAGAAGGGTAAGGGAAGAGTGGTACCAGAGCGACAATGGTAGGGGGAACGGCCGAAGGAGGAAGAAGTCCCCCGGGGGCGGGGGAGGGGGCGTACTCATTTGTTGTTGTCTTGGACATTTGACAATTGACCACGCATCCCTTTCGAGACGGAGCAAGAAGAAGCAGGAGGGGTTGGAGAGAAGCGTACATGTGAAGGTCAAGGCAAACCAAGGGGGAAACGGTAAGATGCGAGGGGTAAGGCGCGACGGGCACGCGGGGCGAGGGGCAAGGGGCACTAGAGAGACGGGGGCATGGGAAGAAGGAGGAAGAAAGAGGGGGCGGGGAGAAGCGGGCGTAAACGCGAACGCAGGAGCCAGGAACGCAGCTGGGTTTGTTATTGGCTCTTCGAAAAAAGCGTTGTGGCCGGTGCCGCGCGAAACGACACATATCTAACAAGAAAACCCCCCTCAGGAAATACCCCGTTCGTTACAGAATCACGCCGATGGTGATCTTGATTTTAATTCTATATCTCCCATCACAAAAGACAACAGCAGCGGGAATAATAAGAAAAACGACCATCAGAAAGGGGGTTGCTCGCCCGACGGTGCTCCTCCAGCGTCGACAGTCAGATAGATATGCGGCGGCGGTGGCGGCGGCGCCAGCCAGACAGGAACGCTACCGTTCAACGACTAAACGTGAATAGCACAAAGGCTGGGGTGACTACGGAATGTGGCGCCTTCGAGGAAAGCATTCACCCCTCGGGCAGATCATCGATCCCCACCTGACGATCTACTAGTAGATCTGTCCAGGGGGCAGATACGTTCGTGGTGTGTGTATCTATGATCTACTACTGTAGTCCATGTTGACGGTTGGGAGCCGTACCATCTGCACGATCTACAGCAGCACATATTTCCTGTGTTGGATCTGCACTTACACAGACCATAACGGCAGGTTATTATCTATCTGATCTATCTGATCTGTCTGATTTACCTGATTAATCTGTAGATGATCTATCCTATCTGTCCGATGGGTAAAACCACTTTGAAATCGTGATTACAGCGTTATCTACGTAACCACATTTTTTTGTTTCCAGGGCTCTTTCACGACATACCGCAAAAAACGATTCCGCACGGATTCTAGGGTAGTTTGTCCCTAAAAAAACTGAGGGGCAGTCAGTTATAAAAGATCATAACGGATTGGGGAAAAAATGGCGAATCTTACGAAGATAAACACCTGCCACCGTGGTAGGTGAGATCGAAGCCCATCCCCCTGAATTCCTGCCATATCACTTGGACGTATACGAAGTATAAGGTATGCTGCAAAACAAAAAAAAACGACAAAACAAGCCTTGCTCCCCTGCCCCTTCTCCCCCTCGTGATTTCCGAACAAAAATCATACATATTGCACCCCGTCCTCGGTATACATATCTCTTTCTTTTACGTACCGATCATCATCTCTCTCTGTCTTTGTCTGTCGCTCTCTCTCGACCTTCCGTTCCCTGTCAGTCTCCCCCTCCCACAACCACCCAACTCGCTCGGCTCTCTCACCTCCTGGAAAGTGTAGACGCATGCGTCCGCAGCCCAAAGCGCCAGTGCCTGAGCGAGCACGACTGCCTCGCCGGGCCGGAGCGACAGGCGACGCAGCTGCCTTCCTTCGCCGTGGTCCAGGGCTCTGAAAAGAAAAGAAAAACATTTCAGCAACGCACGAGTTCAAAATAGAAAAAAAAACCACAAAAGCAAGGAAACACACCAAAAAAAGCTACAGCAACGACAATTACCCCACTCACCCATCAACCAACCAACCAACCAACCCACCGACCAGACGGCAGCCGAGCACACACCATAACAGTACGCAAAGACACCGAAAACCGAAAGCGCTCCCTCGCTCTTTTTCCCCCCCAATACCCCTCCCCCCCTCTCCCCCCCCAACCCCGTCCGCCGTCGCCACCACCGCCGCAGCAGCCCCGCCACCCTCTATACCCCAGCTTTCACCATCTATCTTGCCGCTCCGCACTCCCTTCATATCTGCTACGTACTGTAGTATCAGACAAACCAACATTCAGTCATGATGAAAACAAACGAGCACATGCCACCGGAAGGGTGTGTACCACTTTTTTAGGCTCAATACCTTCTGACCGGTTGAGCGCTACACCCGAAAGTACGATACAGCAGAAGTTCCACAACTAGAATATATGCTATGGGACTATTCTAGACACGTGCCTTAAAGGCAGACGTGCACCAATATCGTTTTGGAGGATCTTCACTGTGATTGTAGTATATGAGCTCTGCACCTCACCCCAAAAACATTTTTTTTTCTGAAAATATTGGAAGTGCACCCCGAGGAATATTGCCACGACCTATATAGGTGTACACATACTACTATGACGGGGAACCAGGGTAAATAGGACCAAATGTTGGTATAAATATTACGGGGGGCCATAGTTAACAGGACCAAATATTGTTAGTAAAAATGGTTAAACATATAGGTTTTTATGTATACCATAGGTCTTGTTAACTATGGTCCCCCGTAATAGTAGAAACAGGGAGATATATAGGTTTTTGTGTGTACCGTAGTTCCTACCAGGTATTTACTATGGTCCCCCGTAATAGTAATATCGCAATCGAAGAAAAGCATTCCGGCGGTTCTGGGTTAGTAGGGATGCGCCGTCGTTCCGAAAATATTTTACAACAACAAAAAATGTACTCCGTGCCCCTATTGTAGCAATGTTGGTCGGCTTATTGCGCGAACGAAACGTTCTTTGCAAGCCATGTTTCGGGTGAGACACTGAGTGAGGGGCTTAAGAGAATAATAAGGCACCAACCCCCAAGGGGCATTGATTGAAACCAGCACACCTCCTGAGGCAATCGTACACGGCGACACTCCACAAGGGAAGCAAGGGTCGTCGGCAGTACCGGGCGCCACCCACGGTGGCCACGGCCAGACTGTGGCAATGTAAGTACACAGCAGCAACAGCAGCAGCGGGGGGGGGGAGAGGAAAGAGGGAATAGGGAGAGGAAGAGGGAGAAGAACAGGGGAGAGGGAGAGGGAGAGGGAGAGGGGGAGAGAGAGGGGGAGGGAGATGGAGGGGGGGAGGGATAGGGATATGGAGAGGGAGAGGGAGAGGGAGAGGGGGAGAGAGAGGGAGAGGGAGATGGAGATGGAGGGGGAGAGGGGACAGGGATAGGGACAGGGAGAGGTAACAAAACGAAGCACAGGAGATACATTTTAGACACATGTAGCACAGCTTTATACTGAAAACAAATGGAAGCACAAAAGTTTTCTGCACAAACGAAGCACGGCAGTTTTCAAACAATCGAAAACACAACAATTTTTTTTTTTTTGGTTGTTGACAAAACGAAAGAAGCACACCAGTCTTCAACGCAACCGGCGAAGCGAACGATTAATGTCTTACTGAAATTCTCCCGTCTCCTCGTCACCCGGTAGCTTTCCAATTCGCCGTATACTTCCATCGGCGTTGTGCCAAGCCTCTGTACCCCCCCCTCCCTCCTTCTGGACCTTCGGAAAATCTACCATCGCCAACGCTGTCACCACCTCCTTCACCACCTGCTCACCCGAACGGACCACACGACAGAAAACGCCAGCGCGCGAAGCGCCCTCTCGCTCCCCCGTCCTTCACGGCCTTTTGGACGGCAAGCACCACCTGTCGGGGCGAGAGGGGGGGGGGAGGGGTGGGCAAGGGGCGGGGCGGGGTCGTCAGGGTCTTCACATACAGCAGATAAAACGCCGTCAGGGTCTTTCACGTAGAGCAAATAAAACGCTGCTGCAGCACTATTCTTAACCCCTTACTAAACGGTCCCAGATTTTTTGGGATAGTTTAATTAACTGCATTTAGAGCTGCTCAGGCTTCTGTACACAAGAATACTTGAGATTTGTGTGGGTCTAGTTTTGAAGACAATTATTTAAAAAAAATAGTGTGGGATTATGCGAGACAAAACTACTTGGAATTGGAGTGAGATCCCTTGTGGGGACAAAACTACTCGGAATTGCGTAGTGGGAAAATACTTCGGGAGACAAAATTACTTGGAAGCGCAGCAGTGGTGTGATATTGTTCATGTTAAGCAGACAGTCATGATATGTTTGCAGACAAGAGCACTTGCAGCGCGATTCGCGAGGGACATTTTATGCAGTTTATCTGGTACTTCGTACCAGGTACATAGTTTCAAGTAAAGGTTAACAGGTTCACATCGATGCCTTCCGAAAGCACCGTTCCCGCGCCAGCACGACAGCATGACGCACGCGCGACACCTACTACTCCCCCCGCGCCTATCCCTTCGCGCCTGATGCGAGCTTGGACGGTGAAAACCCGACGTGCTCTGTCCCGACATTGTAGGGGTGCGAGAGTCTATGGTCATACACACGACTACGGCCATACATGACATGAGTACACCCCTTCCCTCCCTCCGCTTGGTGCAAGCAATCTCTGCCCGGTCGGTGACAGCTCGACGTGCTCCGTCCCGGCATTGAAGGCGTGGGAGGGTCTACTATGGTCACACACGACTACGGCCATGCATGGCATGAGTACACCCCCCCCTCCCCCCGCCCTCACTCCTCCAACGGCTGCAGCCACCCACCTCGTAAACGGCGCACAGCAACGAGGCCTCCAACATGGCCTCCAGATATCGCGCCAGCTCTACCCAGCCCGCAGCATCATGAGCCCCGTTGGCGCCATCCGAGTGGTAAAAGTGCTCCGGGTCTCCGGCCTCCCCTTTCCCCGACCAGCCCCCGCCTTCGAAAACGCCTCCGTCAACGCTTCCACCGACGTCTAAAACGGCGGAACAATTGAGCTCAGCCAATAGGAAGACGCTAGCCATGACGAGGGGAACGGTCGTTACGCCAACGGCCAGGCCGTCGAACGCGAACGGCACGCCTGCTGTTGCTGTTGAGGATGTTCTGTTTTTGGTATGTATGGCGAAGAGGCATAGAGGTTGCACCGCACGGGAGGGAAAAAAAAAAATACAAACGAAAGAGACGCAAACACAAACAACAACAAAAACAAGAGAAAGAACGCAGTTGGCACAGACGAGGAAGCCGGGGGCGGCGGGGGGGGAGGGGGGGGGGGGGGGGTGTACTCGATAGGAGAGATGTTCGATCTCATGCATGGCCGTAGTCGTATGACCATAGACCCTCGCATCCCTACAATGCCGGGACGGAGCATGTCGGGTTTTCACCGACCAGGCAGACATTGCTTGCACTAAGCGCGAAACGCCGTGAGGTGTCTGGCGAGTCGCATGAAGGGTGAGCTGCATCCTACTAAGAACCGCTTTTGAGGCGGACTTGCATATGGACGACAGCTTCAATGAGTTGATTTAATTTCCGGTGTAGCCACTTCCAGAGACAGCAATGGGAGCACTATGTGCCTCTTGGGTGCCTTACCTTGAACACTACGTGGTACGATCATTCCCAAGTGTGCGAAGTAAAGGTTCTTTGCCTCGCACAAATGATCTAACTCGACAACCAGCTGTGGGCGACCGCCAAAAAAAAACAAAAAAAAAACGGTACCCTGGTTGTCTAGCTCACGTAGTGAGCGGCATGTTTTACAGAGTCGTTGCCAACCGACGCCAACCCAACCTATATGCGGGGAGAGGGGGGGGGGGGGGGGGGGGGGGGGCGTAGGGGGCATGGTAAACGTGTGTTCGAGAGGTATGCTGGGGTTCGGTGGTGGTGGTGTGTAACTCCCAGTACAGCAATGGTGCAGCAGTTGTGCCGCTGTACGAAGACCCAGTTTCCAAAGTAGGTACAGCAGTAGGTCTAGCTAGCTGCTCATCCCGACCTTCGCACCGAAACGTTCCTGGTGTCAGCTACCAGGCACGACTTGCCTCGCAAGGGTTGGCGGGGGAGAGGGTCGTGACGATTTATTTTTACTCGTATACAGCAGTACGCGACATGTCTTGACAATGTGGGCGCAAAAAAAAAATAAAAAATCCAGACTTGCGTTTCATTTCAACTTTGGGAATTTACAGCTACGTGAGCTTTTGCGTTCGGCGAGGAACGCCACTCTGCACCCTATACACTACCTGGTAGCCTTTCAGTTGATATCACAATAAACCGCGAGCCTCAGCCACAGTACGAGATTCTTAACTGCTGTAGCGTACTGAATGAACACCATGTGCGCTCACACTACCGCCCCCGTCACGATAAGGCATGGCGTCAGAAAAAAAGCCCCACAAGAAACTCCGCCCGAAATTTCTGAGAAGAAAGTAAATCCAGCCTGCAATTCCAGGGAGAAGAAACAAAATCTAGCCTGAATATACCGGAGATATAAAAAATCCAGCCCGAGATTTGCGGAGAAATTTGAAATTCAGCGCGAGATTCCCGAGGAATATGAAATCCAGCCTGACATTTCCGGACAAGTAACTAATTCAGCGTGACACTCTCGAGGAAACAAGGAATCCAGTCTGAGTAAACGCGAAATTCAGCCTGACATCCCCGACGAATAAACAACTCCGGGAGCGACGTTCGCTACAGTTAATGCGAGTAATGCGAATCTCAAAACTTTCTCGAAAAGAGAATATAGGCCTGGTGGAGTCAATGTGAAAAACAAACGAAAAAATCTCAATAATACAAAATCTTGGCTGTGCCAGCATCCCGATTTCTTATGAGAGGGTCTTTACAAAACCCACGTTCCCTTTTTTGCCAGGACGGAGGCCGCAGTCTTCTCGCCACGAGAGCATAATGTGTTTTCTTACGCGGTGCAGGCAGGCCTATGGACAACATCAAACCGAGTTGAAGGAGAGAGAAGGACATAAGGACGCCCCTCCTCCCCCAAAGACCCCCCCCGACTACGGCCATGCATGATATCGAGTACATCGTTCCTATCGAGTACCCCCCACACACACTAGCGCCCACTTACGAAAAAACGATACATTGCGAGAGTCTGTACATCCAACGGCTACAATCAACAAAAATCAACCGAAAAATAATAATTAAAAGAAAAAAAACAGTCACTGTCCACACCAGGCTACCGACAACAAGACTACAGCAGTCAGCATTTCGTATTCTAGCGTGATTATTAACTTTATACAGGAAGAAAATGCCGTTCCGCAACCCCCCTTCCCGTACGACTGCCGACATGAATGATATCGAGTACACCCCCCCCACACACACCCCGCCAACTTCGGCATCTTCGGCAGTTCTCGGCAACCAGCGAGCTACTGCTCGCGTGGCGGTGGAGGTGGACCACCAGACCCCCGTGACCCGTTCACAGCAGTACCCCTCTCGATGAGTGAGCGTGTAGATAAATACTACTGCTTGCTGTCAGTATCGTCTACTCTCTTACCTTCCCGAGACGATCGGCTGCTTCTCCTCGCGGTCGCAGACGACAGCGGCCTCTACCTCGAGCGTCCCGAGCGTTGACTCCCCCCCCTTTCCACCCGCCCCCCCCTTTCCCTCCGCTGCATCTGCTGCCGCCGTCGTTGCTGACGCCACGTCCCTCCCTTCCGCCCCAGCGCTGACACCGGCGCCCTTCCCAGCAGTAGCCAGCTCTGCAGCCCCCTCACCCCCCACCCCTTGGGCTTGGCTTGGCCCTTTAGGTGCTGGCAAGCGAGGTCCACCTTGCGAGGCATTGCCCCCCTCCGGGGGCCCTCGGGAGTTGTTGCTGTTGGCTCTCGGCTCCTGGAAAGAGGGCGTGTTGGAGGAACGCACGGCTACGTGGGCTGTCCGTATGTCATGCTTCGGTAAGGGTGTACCTACTTTTGCCTTCTGAGGGTCTCTACTTGAAGAGGTCTACACCCTACCCTAAAACTGAGCCAGAAACATATGTGCCGACAAACGAAGCATCGAATCGACGCAATCTTCATGCGTCAAAGCATTTCGTCCAGTATATATATATATATATATATATATATATATATATATAAAAATACCAGCATACCGGCAACAGATCACGGGGGGCGCCGGCAGCAGGGGGCGGAGGGCAAACAAAACGCCTTCCACACGATTTTTCGAAGGTGCGACAGTTCGATATTAGACATTTTGATACATCGTAACAATATCGAAACTTTCGATAAGAAACACAAAGCTGGGTTCCTCGACAACGGGCTATAGAGTGTTTTACGCTGAGCGGCGCGTCTACGGCAAATACGTCGACGATATATTTCCAAAGCCACAATTTTCGTTTGTGTGTGCCCTCCCCCCTTAACGCATGTTTGGAGGAAATCCGCTCCGAAATTCATCCCAGGGGGATGTTTCATCTTATCACCCGTGTGATACAGCGGTAGGTAATGCCCGGTAAAACACTAAACATTAAACCTGGTACATTCCAGGCTATGATACTACTTTATACGCCAGGTACTTGGTAGCTGTTACATTATATAAGACCAATTTCGTGGGTTCAAGTCTCACCGAGTGCATACTCGTCAGGACTTTTTCTTGCATAAAAATTGACGGGCGGAAAGCGCGAAAGCATGAGTTAGCTACATTCGATGAAAATCGACGAGCAGCGGGAATGCTAAACCCTATGCGCGACAAAAAATGAAGGCACGTACCGGGGGGGAGAAGGGACGACACCTGTGACCACGGCTTGTCCAGAAGAAGACCGCTGAGGGTAAAACCTCCTACGAGTTACGCTGGAAATAAGTGAAAGTGAAGATTTTTTAAAAAAGGGTACGTATGTAACAGAGGATAGCACCCGCCAGGTACCGACTGCGGGGGGCGGGGAGGGCATTAGCGGCGGTTTCGACATCGTACGATAGCGCTGCAGCTGCGAAGGAAGCTAGTCGCCGAAGTAGCTTTACGGCTCGGCCCAGCCCATCGACCAAAACGGTTGACAGTGGTCCACACTATTACGGGGGACCATAGTTAATAGGACCTATGGTATATAAAACCTACCAGGTATATATTTAACCATTTTTACTATTAATAACAATATTTGGTCCTATTACTATGGTCCCCCGTAATAACTCTGCATATTGCATAGACACCCCGAGAAAATTCCCGAGGCGGTCGGGTTACGGCTCGTAGGGATACTGTAGTGTTTGAAGACAAGCAGAAGATTTGTGCTGCGTCTGCAGCTATCATACCGTTGTTGTCGTTCACCGTTTTGCTGCCGGCCGTCGCGCGGAATCTGTTTGCTCAAATCTGTTCGCGGTGCAGCTTTTGAGCCTGTTTTTTATGTACGATATTTCATACTTCGTATACCACAGGTAACATGTACGTACCAGGTATATATGTATACTGCAGTATGTTACGCAAAACAGTCATCGAGCGGTTGCTTCTGTTAACGAGAGCAAACAGCAACCTCGCGTAATTTATCATGATGCATACATACCTGGTTCGTCTACCGCACTCCCTACCGGTACTTACGAGTACATCGCAGCTGTCAGCGCGTCGGAGGGGAGCAATCAACCATTGGTCTGCGGGGGAGTTATTACCGTCTCGTGAACAGCAGTGGGCGTCAAACCATAGTGTCGAAAAGTCGAATAACTGCTGGGACTCTACTGGCGCGTCGAGGGGACCGAAGCGTCGAGACAGCGACCGATCGAGGACCCGCGACAGCTTCAAGACGGAAAACAAAAGTAATACGGCAGTGAAAAACGAGACGATCGCACAGCCGAAGAACGGTCGTGGCAAGTTCGGACGACCATTTCAAGCCACGCTAACGGCAAGAAAAATAAATATTTTGCTGCTGTACGCGGGACTTGTACGTGCAGTACATATGAGTATCCCAGACCCACCGTATATCACACTAGGGGGATAACATAACACACCCCCCTTCGGACGAATTTTCAGAAAGCTGATTTTCTCGACAACGGGGAGGGCGTACGGAATACGCCGAGCGGCGCATCGATGGAAACATAAGCCCGACGGGACCTTCCCAAAGCCGTCCTTTGCGGTGTGTGCCTCCTCCCCTGGTTTTGGAGAATTTTACCTTTGAAAATCATCTCAGGGGGTGTGTTATATTATCACCCGTGTGTTATCTGACGACCCGTGTGTTATCTTATTCCCCGTGTGCTATCTTAGCACCCGGGTGATACCCGCCGGGTAGATACCCGGGTAGAAATCCGGGTTTCTACAGGTATGGTAGGTGTTTGGCGCTATACGCTACCCGACTAGACCTGCAGTATGTACCCGGGTACAGTCACATTATGTAATGTTACCACGGGTATGGTATTGCGGGGGTGAAAACAGCACAGGTAAAGTATACCGGTGCCCCAACGTACGTACCCTTCCAAACACCCCTCGCGTATGATATACTGCGACGGTGCAGCAGTGCGCATGCCTTACAGTTTGCGTTTGAAAGTTTGAAAGTGCCCGTGCTGCTGTACTATACTCGTATAATACCGGTACTACCGCAGTACACACACCAACCTAAACTTTATGCCAGGTACTCCAGGTACATACTTGCTTATCTTGTCGCATTCCACATTCAAATCACAAGAGCAACAAAGGTCGACAAAGCTGTTGTTGCTGCACAACAAACGCGCAAGTCACTCGGACATGCACACCCAAATGCACGATACCTTGGCACTGGAAAAGGCGCTCCAGCTGCGACCGCCGCCGCCGCCGCCGCCGCCGCCGCTGCTGCTGCTGCCGCCACCTGCGCCAACCATGCGGCCGGCTCGAGTCACACCTATCCTAACCCCGGTGTACGCGTTTGCGCCGGCTCTCGCGACGCCCCTCGCGGGCTTCGCCACCACACCGAACACGCCTGAGCCAAGGCCCCTAACCAGACCCTTCGCGCCGTCGGCTTGCGCTCCGCGGACAGGATCGCGGACGAGACCCACGGCCGCCTGCGCGATGCCCTCCGCGATGAAGAGGACCTCGCCCCCCCGCTTGTAGGGTCGCTGGCGCTTCGGAGGCGGTGCTGGCCCTTTCTGCTCGAACGAGGGTGTCAGCAGCGACGGCTCTGCTGTTGCTGCTGCTGCTGCAGCTGCTGCTGGGGTAGAAGATGCTGCTGGGTTGGTGCTGCTGCTGTTGATCCTGTCGTTGTTGCTGCTGTTGGCGCCGGGTGCTCTTTTCGCATCAGCTCGATCGTGACCGCCGCCGCCGCCGCCGCCGCCGCCGCTGCTGCTGCTACTGCGGGGATGGTGGTGGCCATTTTTGGGGTTGCTCTGGTCGCCCGGTGCGCCCGTGCCTCTTAGCCTTTCGCTTGCTGCTGCTTCCTCTGATGACCATGCCACAGCAGTTGCTGCAACTGCTGCTGCTGCTGCTGCTGCTGCTCCTCTTCTGTTTGTCGTTTCTATAGGAAGGTTCTCGGAACCGCGGCTAGTACCATCGCTGCCGCCGCTACCGCCGCCGCCGATTGACCCATTTCTCTGATCCACAAAAGAACGAGATCTTGCTGCCGCGGTGCCCGTGTCCCATGCGTGATTGGCCCGCTCTGAGGTAAAGCTGGCTTCGTCGCGAGACTGAAGATGGAGAACACTCTGTTCGTGCTGCTGCTGCTGCTGCCGCCGCTGTTGCTGCCGTTTGTTGTTGCTGTCATGATGAAAAAAGAGCAGGACGCCCAGCGCTCCGGAGAGGGCGACGCACAGAGCGAGCACGACCGAGAGGGATTTTCTGCTCGAGGTTGCATAAAGTTTCCAGATGGCCGGCAGTGAGGCTAAGGCGATGGTGAGCGCCTCGCCCACGACCGAGAACATCTCAACAAGATCCGAGCGTGAGAAGTACGCAAACAAAACGATTCTCGTCTTCGACCACAGCAGTGCTATTCTTAAGGAAGGTTTCATATAGATATGAATGCCTTTCGAGAGTGGGGCTGTAAGCTCTCTCCGTTTCGAAAGAGAGGTGCCCCCAACGTAGCGCTGAGTGCCCCACAATCTTGGTGACGGTACCGGCAGCGAAGTAAGCCCAGTCTCATCGGTGATCGCTTAGATTTACTAAGAGAATATCGCTCTTGCGCGAGAAGACCCCACAGCCAGTCGGACAACCCTTGAAGGTCGGAGCGAGCGGCCGAGGAAAAACAAACATCGAAAGCACGAAACGATGTCAATGCCTCCTGGGCGCTTTCCCGTAGCAAACGTCTTCGACTCCGTCCGGGACGAGATAAGTACACGGAAGGACGAGATCCACCACGCGGCAGGGGGACCGAGCGGGCCGACGGCAACGGCGGAAGGGAAGCTGAAGTCGTACCGTGCGGGAAGCATTGCGCTTAAGTCGTACAACCAAACCGTAAGTAACATATCGAAATCTCTCATTTTTTCGCTGGTTTTTCGGGGAAGACCGCTGTCGGTGTCTCCTGCTTTGTGTACCTGGTAGTGTTGGTGTTTCATCACGAAGCGAGAAACAAGTAGATCGCTTGTTCTGCTCGGTGCCCAGTGCCCCAACCCCATCGCTATCGCTCTGTAGACAAGGGAGGAGTGAGAGACGAAGTTGATTACCGAGTAAAACGGATGTTTTTGCGCTCCGAAAACAACGCTCAGTGTCCCCTCCCCCCCTATGTGCGATTTGCGATCAGCGGATGAAAGGCCTTGTTGCACTTTGCTTGCCCGGTTCCTCCGCCTTGGGGCAGCCCACCTTTGGTGCCAACCTATTAATGTAGTGATATTAATACTTGGAAATAGAATAGGAATCGTTTATTTCTCAATTGTCTGAAAATTAAAAATGTGCTCAAAACTAAAGTCCACTCTCGATTTTGTCCGGTCAAGCGCAGCAGTTCCCGATCCAAACCTCTCCTACGAATCCTCTCGAACTCGTGTTGTCCCACCACGGAAATACCTGAGCCAACCCTCTCCTCTGCTTCAAAACTCTGCTCTTATCGCTTCTCTGCTTCCATGCTATTATTTCATTATTAATAGTACCTGTAGAACTCTCTCGTACCCTCTCTCTGTCTCTGGCATGTACCTCGTATAATATGTACCGGGACCCCCCCCCTCATTGAAAACCATCAGCACTCGCAACCACAACGTAACACACGTGTGCGCCGCGTGTGCCTCTCACCTCCCCTCCCCTCCCTCCCCTCTCTCTCTGTCACCCCCCTCCCTCTTTTTGCGGGGAACATACCAAAACCAAAACCCATCAAAACGAAAAACGAAACAAAACAAAAACACACCACCACCACCACCACCACCACCACCACGAACCACCACCGGTCGTGCAACAATGCGGGAAAACTGGGACCACATGAATCAACGGCGGCTCGCTCGCGCAGACGGAAGACCGCCTGTTGGCGAGCCCGGCCGGACACCACGACCACCACCTCCCCCAGCCGCAGAAGCTGAAGCGACCGACTGCCAACGTGGGCAACGGCCGCGCCTACTTCTCGTCGAGCTGCGACCAGGATGAGCCACGCGTCGGCGGTGGCGGCAGCGACAGCAAGCACGGCAACAGCATGGGTCCGCCTGGGCAGCAGCAGAACAACGGCAGGGCCGGGTTCGCGGTCTACTCGTCACGGGGGGGGCTAGCCGGCGCGAACGTGGCTGACCTCATGAAGCTCAACCGCAAGCTGAACCTCAAAATAAAGGTATGCGCATGTATTACGAGTATCCAAGGTTCCCCTTCGGTATTTGGTTGACTTGAAGTCCCGGGTCCCGGGGGGTGTCGCAAGTAGATCAGTGGGAGCAGTATCATCATTAGGCTTTTCCCTAATTGCTCCGAGTACTGTTGCTGTACTGCTGCTGTGTGACAGGATGGGGCTCGACGGCGTGATGCTTGATGTTACAACCATACTATTGGTCAAAACGTGAACATCATTGCATGTATTTCACCTATTATAGTGAACACTGAACACACATACAAACACGCAAAAGCACTGCCATGGTTGTCACAAAGGCCAAAGTGCGGAGCTCTGTTGCAATACAAGCCAACCTACATGACAACCCCCCCCAAAAAAACAACAGCAGCAGCGCGGAACACTAATGCTTCTACCGTCTGTATGCCTTTCACCAGTGCATACATTAGTCGACGACTGCTGCAACTACCCCCCCCCCCCCCCCCCCAGCTCGAGCTCTTCCAGCGAGACCTACCCCATCTTATACCATAGAGACCGTTTTACATGTATGTAATCATATAGTATGATACATATATACCGAGTACATAATATATCGTGTAGGCGTTCAGCTTCATGATCACCAGCAGCAGCAGCTTTTTCCGAACAGAGTGGTAATGCCCACGTTGTACCAAAACGGTCCTTACATGTCCTGACAGAGTGGTATACTTAAAAGCATAGGTGTAACTTGTTGCGCTGACTACTGCCACGTGTACTGCTGTACAGTAGTCATCGGGGCACGTAGATACCGTTCACGATGTTTATATATAGAATATATGTATCATATCGACGACTACTGCCACGTGTACTGCTGTAGAGTAGCCATCGGGACACGTAGATACCGTTCACGATGTATCTATAGGTATCATATTGTATGATACATATATACCAGGTATACGAGGTATCGTGTACCCTGTAGATAGTGTTGTAAACCGAAAGTGAAAAGTGGCTCGGTCGGTTTTTCGGTTTTTCCCCAAAACGTCGGTCGGTTTCGGCCGGTTTAAACCGAACAAAACCGAAACCGAAACCGAAGATTTATAGGTCGGTTTCTCGGTCGGTTTCTCGTCAAACCCAATTAAATGGGCAGTGTTTCGAAGGGTTCGATGTGCATGTGTTGGCATAATGTGACATATGATCATATGGTGTCAAATGGCCCTCCTGCAGTACCTGCGTCTGCTGCGCCAGACGGTACAGGCCGACATAAGCTATCATACTGGTAGGTCAGACGGGGCCCGTCAGACGTGCTAATATTTCGCCGCAGGCAATAAGTACAGATACAGCAACTAGTTGCTGCAATAAAAGCATGTTGTAGGATTGTGAAGACACAACTTGCAGCATACAGCTAACGCCATGAGCCATGAGGAAATTTACGTTGCTCAAGAGGGGTCTGTGAAGACGAGCATTATTGTAGGCAGAGGGCGACTGTCGCAGTGCGACAGCAGTGCAGCAAACGAAGAAGCCAGCACTGCCGTCTGCATTCGACATGATTTATATCCCTCGCAGTCTCGCGGCGCACAGTGCCCTGTGCCCTGTGCGACAGCTGCTGCCTGCTGCCACAGCTGTGCTTCTATGTGCCGTGCTGCTATACGTACTGCTATGCTGTTGCGAGATGTTGGCTGCGTGCTGGCTATGGGCTGTGTGCTGGCTGTGCCGCCTGTGGGGCATGTATGTGTCCACAAATTATGAAGGGGTTTCCATACATATATTAAGGCTTTATTGGGGTAGGGGACAGGGGGGGAAAACCGACCGAGAAAAACCGAGTCGGTTTTCCGGTTTCGGTTTATTTTTCCAACCGAAAACCCGACAAATAAAAGTCGGTTTTCGGTTGTAAAAACCGACAAAAAACCGACCGAAAAAAACGAGTTTCGGTTTTCGGTTCACAACACTGCCTGTAGACGTTCAGCTTCATGATTTACTGCTATTGTAGCTGCCACAGCAGCAGCTTGTTCCAGACAGAGTGGTATTTTTCACATTATACCCAAACGGTCCTTTTACATGTCTCGACAGAGTGGTATACTTGGAAGCATAGATGTATCTTGCTGCGACGACTACTGCCACGTGTACTGCTGTAGAGTAGGTATCGGTCTCTATATGGTACGCCAGGTGTGCACGTACAGCAGTAGTTTCTCTGACAAGCGTTAGTCACCATACCGTACACGAGGAGCCATAATTCGATCTCATCATCGTATCATGTTGTTCGTAGAGACGGAGCTTGTTTTCATGATGGGATCGATCACTCCAGCAGCAGTGCAGTACACACACAGCACTCCTGGTGAACGAGACAAGAGCAAGACCGTGCCAGCGCTGGAGCAGTGCCAGCACTACAGACCAGACAACGGTACCGATACTAACAGGCAGCACCAGTGCGTGCTCGGCACGCCCTACTCCTTGCCCGCCGTGTTTGCCACCTGGTACAGCAGTATAACCGTAGGCACGTGGAAGCACGGTAGCACCCGAACCGAGACCGATTCGAGGTGAGGGGAAAATTGTGCGCGACCGTGACCCGTATCATAGTACAGAGTAGTGGCCCCTCTTTAGTGCCGGTTGACTAGTGCCGGTCGCCCGTGACAGCAGTACAGGGCCTGTGGAATCGCTTGACACATACGGGATTCGCCGGTGTGGTATTACGGGGGACCATAGTAAATACCAGGTAGGACCTAATATCATCTGTAAAAATCGGTAAATATGTAGGTTTTTGTTTGTATCGTAGGTCCTATTTACTGTGGTCCCCCGTAATAATGTAGTGCCGGTTGTAGCTACATTGCCGGTATTGGCTGTGGCGCAGATGATGTTGGCACTATAAAGGGGCCGCTACTGCTGTACAGCAGCAGTCCGTACGTATTAATAGTTTGAGGATGCTTACCTGGGGTCTGTTCCGAGTTGCGAGTCATGTGGCGGTCGAGGTGGCCACGAGCAAGTGTTTTTGTAGTGTGGTATCAGTATTAACAGTTCCAATAGTAATAGTAGTAGTATTACCGTATAACAAGTACCTGGTAAGATAACACACCCCCTCGGATTATGATGGTAGAAGTAGCAGCAGTACAGCAATAGCACTCGCAGTGAGTACGTACGTACAGTAATAAATAAATTGTAGTCTACTCTGTAGAGTAGTAGAATATTTATCTATAGTACTGCTGTGTTTATGAGCAGTGTGTAGACTGACCTACGGCTCTTCTTCAACTGCCTATCTGCATTCAAAAGATGTTACTACTACTATTGTCTATCTGCGTTCAAAGGATGTTGACAAGTACGACTTTAAACCGATGTAAAGGCCGGCGAACCCCCTGGATAGTTCCAGCAAGGTCAACAGGACGATAAATATATTTGGCGGATTCGATCCATAGTAATCCCGCCCACGGAACCACTATCGTATCAAAACCTAGATGTCAGGAGACATGTCAAGCAAGGCAAAATATGCGCTGTCAAGGGTGTACAGCCGAGTGTTCAACACTAAAACCTAGTAGTGTGGTGTCAGTTAAGGCATGTCAAGGCAAAAGTTGCTGTCTGTCAAGGGGTGAAAATGGTGTCTCCTGACATCTTTGATCAAAACCCGTGACCAATCTTTTTTTTTTCTTTTTTTTTCATCCTTCGGCGGATTGGTAAAAATAAAACAAATCTCAAGTTTTTTGTTTTCGCCTACCGGAGTTTTACCTGACACTTCACGTCGTATATGTACACCAGCAAAAAACAAGAGCACACGGAGCATTTTGTTTAATAGCTCCCAGGATTCGTGTTTTGGTCAGCGGTCGTACCACATACCAGGTACGGACAATTAACCGTTTGTCCCGTTGAAGCTCCACTAACTGCCTACTCACGTATTATTATTTGTATTATTCACAAGAGTCCTGCAATACAGCGGGCATCGTATGTCACCAGCAGCGTTTACTGTGAATCGTGTTATCTCGCCACCAAAACTCCGCCGGCCATGTATTAATCCTACTACATCAAGCAGTAATATTGAGGTACCGGGTACCAGGCATTTATCATAGCACTCTTGCGGTGTACCAGGTACGAAATAGGTACACTACTGTTGTAGGTAACAGGGCATCGAGTATAGCTAATTTGTTGTTGGTTTTGAATATACCACTCTTGTCCCTATCAAGCATAGGGACACTTTTTGTATTCTTACGTAGTCCAAACTGTCCTTACCAGGTACGAGTATATACTTACAGGGACAGAGTGGTACCAAGTAGTGCATATATAGCGTATTGTATACCAGGTATATATATATATAATATATATATATATATATATCGAAGTAGGTACGAGTATATATACCATATCTATAGGCATATACCATGGTACCGGGTATATATACCAGGTATATAGATGTAGGTAGTGCGCTTCTATTGTTTGTGTTGGCCACTTTTCTTTCTCAGCCGTTTTGCATCGGTCGATAGTAAATACCAGGTACAGCTGGGCAATGGGTACCCCGGTTTAAGAGCGCCGAGTGGTAGAAGCCAAAACAGGCGCTCTTGACTACGCAACGCTGTAATCTGTGGTGAGCAATAATATATACCAGGTACCTGGTATTTTTTAAGCATAATGCGGGACATTCCGATACCGAATGCTCTTATTTCATCTTGGGCGTTCTTAAATCGGGATACCCGGTGCTGTATTGTTCGATCCTCCGTGATGACGAGCGTGGCTTTCCTTCAGTTGAAAACCCATGCTATGTACCTCTCTGTGTCGAAAAATTTGAGCACCATCTGTATATTAATGATCAATCAAAACGGTGCTTCTATTCTGGGACAGAGTGGTCACGTACACCTTGGTATTACATGTAGATATGATAACTATTAATAGGCTACTCGTAAGACAGCAAGCTGCCTCATCCGTATCTAGAATATGCGTGTGATGCACAGCAGGCAGGCTCAAAAGTTCCACGTACTTTATCATACTTACAGCCCTCTATGCCAGCGGCAGAATCTCGGTAGAATAAGAATCACTGAGAGTAGTCACATACGAGTATTAATAGTTGAATCTGGACTGCTGCAGCAGCGACTGCTGCTGTATGTACAGCAGTTTCAGTCACACCGCTCTGCCATTATCAGCCGAGGAAGGAAGCGCACCCAACCCCCCCGGTTCGCCTCGCCAGCACGCGTTGTCCCACCCCTTCCCAGCGATGCCGCCGCGACCAAAACGAAGAAAGGTTAGGCGGAGTTTCTCGGCTGAAATCGTTTTTTCTTGTTTTTGTTCCGGGCGGCGTTGAGTCGTGCAAGAACCTCCCTACGGGGCAAACTGCACCTCTCTTTGAACGTAGTTTTTGAGGAGAAAATACTACTGTATTCACTATGTTGTTGGAAACGAGTGTACCTGGTAGGAGTTTTCGTGCTGTGTGTATGTTTTTTTCTCTTCAATACACCTGGTACGACAATTGTGAGTACCATGGCCGGGAATATAATCCTCGTTCGGTCTCTGAGTTGTTGTATCGAAGGCGGATTATTTCCCCGGCCATGGTGAACATGCATGGTAAATATATAACCCTTTTTTCTCTATTACGGGAAACCATAGTTAATAGGACCTATGGTATACATAAAAACCCATGTATTTACCTATTTTTACGAACAGTATTTGGTCCTATTTACTGTGGTCCCCCGTAATAGTATGTATATTACTGCAAAAATTGTCCCACGCTAATTTTCAAACGTAGATTGCCAGGACACCAAAAAAAATGGAAGGTGCACAGTTCCGACGTGGTGAGGGGTTATACATGTACGCGCGTAAACCTTTTTGAGGCACAGGTATAGCGGCCGACCCTAGACCAGGTTCGGCATCTTCAACTGTCCGGCATGTAGTTGGAGCGACGAAGCTGTAAACATCCCTTGTGGGACACCGGTATAATATAGCGAGACCCAAACTTCTGTAGGCCGGGTGCGGCGTTTTCAGCAGCCTTGTTTGTAGGAGCGCGCAGTGCAGCAGCACGCGCGGACGTCCTTATTCAGGGTAAATAAAACGCTTCGCGATCACTCGCGTCGGAACTCATATACCACTCTATTCTTGAATGTAACGACCGTTTTGGTACTACTATACGATCAAAACCTTCCTTATATTGAGGGACAGAGTGGTATTTGCACTGCTGTACAATAGTCGTAGCTCGGGTACGTACACCGCCCGGCTCAGCAGAGCCCGCCCGCACAGCAGCCCGGGTTTGCTTCGCGTGCCCCACATATAGGTAGGCTGCAATCGTCACGCAACCTTTTTTTGTTTAATTTCGACGCCGTTTTTTTCCCTTGAAGTAAGTAGTGTCAGTCAGTCCCAAACGGGGTTTACTTTGCTACTGCGACCGAACAGTACTGGAAAAAAAAGGAAAAAGCCTCACACTGAAAAAAAAACCCAAGTATTTTTTTTTGCTTGAAAAAATGTGGGTCCGGTTCCGAAGGGGCTGAGAACTGGCTTTTTTTAGTGCAGTAGTAACTGCTTCGGCCGCACGTGAGCGGTGCCAGGAGCGACAGGAGCACACGAGATTTATCGAAAAATCGTCGGCCGGCGCCACGGGGTGTGTAGCCCAGCTCCGAAAATTGCGCTCTGCCGTGAGTATACAAGGCGGTATTCGTGTGAGGTGGGTTTTCGCGCCGCGCCGGTGCCCGTGCCCCCGGCGCATCGCGTGAGGGCGTGGTCGCGGGGCCAGCACGGCAGCCAATACCGGTAACAAGGTGGCTTGTGTAGCAGCTACCAGGTACCTGGTACTATTTTCCGGAGTAACTATTTATACCACTCTGTTCGGAAATGTAAGGGTCGTTTGGGTCTTTTATGTTCATGGGTGTTTTATGTTCATGACCAAAAGGTCTTTATATTTCCGGGCAGGAGGGGTGGGTAATGTTTAGCTACGAGTGCCTGGTACTCATGTATGTCCGGAATTTGGAAGAAGCGTTTGAGTTGAGACACCAAACAGTCCTTACATTTCGGATATACACCAGGTAGCTAATTATGGTGGTTCGGCTGTGTGGGTGTGGCCGATGCCAAGCGCCTCTTTCTTTTTTATCAGAATCACCCCGAGTGACAAATGTTTCCGCGGTGCCTCATTGCTTGCTTGCTGTGCTTGCGTTGCTGTTACTCTCTTGCTTTTCTCGGGTTGCTTTTCGTTTCTTGCTTTTCTTGCTTGCCTTGCTTGCCTTTCTTGCTTAGCTTCCTTGCTTCATGTTGTGGTATTGTCCTCTCTGGTAAGGTTCTCTAATCGTAACGCCTGTCGCTCTTTTCCTTTGTTTTGTTGGGGGGTTGGGGGGGCGGGGGGGGGGGGGGGGGGGGTAACAGACGCTCGAGGGAGAGCTCGAGCGGTTTAGGAACGACCTGGCCAACGTGCACAACGCTGTGGACGACATCAGCAACGAGTCAGTAACCACCGACCAAAATGTGAGAAAATATATTTCAAGATCGTTCTTATAGGGTGTGCGTTCTGTCTTTGTTTTCTTGGTTTTTTTAACTGAACGTATGCATAACCTTGGTTCCACGTTTTGGAGGATTGAGTCACTGCTCGCAGCGTCCGGTAGAGCTATTAATAGCTTACCACTCATTCGAGAGAAAGGGGTCGGCACACAGCAGTGTGTACGAGACACAAGAGAGACTAATGCTACGTAGACGTTGGTTTATTGGGGATATGATTCGCCTAGGGTTAGGGCAGGGGTCAGTTTTCGAATGCAGTAGTGCCGGTTGCCGCTACAGTGCCGGTATGATATGCGCCAGGCAACAATATCGGCACTGTGGCGCCAACCGGCACTATTTTCGCCGCACACTTTGATGCCACCCTGGCGAACCCCATCTATGCCAAGCGATTCCACGGGCACTATAGCGGGCAGCCGGCAATATAGAGGGACCGTTACTGCATTTGGTACGCTACTTGTGGCCTCCAGCAGGGTTTTTCGCCACTTGCAGTACGTACCACACTTATTCGAGAAAAAAAATGGTTGGCACACACTGTGCTCGAGACAAAGGGACTGCTATTACTTGTAGGGCTAGCCAATGGTTGCATGATTGGGTCTGATTGGCTCAGGGTCGCGGTTAGGGTTCGTTCTATTTTTCTCGTACACGGGATGTGTCAAAATCCATTTTCTCGACTATGTGGCAAGCTACATGCCCTCGGCCTTGTTCGAATATAAGTGTCACAAAGCTCCTTATGTCTAGAGACAAAGTGGTGGCATCAGCAGGCAGTTAGATGCCGGGCATGGTCGGAGGTTCCTGCCAACGATGGTACGAGGGTTGACTGACGGCTCTCTTGCCCCTTGACGGACGAGCCGTCTAGCTGATAGGAAACCCCCTCACTAGTACTAGTGCATTACGTCTAAAGAGGCTTTGACGGGCCAAAGCTAGATCGTCAAACGACGAAGTTGTTTCCCAGCGTGTGACTCAACAGAACCGGCGAAAAAGGAGGGCGGAGAAGGGGAGGGGGCGGGGGGCGGGGGCGGGGGGGGGGGGGTCGTATTCAATTGTTTTCTTAGCGTTGTCATCTGACCATTGACCATGCATCCCGTTCGAGCCGAGGCGGGGAGGGGGTCGGCACGTAGCAGGATGTGGTGGTCCACAAGGCAGGACCTGTCCTAATGGCTGATCGGCACCACCCTCGAGCACCCCCCTTACGGTGCCATACGAGTAACCCTGCCCCCCCCCTGCCGCACGCGTCCCCGTGGGGGGGGGGGAGGCCCTCATGTCATGCATGGCCCAAGTCGGGAAGTGGGGGGGGGGGAAGGGGTGTACGCATTGTCATGTATGACCGCAGTCGTATGACCGTAAATCCTCGCGTCCCTACCATGGCGGGACGGAGCATGTAGGGTTTTCACCGACCAGGCAGACATTTGGTTGCACCAAGCGCGAAGCGCCGTGAGGTGTGTGTTGAGCGAGTCGCATGGAAGGGTGAGCTGCATCCCACTAAGAACCGCCTGTGAGGTGGACTTGCATATGGATGGCAGTTTCGAATGGATTGTTTTTTTTAGAGAGGAGGGGTGCATTCATGTGGCAAGGAGGGGGGGGGGCACGGAATAGGATGTTGTGGCCCACTGTGGAGTGCTTTCCTGGCGGCTGATCGCCACCCTCGGACATACCTCATACATATGACCCTGCCCCCCCCCCCCCCCCCCCCCGCCCCCTCCTGCCGTACGCCTCCTATTCCTTGCCTTGCCCTGACCGGCCTTGACTTGTCTTGCCATGTTATGCCATGCTGTGCCTTGCCTTGCCTTGTCATGCTATGACATGATATGTCATTCTATGTCATGCCTTCCCTTGCCTTGCCTCGTCATTTTCATCCTTGCCTCGCCATGCCATGCCTTGCCTTGCCAATCCCTGCGCTGGGCATGCGGGCCAAAAACATACCTGGTATGGGGTAACGAATAATCGAGCTTATCTCTTGTCGTTCAGGTGGCCAATCTGGCGGAAGACCTTCGAAACGAGCGAGCGAACCACGAGAACGCTCGGCACAGCCTAGAGCAGGCCAGGCGGGACATAGAGGAGCGGTCCGCGAGGCTGGCCGCGGCCGAGCAGGAGTCGCTGGCGAACCACGAGAAGAACCTGGAGCTGACGCGAACCATCCAGGAGATGACGACCCTCGCGGAGGAGCAGAAGGTGGAGTGGCAGCAGCAGCTGGTGCGGCAACAGCAGGCGCTGCTGGAGCAACAGCAGCTGCAGCAGGAGCAACAGCAGCTGCAGCAGGAGCAGCAGCAGATGGCGGCAAGTAGCAGTAGGGGTGGTGGGGGTGGTGGTGATGAGGGGGAGTCGGACGAGGATGCGGACGGGGGAATAGGGGATGGGGAGGGGGAGGAGCCGCAGGATGTGGAAAGCTTGAGGAAGGAGCTTGAGCAGTTGAGGGCCACTAACATGCTCAAGACTCGCGAATTGGCGGCGGTCAACATTCGGGTAAGAGGAGGAGGATTTTTTTTTTTTTTTCAAACACGATGTTAACCCCTTTTATTAGTACCGGACTGTTCACAAGTGTGTATCTATTACGGGGGACCATAATAAATAGGACCAAACATTGTTATTAAAGAGTAAAAATAGGTAAATACATAGGTTTTCGTGTGTACGTAGGTCCTATTTACTACGGTCCCCCGGAATAGCTCTAATTCCAAGCATTTTTTTTTGTCACCGAAATGAGAGCGCAGTCTTCAAACCCTGTAAGGACCGCAGTCCCGTTTTGGGAACAAATCTCAACATTAAGGACCGCAGTCCCGTTTTTAGGACAAACCTCTCCAATATCAAGTCGCTTGTTCCCAAAACGGGACTGCGGTCCTAAAAGGGCTATAAGGGTCAGTAAGGCCTATCAGGGTTGTTCTGTGCAAAAATAATCGAACCGTGAGACGGTACGAGATTCGAGACTGCAGTTACGGGTGTTGGCCCTTTTGAGCCCTCAAACATTGCTCACGGGACGAAGCTCCTTGACCCTTTTTAGGACTGCAATCCCGTTTTGGGGACAAAGCAGTCAAACTCCAAGTAGTTTGTCCCCAAAACGGGACTGCGGTTCTAAAAGGGTTATTCGTCTGTCTCCACACCTCGGACAAGTCGTGATATGTCATGATCTATCTATCTACAGATAGATGGTCTAGTTCCTCACCTGCCGTTGTGAGAGATTGTGCAGGGATCTGTGCCTACAGTAGTACAGATAGATCCAAACCAGGGAACATGTGCTACAGTATTACGGGGTACCATATTAAATAGGACCTACGGTACATACAAAATCCTATGTATTTCGCTATTTTTACTAACAATGTTTGGTCCTATTTACTATGGTCCCCCGTATTACTGTAGTAGATCATACAGATTATACGGATATGGGTCCTCCCACCCGGCAACATGAGATGCTGTAGATCATACAAGTTCGGGAACAGATGGCCTATCTGCCTTTGGAAGATCTAGATCGTGAAAGTGGGAACTGATGGTGATTTGCCCGAGGTGGCAAACCGTTGCAGCTGAGGAGGAGCTTACAGCTGCCTCTGCCGTATGCACACGCAAGATATACACCTGGTACAGTCGTAGCACACCCTGCAGCTTTTCAGATTTTGTGTCTTCCTCGTGCACGGGATGTATATCCTGCATGAGGCCACGTGAAGCCCATAAAAAACCGTTGTATATATGTACGCGCGATCGGAGTATGAGTCGCAGACAGCTTTCGCAAAGATGAAAGTTTCGACGAAATCCTCGATGTCACAGCTAGATGTAGTTTTTTAATAAAGAAAAATGTAGCGCACCTCCTTTTGGAACGTTTCTCCTGGGCTGTTTTTTTGCTCGACCAGAGGGGGAGGGAGTTCCATAAAAACGCTGCCGAGCAGCGAGCGACGCTGCGTCCGTCTCATATGCGTGGAACGATACTCAACGAGATATTTCTTCCCGAAGCCGCCGTGTTTCGTTTTTTTGTAGCCCTTTATATTATAACCCCAACCCCCTGGTTTTGGGAAGCGACAAAAAAAACGGGTAATGAAATATCCTCTCAGGAGGTGTGTTATCTTTCTTCGCGTGTTGTGCGGCATGTATTACCACTGTAGTAGCTTCGGGTTCAATAATGTTTTTTTGTCAGTCTTCTTTGTTTGTTTCGTTTTTAATCTTTCCATTTATGATGTTTGCCCTTTCTTTTATCTCTCCCCCCTGCCTAGTTGTAACTCAGATCCGGGGTCACATACGAGCAGGCCCTCCTCGCTCCCCCCCCCCCCCCCCCCCCCCCCCCCCCCCCCCACCTACGGCTTCGTGCCTTCCTTTTTATCGCGAGGAGACGTTCAACCATTTAATTCTTCCCTCGTCGACTCGGGTCGAATCTCGCCTATAGACATACCCACGATACCGTATACTATAATCAAGATAACATCCCCCCTCACTGGGACGAACTTCAGACCCGATGTCCTCCAAAACATCCCTTACGGAGGCGGTACACAACGGAAAGGGTGGATTTGGAAAATATTTCGTCGAGAAGGTTGCGGGTATAGACGCATCGCTGGGCGTACTCAGTACGCCCTCCCCGCTGTCGAGAAACCCAGCTTTGAAAATCGTCCGAGTCGGGGGGGGGGGGGGGGGGTGTTATCTTATCACCCTATTACGGGGGACCGTAGTAAATAAGACCTGCGGTACACACAAAGACCTATATATGTACCTATTTTTACTATTATAACAATATATGGTTCTATTTACTATGGTCCTACGTAATAGTGTGATAGTGTTATGCGGTATGTTGTGCGTACGCGCTCTCGGCGGGTGGTTCCTTCTGTACACTATTTTTCGTCAGATAGTTGACAGTCAGTCAGAGTTGCATAAGGGGATCAACACGGATGAGACGCAAGAAAAAATGAGGTTTCCACCTGTTGTTACCGTGCATTTCCACTCAAGATGGCACACCCCCTATTTCTACGTAGGATTTGGAGGGTTTTTTTTTTCTGGTTCAGGGAATTTTGGGCACGATTTTTTTTTGCGCCGAAAATTAGAGAGGGAAGCTTTTTATATGCGTACACTAGTATTCTGTCCTTTTTTTCACGGCGCGCGAGTCATGGTGTGATCGATCGATCGAGCGAACGAGCGAGCGATCGAGCGATCGAGCGGGCGGACACTACCAGACCGCTTCCAACACTTTTCTACCTTCGAAGGACCGCTTTGGAGTTGCTTGCGGCTGTAAGTCTCATCTGGTTGACTGGGGCTTCGCTCGCCCTCTTATAGCAGGTCTGCCCTATTAAAAGGGGTCGAACGAAGCCGCTCCCCCGGTGGCGTTGGCGTCTAGAACGTCAGACGAGCGTCAGCGAACCCATACGTGACGTACATAAAGCGAAGCGGGCTATATATCTAGCATATAGGCTATATACCTGGTATATATATGCCACGTCACCGGCCAGCCCGCTTCGCTCGACCTCACGTGTAGTAGCTTCGCTGACGCTTATCTGACGTTCGAGTTGCCAACGCCGCCGGGGGGGGGGGGGAGCTTCGTGCGGCACCTATCAAGAGGACAGACAGACCGGCTGTAGAGTGCGACCTGTAAGCCACCTGCCAACCAGATTAGTCTCAAGCCGCGAGCGACTCAAAAACGTGGTCCTTCGACTTTGCAGAGAGGCGCCGGAAGCGGTTTTGAGTTACACAGTAGGTCCGGGGCTCAGTTTATGATCGCCCCTTTTTAGAGCTGCACCGTGCAGAACTAAATACCAGGTACCAGGTATGTAACTGGGAATTTGAAATTATTCGCCCCCGAAGCGGGAGTGCACTTCTAAAAACGCTGGCCCATTTACCACTGTACTGTAGTACAGTAGGCGTCCCTCTATGGTCCCGGTTGAGTACCTGTAATGCCGGCTGCCCGCTATATATAGTGCCCTATCTGATCGCTTGGCACAGATGGGGATCAACCAGCGTGGCCGTGTGCGGAGTAGTTGGTGCCGGTTGCATATGTTACATATTTTGTCGGCATTGTTGGCTGGCTGGCGCATACATGCCGACACTATAGAGGGGCCACTAGTAGTGTAACTGCGCTGCTTGTACAGAAGCCTCAATCTGACTCTTGATGCCTCAAGTGTTCCGTCCTCACGTCGGGAGTGCCGTCCTAAAAGGTTGCATAATGCGTCTATTACTCGGGGGGCCACAGCAAATAGGACGTACGGTACACACGAAAACTTATTTATTTACCTGTTTTTCACTATCAATATTTGGTCCTATTTACTATGGTCCCCCGTTATAGGTTGTTGGGCGAGGCATTTAACATGCAGCCGTAGAGAGCGTTGGGTTCTCGCACAGGGATATGAGGTACGGTACGGTTGGTGCGATCGTTTTTTTAGACTCTCGATTTTTTTTTTAATGTCACTGAACGTGAAAAAAAAACTTTTTTTAAGGTTGCCAATATTCATATGCCGAATAAAAGTGTGCGTGTGTCGGTTTTTTGGGAAAGATCTGGTCGAGAGAAAGGGAGAGGGAGACAGAGCCTTCCGAAAATAGACGGAATTGTTGGACTTTTTGGCACCTCTTTTTGACTGCTGTAAAGAGAAAACGAGCGCGCTGAAAAACGATCGCCCCCCCTCCTTGGCGAAATCGACGCTCTTCACGGTAGCTCGTCAATTTGAGGGGTTAAATTATTTTTTAAAAACAGGGCTGTTCACGGGTGGGGTCAAACCTCGCGGGTCAGGCCGGGTCGGGTCGGGTCGGGTCGGGTAAGGGGCGGCTCGACCCGACCCGACCCGACCCGGCCCGACCAAACCGGTGAGATTTCGAACACTTACTGACCCGACCGATGGGTTCGGGGTCATGACCCGTGAAGAGCCCACTCTGACCGGAAATATAGCCACCGTTTGATAACTGACCGCAGAGTCCCAATGGGGGGTTATGTTGTCGGTCTTCGAACACTTACTGACCGGACCGATGGGTCGGGGTCATGACCCGTGAAGAGCCCACTCTGACCGGAAATATAGCCACCGTTTGATACTGACCGCAGAGTCCCAATGGGGGGGTTATGTTGTCGGTCAGAGTGGTGCACTTTATTTAGGTGCTGATGTACCCACCCTACTGTGTTACCACTCTGTCCCGAAATATAGAGACCATTTCTGTGCTTATATTCAATACAAATGGTGAAGTTATGTTTAGGGACAAGGTGGTATACCGTACGAACACGAGGCATGCGTCTATTTTCTGTTGGAAACCTCGTATCACGGGAGGCCCATTCCTAGATAGGCCCAAAATAACCCCGAAACCACCCATTTTGGTACGTCGTTTCTCGAGAACCACTGCCTGAATGGAAAATGTTGCCTGTTTGGAGTACGCGGTTTGATGATACTGTAGGCTTTCCATCGATTCTACATTTTGTGCGTTTTCAGAAATACGTTGAGAAGCCTCTTTCCCTCCATGTTTGTAAAAAATAATGGATAGTATCTTGGAGCCACGTACGACAAGTTAGTGATGCGCTGGATGCCGCGTCGCGGCTAATATGTGACATCCTGGATGCCACGTGCGACCAATGAGTGAAATGCTGGATGCCACGTGCGACAATCAAGTGATGCCTACCTTTGGATGCCGCGTGCGAAGAAAAAATAATGTGCTGGTTGCTACGTGCGACAAACACGTGATACCGACGGTCGTGGTTTGCTTTGCATGTCGCTGTGCTACGAGCGCGCGCGGTATAAGCTGCACAAGCTACAGCTGAAAACAACCCTCGCGTCTGCACTTCTACCGCGTGCTACTGGTTGGCTACTGCGTGCGCTACTGGCTGGCTACCGCATGCTACTGGCTGGCTACTGCATGCTGCTGGCTGGCTACCGCGTGCTACTGGCTGGCTACTGCATGCGCTGCTGGCTGGCTACTGTGTGCTACTGGCTGGCTCCCGCGTGCTACTGGCTGGCTACTGCTGTATGCAACTGGCTTGATATTGCATGCTACTGGCTGCCTACTGTGTGCTACTGGCTGCCTACTGCGTGCTACCGACTGGGTACTGCATGCTACTGGGCCGCCTACTACCTGTGCTACTGCATGCCTTCTGTTGAAGGTCGAAAGCAAGAAATTGTCGTGTGCAATAACAGCCGTCTTCAGCGCTTCTCGTGAGTGGCTTTCGGCATATGCAGTGCGTAAAAGACACGCACACGGAGGAGCACACGCTGGCACAGCTAACTCCTCCCGCCCTTGCCTTTCTGGGTGTGTATAGAGTACACCTGCCCTTCATCAACGCCAGCAGGGTCTGTCGCCCCCTGCCCTCGCCCATCCACATTGACGCGTCCAAGGCCAGCAGGAGAGGAAGCTGCCTATTTGTGTCGCCCGGGGGGAAATGTGGCGATCTCCTGCTGTCGTGCTGGAGGCTGACCCTCTAGCTTGGCGCTGGTGCTGCTCCGGGCGTTCTTCCAGACCCAAGCCCCCGTTCGTTCCGCTCCTCGCCTCGCATGATACGTTGCCGCCCCTTCCCGTTCGCTGAAGCTGCCATCCATATGCAAGTCTGCCTCACAAGCGGTTCTTAGGAGGGTGCTGCTCAACCCTTGACGCGGCTCGCCCGAGAACACCTCACGGTTCGCTTCGCGCTTGGTGCAAGCAAATGTCTGCTTCGGTTCGGTGAAAACCCGACGTGCTTCCTGGCACTGTAGGGATGCGAGGGTCTATTTGGTCATACGGCTACGGCCATGCATACTATCGAGTACGCCCAACCCCCCACCACCGGTTCTCCGTCTCGAAAGGAGATGCGTGGTTAATGGCCAAATGACTACGGCAAGCAACCAATGACTACGCCCCCCCCCCCCCCCCCCCCCCCTCCCTCCCTCCATGGGAGAAAGTAACAAAAGGGCGAGCTGAAATATGGTGGGATAACGTAGTTGATCAAGTATGGGATGATATAGGAGGACACCTCGAAGGGACGATGTCCGCAGAGAAGTCTGGGAGGTACAAGACAAGAGTAGAAGAAAGGATAGAAGAAAGGGGAAAATATTACGTTTCGAAAACAAGTTGATATCGGAAGAACACTTGAGAGATATTCGGGGGACTAAGCGAAGGGATGGGAATGAAAACGATTTTTGCACGGCCCAATGGACGTCGCGAAGACGGTGAAACGGCGATTTCGTGTAGGTGACCTGGACCTGCCAGAAAGAAAAATGAGGTCTACCAGTAGCCGGGAGGAGGAGGAAGTAGATTGCACAGATGTGCCCGTGTGCCGAGCAATAGAGAGTAGAACTCACATGGTGGGAGAATGTGACGTGTACAAGGAGGAATTGGGTGCGTTAGAAGAGGTGAGGGAAATAGACGAATGTGACATGGACGAGTTCGATACACTAGATAGCAGCGAGAAGACGATAGTCATCCTAGGAGATGGTGGCCACAGGCGGCGAAACAGGAAGGGAATGAGATTAGCAAAAAAAATATACCTGGTATGCGATATATGGAAACGACGTCATGAGCGCCAAAATGTTGGAGGTGTCTCCAATAGGAGTAGGAACGGTGCTCCGTCTCGAAAGGGATTCGTGGTCAGTGGTCAAATGACTAAAGCAAGCAACAAATGAGTACCCTCCCCCCACCCACCTACCGCCTTCTTGGTGTGGGAAGCCAAGATAAACTCCACTTCCTTCTACTCTCTTGCGCCGCATTGATCTTGTTGCAAAAAAGGCACATTTATCGCGTGGAAAGGGTTTTCCACACCTCGGGACGGATGATCGATTTCCGACAACCTGGATGATCCAAGTCTTTCAGGGAGAGATAGATTCCTGATGTGCATGATCTTGACCGCACGTACCTCATGTTGCCACGTGAGCCGGGGCCGTATATTATATGTAGTCGGCATGATCTATGTATAATAGGAGGACAAGGCTTCCTGGGTTGGGTCTTGTACTTTACACAGATCCTGCACAGCATTTCATAACGGCAGAGGCTAGGATCTAGGCTATCTATCTGCAGATCATCTATCTGTAAATCACCTATCCATCCGATGTGTCCGAGGGTTCATTCGACCATGATATCGAGTACATCCCCCCCCCCCCTCACCTCCATCACAGCTGGTGGTCGAGTTAAATCATTTGTGCGAGGTGAAGAACCTTTACTCCGCACAAGGGGAATGATCGTATCACGTACCTGGTGGTGTTTATGGCAAGTCACCCAAGAGGCAGTTACATAGTACTCCCATTGCTGTCTCTTGAGGTGGCCACACCGGAAATTAACGTTGCTCGCTGAAGCTGTCATCCATATGCAAGTACGCCTCGCGAGCGGGACTTAGTAGGATGCAGCTCACTCTTCATGCGACTCGCCGGACACCTCACGGGGCTTCGCGGTCGGTGCGAGCAAGGTCTGCCTGATCTGAAGACCCGACATGCTCCGTCCCGGCATTTGTAGGGATGCGAGGGTCTTATGGTCATACGACTACGGCCATGCATGAGATCGAGTACATCTCTCCTATCGAGTACGTCTCTCCTATCGAGTACACCCCCCCCCCCCCATCACCCCCGCTCGCCGACGACCGGTCTCCATTCCCTTCTCGCTGCCGGCCGACCCCCGACGTAAGCTCACCTGCCGTGCTGTTCGTGTAGCGTCTCTTCTGCCCAAGCCGCACCTATCAGCTGTTTTCCGCACGACGCTGTCCATCTCTCTGCTCCTCTCTCCGCACACACCAACCACATCCAGACGAGGAGAAAGAGAAGGAAGTGGAGGAGGCCGCAGGTACTCTTGTACTTTTTTGTTTTTGCGATAAGTCGGGTCTGACGAACCTCTGTTGGTCGGCCCAACGCTCTCTGTGCGTGCCGCGAGTCCAGCCTTTTTTTTTGTCGATAGACAGGGTCGCAGTGTCACGAAGGTTGTTGCTCGTTGAGGGCGAATCCAGCCTTCACACCGCTGGGAGAATGCCAACCAGGGTGGTACGGTTTTGTCTTTTTGTTTTTGTTTGGCTGTCACCATGGCTATAATAGCGGTCGAAGTATAGTAGTAGATCAGTTATGCGGGTTGGAGAACCTTAAGTTTAATCTGCACTAGAGGAATGTTCGTATCAACGTGGTGTGTACTTGGTAATCTGGTAAGGCGCCCACGAGGCTGTCACATACCTGGTACGTGGTATACGCATTGCTCTTCAGGAAGTGGCCACACACAGAAGAAGAAAAAAAAATCGGCGCTTTCATCCATCCTGCCAGAACGCCCGCCTCACAAGCGGTTCTTACTGTAGTAGGATGCAGCTCTCCCTTCGTCCGACTCGCCGAACATCTTGACAGCGCTCCGCACTTGGTGCAAACCAATATCTGCCTGGGTCGGTTAAGAAAACCCGACGTGCTCCGTCCCGGCGTTGTAGGGATGCGAGGGTCTATGGTCGTACGACTACGACCATGAGTACCTCCCCCCACCCCCCCGCCCCCCCCGGTGCTCCGTCTGGAAAGGGATGCGTGGTCAATGGTCAAATGACTCCGACAAGCAACTAATGAGTACCCCCCCCACCCCCCCGCCCCCCCCGGTGCTCCGTCTGGAAAGGGATGCGTGGTCAATGGCCAAATGACTCTAAGGCAAGCAGCAAATGAGTACGCCCCCCCCCTCCCCCCGACCCCCCCCTAACGCACTCGCCGGGGGCGAGTGCCGGGAGATACAGTATTGCCCACTGTTGGCATACCACTCTACGGGGTCAGGGGTGCACCTTAACCCTTCGGAACTGCACTCCCGTTCTTAGGACAAACCACTCACATTCTTTCTAAAGTAACTTGTCTCCAAAATGGGACTACGGTCCTCGAAAAAGGGTTGAACAAAAAAATCCCGACATCCCACTCTACCCATTTTCGAGACCCAGACGGGGGCGGGGGCGGGGGGGGCGGTCGGGGGGCGTACTCATTTGTTGCTCGCCTTGGTCATTAGACCATTGTCCACGCATCCCTTTCGAAACGGAGCACCGTCCTACTCCTATTAGAGACACCTCCAGCAGTTGGGCGCTCATTACGTTGGTTCCATATATTACACATTTTGCGGATCTTATCCCCTTCCTGTTTGACCGGGGGGGAACTAAAACCAGGCAGAAGGAAACTCTACGTGACAAAACCCATTTGTTTGGGAACTTTGGTCCAAAACTCCGACCGCACTGGCTTTTTGTCCGCTTTTTCTGCTGCTGCTTTCTGCTGTCTTGATTTCTCCCCGTTACGGAATCACTTGAATGCAAGTACAGTAGTGGACTGGATGCGCCTGCTTGGATCGCGAATTTACGGTTTAATTGTTGGGCTAACGTGCCCGGGATGCCCTCCCCACTCCCACCCACTCTACCTCCCCTCCCCACCCCTCTCCTTCCCCCCCTCCCCCCCCCCCCTCCAACTATCTGTGTGTCGTTTCGCGGGTTGAAAATGAAACCGCTGTTTTTTTCTTTCTCAATTGTGTCTATTTTTGTATTTTGTGTTTTGAATAATATTGTGATTTCAGGCGGCGAAGACCGGCGCCGAGCTGCAGCGCTACAAGAACAAGTCGAGCAGCAGCGGTATCTGGGGTCTCGTGCGGTTTGTGTGGACGTCCATCCGCGCTCTTGGATTCCTCGGGTTCTTGCTTTTCGTGTACGTGTCCCTTTCTGAAGACGCCTTGCGATCGCGCGGCATCGACGTCTACCGGTTGGCCCACTGACAGTAAGATATTACAGGTGCTGGTTGACGGTCTGCTTGTAGTGTTGACCCGTCAAGGAAAGTTTTGACCGGTCAAGGCCTCTCTTTTGACTTGGTGTACTGCTGGTCTACTGTAGTGTTGACGCGGCAAGGCCTCTTTTGACTTGGTGTACTGCTGGTACTGCTGGTTTACTGTAGTGTTGACCCGCCACGGCCTGTCTCTTGACTTGGTGTGCTAATGGTGTACCGTAGATTTGTCCCGTCAAGGGTTTTGACTCAGTGTACTGCTGGTACTGCTGGTCTACTGCAGTGTTGACCCGTCAAGGCCTCTTTTGACTTAGTGTGCTAATGGTCTACTGTAGGTTTGACCCGTCAAGGCCTCCTGTGACTTAGTGTACTACTTGTCTACTGTAGGTTTGGCCCGTCAAGGCCTCTTGTGACTTAGTGTACTGCTGGTCTACTGTAGTGTTGACCTGTCAAGGCCTCTGTTTTGACTTAGTGTGCTGCTGGTACAGCTGGTTTATTGTAGTGTTGACCCGTCAATACCTCTCTTGACTTAGGGTACTACTGGTCCACTGTAGGTTTGACCCGTCAAGACCTCTTTTGACTTAGGTTACAACCGGTCTACCGTAGCTTTGACCCGTCAAGACCTTTTTTGACTGCGTATACTAGTGGTCTACTGCTGAAGTGTTGACCTGTCAAGATCCCTTGACTTGGTATACTACTGGTCTACTGCAGTTTTGACCCGTGAAGGCCTCTTGTGACATGCCTTACTATAACAGTTTAGTGTCGAGAGTTTCTTGACGGCTGCCCGTCAGTCATCGGGCAAGAGTGCCGTCAACCGGCGTATTTGTGCCATTAATAGAACGCCGTTGTTGTCGTCGTCTGCTTCGTCGATCAAGGTTTTGATTTTGGTTTTGTTTTGATTTTGTGATTTTGGTTTAGGTCTTGTTTTGGCTGGGATGGGTTGGGCTGGGTTGGGTTGGGCGGGTCTGGTTCGGGTGGGGTTGAGTTTTACTGTTGATTGGTTTGGTTCGGTTCGGTTCGGTTCGGTTTGATTTGGTTTTCCCGAAGGCCGTAGGCTGTAGCGGTGGGGGGGGGGGGGGGGGGGGTGGGGGGGGTAGAGGGGGTGCCGTAATGCACACACACGAAACACACACGGCTCGGAGGCGTTCGGATAGTTGCTGGTTTTGTGTTAAGCTCGTGAGACGAAATTAAGCAAGCGACGCATCGCGTTTGACTATTAGACTCCACACATAACTTGACTTTCCGAATTTCAAGCAACACTGCTGTCTCCGAGTTGTGGGTTGACTGGGTGGAGCTCTTAGTTTTGAGGTTAAAGTCGCACCCGTGAGTTGTCGCGGGGTGACGCGATACTTCGCGGCCGCGCTCTGCCGAGCACCAGACGAGCGACGGTGGCCGATTTCTGTGGCCACTTGGCTAAGGGCGAGGGAGAGAGAGGAAACATAAGAGACGGCGTGTACAGTAGTCGCTGAGGGCCGGAGGCGTGTAGCGCGCGGAGGTTTATAACCCCTTCTTTTGTACTGAAACCCTTTGGGGGGACGAACGATTTGAAATTGGAATAAAATTGTTTTTTTTGGCAGTGGATAAAGGGTGAAGAGCGCGCTGCGGCGGGTGGGCGGGCGGGCGAGACGACGTCGTCTTCGGCGCGATTTGCGTTCGTCCGTTCGTTCATTCGTTCGTTCGTTCGTTCGTTCGATCCTTGGTTCGATCCTTCGTTCTTTCCTTCATCGTGCGAACTTCATATAGTACATTCAACTTGAAGAACGCAGCGTCCGTGAGGTGCGGTCTGGTGGTGGATGATGTGTCGTGCACTGATTTGCGTTGTAGCTACTGCGTTAAAGTCGAGCACGCGGCGGCAGCAGCAGCAGCAACAGCAGCAGCAGCAAGCACGCAGCCCGTTCGTTACCAAACCAAGTGGATAAGGGTGTGTGCGTACAGTTGGAGCTGGTCTAGATTTGCCCTGAGGAACACAGCCTCTGAGCCGTGCCTGCCTGCCTGCCTGCCTGTGAGAGACGGTAGTTTTGAACAACGGCAAGCACGTGCTGTAGTGTTTTTTGCTCGGCACCTGCCTGTCTCTGCCTGACTCTGACGCCCGCCCGCCCGCATGAGGTGAACGCATCTGGTAACAATCAACAACGACGATGTACGTACGTGTTTTTGGGAGGGGGGCATCGGGCGTCTCGTAGGGGGGAGGAGTTCAAACCAGTCAGCAGAAACCTAAAAGGCGACGCGTTCAATGTCATGGTGGTGGTAGTGGTGGTAGCCGCCTTTCAATGTTTTTCGCTCGCTCGGGTTGGAGCTGCGCGGGACAACACATTAAGGACGCAGTATGGAAGGAGAGGAGAGGAGAGGAGGGAGGGGTGGAGGAAGGGGGCGGGGTAAAGGAAAAATGACGCTGCCGTTCGTTGTTGTATCGGAAGTATTGCGTCGATCTATCCTTACTTGGGTGCTTCCCGTTTTTTTTTGGTTTGCGTGTGGGCCTGCAGCAAAAAGCCTTCTATACGATTCGTTTTTTTTTCTTATAGGGGGGGGCAGGGGGGCACCGGGGTGGAGTGGTGCGAACCGTTTGGGGTTTTGCGTGCGTGCTTGTCTTGCGCGGAATATAACCTTTGCTATGGGTCCGTTTTGTGTGTGTTCTTGTTTTCTGTTTTGCGATCGATGAACGTCGTCGCCGGACATTGCGAAGGCGTCGGGTGGCTCGGTATGAAAGGCACCCACGAGTTTTGTCGTCAGTGTCGGCAGAGCGGGGGGGGGGGGGGTTCTGGCTGTGAAAGATTGAACTGCTACTCGCATGATATTGCTTCTTTTGTTTTGGTTTTGGTAACAAAAAAAAAGCATAGTGGCACAGCAGTTTAAGTTGCATGCTCCGTAAAATATTGCTGCCTTGCTGTGGGATTGCAAAAATATGTGGCACAGAGGCTGAAATTTGCATGCTCTCGCTCTTTCAGCGAGACAGACTACTGATTGTTCGTTTTTTGTATCTCTTTTGCTTGTCTACATGGATGAAAAAAAAAGGCGCCCCGCTCGGCGAGGATGAATGAGGTGTGAGGGGTGACCCAAGAAATATGGTTTCTCTTTTCTTTTCTCTCCAGGCCCCTTCTAAAAACTAGGAGAAAAAAACTGTCGAACAAAATAAAAAAAAACTGCCGAGAAAAAAAATTGACTGGCGATTCATCATGACGATGTGGTGAGATATGAATTCATTTGTGCAGAGGAATGAGTTACGTGAGTGATTGATGATGTGGAGGTTAGTTGATGCGTGCTGATGAGTGAATGGTTGATGGAGGTGAGTTGGTGAGTGCTGAGGGAAGGAAGGAAAAGACGTGGCGCTGTTGTTACTGTGTGTTCCCTGCCCGTTGCTGCTATTAATAACTACGTAACGCTCACATATTGTCACTCTACTCGTACAGTAGGAGCTCCTAATAAATAGCAAGAGCGTGAAACAAGCAGCTTAAGAATCACAAAATAATATTGTGCGCGTGTCGTGTAGCCAAAACCCTACTACTTCGAAGTATTAATACCTGGCACGTACAATTGAATGTTTCGGCACGTCTCTCGCCCCTCAGCAGGTTCGGCCGCTTCGCGTGTGACCGGCTCCATGCTGCTATCGTATCACATAATTTACCTCTTCGCCACTGGCTGTTTGTTATGTTTGAAATAGTTTCCTCCCTTCTGTTGGTACCTGCGGTACACCTCCTCAGCGAACGTATACGTCCGTACACAGGAGTTATTCTACGACGACACTGTACAGGGCGTGAAGTTTTTTTGTCGGCCTCGTTTTCATCTCAAAGCTTGTCACTGGAATGAGATCCGACGCGTAGGGCGGGTGAAGGGGATCTTGAAAAAAAAATATCACGGGTCGTCGGGCTGAGTCGGGACAGAGGTGTAACAAATCTCACGGATCGGGTCGGGTCGAGTAGACAAGTGCTCGAAATCTCACTGGTCGGTTCGGTCGAAGGTTGACCCAACCCGATCCGAACCGTGCGTTTAGACTCGGCCCGTGAAAAGCTCTGGTGTTTCAAAGTGACTTCGTATGGAATATTTTTTCGAGTTTACAGGTAGTTACGTCGTTCGGCCCGGCCTTGCACCATCTCTCCAGGCATGACCTACTGTATTAACGTACATATCTGGCGACCCCGACAATTGAAGCCCATACTGCGATAAATATCGGTACGTACAGCATTATGTAGCTGACGTAAAACAATATTTTTATAGCTGAAAAAAACACGCCGGAGCCTGCGCCAGCTCTCAGACTGCTCGGAATGAGCCAGAAACTGTCATTTACTGTCCCCCCCCTAATATTTTGTTCTTATTTGCAGCCTTTGGGGTACACGCACGGCCCTTGCTCTCGCTCTTTGCTCAAACGCAATACCGACGGACAATACCTTCTACCCGACCACGTTTCCATGCTTGTGAAACGATTACCGACCGGTGGTGCCTGCAAAAAAACTACCCACACGGTGGTGCCTGCAAAAACCTACCCGACCGACGGTGCCTGGAAAAACCTACCGACCGATCCCCGCCGACCGGTAGTGCCCGCAAAAATTACCGACCGTGGTGCTCGCAAAAATAAAAACGTACCGACCGGTACTCGTGCGTATGTGTCTTGACAAAAAAAACTGAACCGGTGTCTGCAAGCAACTGCGACCGGTAGTGCCCGCAAACAAAACCAACCGACGGGTATGCAATTGTCTTCAAAAACTGCGAACGCGGTGCCTGCAAAGTGGCCTGCAACGCCTCGTGCTACCGACCGGTGGTGCCCTCAAAACAAAAACTACCGACCGGCTATGTGGTGTCTGCTGGTGCCTGCGAATGGTGGCCTCCGCGACAGCTTCGTACTACCGACCGGTGGAGCGCTGCAAAAACTACCGACCGTTTGGCACCTGCAAAAACTACCGACCGATGGTGCTTTCAAAAACTACCGACCCGTGGTGCCTTTCAAAAAGTACCAACAAGGACGGAGGGGAGGGGAGGGGGGAGGGGATGCAGTCCCACCGCCTCATTTCCACGCAGGTCCGCCGGCAAGACGACTACAGGCACCGTCAGCGAAGTACGCGGGCCACGACTTTCTTGAGAACGGTCCGCTTTCCCCCAGCCGACGGTTCTCCGTGGTTTTGGAAACGGAGGTCCACAGCTCGCCGTGCGCTGGCTCCGCCGACACGCATCTGGCCCCGATCATCAATCAATAGTTGTGGAGACCATCGAGGGTGTGTGGGGAGTCGGGGGGACGGGGGCGGCGGACGGAGGGGGGGGGGGGGGGGGGGGGGGGGGGGGGGGGGGGGGGGGGGGGGGAGAGAGGGGAGGAGCGTGAGAAACCGAAGGGGTCGGGGGGGGGGGGGGTCGGGGGGCGCCACCACATCGGATTTCGAGACAGCGCACGCTACCAAATACACATACAGCTGGACCATTTTGACTCGAACTCCAGGGGGTGTCCGCAAGCTAAAAAAGGGAGAGAGCACACAGCAGGTGTTTTTGTTTCTCGTGCGTACCGGTTTACTCGTATCTAGCCACCGGGCGAAAACGGGCAAACACAAAAGCCCTCGAACACTAAATGACAAATAAATACCGACAGCCACAAGGGGCAGGTAACACCGACCACACCCCCAGCGAGTGTAGATTTAGTTGTATATATACTGGGGGAGAGGGTGGGGGTCGGGGAGTAGAGAGCTGATGCATCTTGACGAGGAACGAAGTAGTGCTTGCACAAAGCGCAGCTTCTACCGACTGTCCCACAGGTCGCCCCGACGAGCGAGATGCAGCACGCTATATAAAGTGAACACCCCTGCCACCACCACCACCACCGCCACCATTATAACCACAACCACCGCCACCACTATCGCCACACCACCAACACCACCATCACAACGACCACCACCACCACCACCGCCGCCGCCACCCACCACCACCACCAGCCCCGCCACCTTCCCACCCCCCCCCCCGCCCTCCCCCTCCCCATGCTCCCCCCCCCCCCCCCCCCCCCCCCCCCCGCCCCCCCTGCTCCGTCTCGAAAGAGATGCGTGGTCAATGGTAAATGACTAAGGCGAGCAACAAATGAGTAGCCCCCCCCCCCCCCCCCCCCGCCCGCTCTCCCCTACAAACCTATTGAGAACATCCGCCTGTCCACCTCCGTCCCCTGCTGCAGCTCGAACGCGTAGTACGCCGCCCACGCGTCTCCCAGGTTGGGGTCCAGGGTGATGGCGCGGTTGAACCACTGCGGGCCTTGGCGTACTTCCGGTCGGCCCAGAACCGTCTCGCCACCGCGGTGATCACGTGCGGGTCGTTGTCGCACCTCTCAGCGCCTCCAGCGACTTGCCTGGTGGGTCAAGCGAGCCGACAAAAAGCGGGTACATATTATATATCATATAGAAATATATATAAACATATATATGTATAGCCGATAGGTACGTATGAATTGATGTTTTTGTTTGTGCTTGGGAGAGGGAAGGACAAGGGGAAAAGGGGAGGGAATGAGGGAGGGAGGGGAGGGAGGGAGGGAGGGAGGGAGGGAGGGAGGAAGGGGGCGAAGGTACTCAGATAACATCTGCCCTGGTCTCCGGTCCTGTAAAAAAAACTCATGTTCACAGAAAAACATCGGTCTGTACGAAGCATGTCTGACTGAATTATAACTATTA